>CM022948.1:24463720-24982225 GCA_012931725.1 Litsea cubeba | reverse complement strand
GCTTAGCCCAAGAAAAGCATAGTGTATAGGTTGTTGTTTAGCCTAGAAAAACAACTTTGTAAAGGTTATTGCTTAGCCTATTGTAAAAGCATAAATAGTGGAAATCCGGTGGGGTGTTGAGCACAAGCCGGTAGTGGATGTAGGCATTGAGGCTGAACCACTATAAATCATTGTGTAATGGTGAATGGCTTGTGGTGATTGAATTGTTTATCTTTCGCACTTACTCTAATCATCACTAGTTAAAAGTAAATTGGAAAGAAATTAAAATTGGCCATTAAATTAAAGATCACCCTATTCACCCCCCCCCCCCCCTCTCGGGTTAGGATCCCAGACTTTCAATTGGTATCAGAGCAAGGTTGCTCTATATTTAGGATCAAGTGTTTGGAACTCTTGATTAGGTGTAAAAACCTAGAGTTTAGACCCTAGTTGTGCATTTCATGAACATCATAGAATGGAATTCCACTAAGTTAGATCCTGTACATTCCCTTGTAGATGCATCTAGACCACTCCTTCTTCCATCTATTGGAGATCCAAACATTGGAATTATGAATCCCAAGTTAAATTAAAAGAAGAAGAAAAATGAATATGAAGACGACCTTCAACGGCTTATAATGAGTTATATAGATTGTTCTTAAAGCTTGATAAAAATAACAAAAGTTTAAAAGAAGAATCTAAGAGATTAAAACAAAGAATTTGACACTTCTAAAGATGAACTTAGAGTGAAAGAAGAACTAATTCAAGTGCCTAGACTCGAAGTTTATGATCACTTTGCCACAACCTATCAAATGCTCGATAAAGATGAACTAAATGAATGAAATTAAATCAGAATGAGCTAAATAAAGAAAATATGAATCTAAGAGATAATTAAAAAGACAAGATGAAAACATTGTCTATTAGAATCAACTTGACAGTTTCTAAAGATAACTTGTCAATCTTCAAAATGAACTAAATTATCTACGATGAGTTGTGAAGGACTTACCAAAGAAAATTCAACTCTAAGTGATCATATAAAAAATCAAGTTGAAGATATGTTTTATTTAGAATCCAAGTTAATAATCACCAAGGAAAATTTATTTAATGCTCAAGTGATATAAAAGCTTTACAACTTGGATCTAATGTTAATGAACTTACACTTAATAAAAAAATTGCTAATGAAAAGGTTAACAAATTTAATGGAATTGGAATTCAACTCTTAAAAGTTAAAATGAAAATTCAATTCTTAAAAACCAAGTCACTCAACTTGAGACCCACAAACACAAGTATGAGTGCAAATTTACCCAAGTGAAGAGAAATTAGAAAAAAAATATTTAAAATGGGTAAATCACAAGGAGATAGGACGGGTCTTGGATTCAATAAGTATATTACACATGACCCAAATTTCACCAACTCATTTGTGAAAGGTAAGTCCTTCATTCTCATGCACTCACTCTCCCATTGCCTAAAATAAAATGTCATTATTGTGGTAATGAAGGGCATTTCAAATTTGAGTGCAAATTAAGAAAAAGTCATTTGTCTAAACCTATCTATTAACCTAAAATGGAAAATCTAATTCTATGAAGGTTAAGGCATTTAAATCAAGGGAAGACTCTAGAAAATTTCAACAAATTAAAACATCTCAACAAGAGTCTCCTAAGAAAGATTTTAAATAGACTAAACAAGTAAAAAAATGGTCAAAATAAAACTATCAATAAGAAACCTCTCACTTTACCTCCTTTTACTTTGGAAATGAAAGAACTCTTGAAAAAAGTTGAAAGATTAAGATTAAATTTCAAAAGACAAAAAGAGGGAGGAAAAGCTAAAAAAAATGAGAAGAATAAAAAGATAGTTGAACACCAACTACCAAGACTAATCAGCAATCTAATTATAAAATTGTCAAAACATCACAGATATGATGTTAAGTCTAAAAGAATCTGTACTTATCTCCTATAGTTGGTGAAATTTCAAACATAGGCTCAAAGGCTGAAGGACCTTAGATGGATACCTAAGGTTAGGCTATTAGACAAATACTAAGGCCTAGTAATTAGATGAGACCAGCCCACCCTCATAAGTTATATGTCATGTTGGTCCTAAGTCTAAATGGTTCAAAATTTTAAATTATTTGAGAATTATTTGTTAATGCATTTTTAAACTCAAAAGGTACTTGATATTAAAATGCATATGTTTGATCAATTTAAATTTAAAAAAAAGAAGGTGTTTACTGATTACTTCTCTTATGATCTGTTCTTCATAAGTTAAATCAATCATAAAACACTCTAAGTAATGATCATAAGCTAGGAAAGCAGAATCAGTGGATTAGTCCACTTTTCTACAAGTATCGGCTGACCGATACTTAAGTCATCGGTGGACCAATGAGGCAGTGGCTCGATAAAACCCTGCGTGCAGAAATCTTCTGTTCTGTTCTTCTCTTTCACAAACAGACCTAGGGGTCCTTCTTCATCTCCCTGATAGTAACACTCCTTCAAGGCTGAAGATCAAAACCATTATAAGCAGAGATTTTCGAAAAATCCGTCTTCAAGAAAAACTCTATTGGCATCGCTTCAGCTGTACATCGTGCGTTTGTGGTGTGTTCGGCAGCAGTTCATTTGGTTGTAGTGGTTTAGTGGTTTGAAGATTCTCTGCAGGTGTTATGTGATTTGAGAAATCATTGTCAAAATAGCCCTCAAAGCCATCAACAAGTCAAGATCTCCAAGCCAATCGATGCTCACAGTCGACTGCTATGGGCTGTTTTGAGAAACCCAACCTCATGTATCACATCCGAACTTGAGTATCTGTTCTTGGTTCTTTTCCGAATTAGACTCGGGTAAAATTGAATTCGATCTCTTTACTTCATCTTCGTCCACAATCACTCTCTAGATTTTCAAAATCCTTCTGTCACAATCTCACTGTGCACACTAAGTGTTTGTGAAAATGCCTCCTAGAACCAAGAAGGCCACTCCTAGGCGACCTATCAAGAAGGGAAAAGCCACAGCCTCCTCTAGTAAACCAATAGAGGATAGTGGAAATGAAAGTACATCTCCTTCATCTTCATCTCCTCCTCCTCCTCCTCCTCCTCCTCCTTCAACCACTTTGAGACTTGACTCAAACATTTTACAAAGTCTTCAATGGGGGACTGTAGTAGTGGAAAGAAGGACTATAGTGGAAAAGATTAGTTCCATGGGTTTTAATTTGAGTAATGTACTTGGCCAAGTGGGATGGGATATGATCCTCCAATGGGGTGATAATGCATATCCTTCTCTAGTCAAATTCTTGTATGCATCCATCACTAGCACAAATGACTTTATTAATGCTTGTTCTTTTACCATCTCCTTGATGGATAGAGATGAGTGTTTACACCCCAGAGACTAAGACCAATCATGGGGATTCCCTGTACTCCTACGGGAGTAACATTTGTGTCAGATTCTCCTTCGGAGGATGAGAGAATCAAAGCCACCGTTGACATATGTGGCTTCAACTGTCCATGGGATAAAAAGAGACATCACCTAACCATCAGCTCCCTAATTCCCATCAATAGGATTCTTCAGAATCTCTTTACCTATAATGTATATCCTAGAGGTGGTAATAGAACTGAGCTTACTGCTTTCATGGTTAGTGTCTTATCCAAAGTTGTGACTGGCACTCCCATTTGTCTACCTTCTCTTATCTGCCATACAATCATCAAGTTTCAAAATTCTCTGGCACAAAAGAATGCCATTCCATATGGGTTCTTAATGACTCATATTGCCCTCCAGTTTGGTATTCCCATACCCACTGGAGAAAGCTCCATTTTCAAAGCCCCGTTCTCTTTGACCAATCTGAATCAAATGAATCTCATTCCAAATCCTCAAATCCCCATAGCAGATGATCCTCCATTAGCACAATTATGAACTAAGGGGGAGTTGAAGCAAAAAGATATGAAATGGATGAATGGTTATGTGTTGATGATAGTTTATAGTTTTTAATGTTTAAGTGTTATTTGCCATCAAATTGCAAAGGGGGAGATAGTTAGACCCTAAGTTGTTTGCAATTTGATGTCTTGCATTTGCATAATATTCATCTCATTACTTTCATTTCCATTTTCACAAGTCTCTTCTTGAAAATCATTTTTTGAATTAACCTACTCATGTTTTAATTTAAACTCTTTTTTGGTTGATTTGAATTTTGATTTTACTCATGTTTTTCTTGATGAAACAATTTATAAAAACACCTTTTAAATCTAAGTCTTCAAAAGGTTTCATAGATTCACACTTAAAAAACATCAGATCTTCAGAAAATTGACCTGACCACTCTGTCGGTCAAGACGTCGGTTCGCATCGGTCAACCCACAAGTGAACCAAGGTCAACCGATGGCTCCATCGGTTCCATTTCCAGTGAGCTACATTTTCAGATCTTCTCCATCGGGCTGCTCCTCGGCTCCTATCGGTCAACCGATAGTACAAGAATTGTAAGACCGAGAGCTCGTCGGTTCCAAAAACAGACGGCAACTTTTTCAACAAAATTTAGCTATCGGTTCACTTATCGGTTCCCTATCGGTCAACCGATGACTACATGAGGGTCAGAAAAACTTTCAAAAATATGACCGTTGCATATGACCGTTGAACTATCGGTCGACCGATACCTAGTTATCGGTTGACCGATAGGCATCCGTTGGACCACTTTTTCTATAAAAAGCAAGTTCATTCCAAGGAATTAGGTGACGAAAAGAGAGGCCATTTTTGGTGTTTTTAGTGCCCAAGCAAAGGGAATGAATTAAGGAAACTTGTTTGGTCCAATTGGAAAGCTAAAGCTTGATTACAAGAAGTTAAATCCTAGTAAGCTTTAATTTCCTATTTCATATGTTTCATGCTTTATTTTAAACCTTTGGAAAATGTTTTGTAGCATGCTAACTATGTTGTGTGGAATCCATATCTTATTTAATCCTTGAGTCACATGTTTTGGATTCAACCTCTTGATTTCAAACCAAGTTTTGTTTAGACCTTGTTAATCAAGCTTTGTCTAAATCTTTGATTTCTGTATAGCATGATACATTAACTTGTTTCAATCTTTCCTTGTTGTTTTCAATTTGTTTAGAACTTTAGTTAAACCTTTGTTTTTGAAAAACAACTTTACACATGCATCACTTGATTAGTATTAATCATTTTCATACAACCTGTGATCTTTAGACTTTCATATCATTCACAAGTTTATAATTATTCAAGTGATTTGCATTTGACTTCAATCATATCATTATGTGCTTTAAATTTTGAAATGCTTTAAGCTTAAAATTCATTGGACTTAATTTCAACTTGATTGAAGATTCTACACACACACACACCATGAGCATTCATCTTTATATTTCTTAGTGTGTTGTGTGAGTTTATTTTCACTTTCATATTTGCCTAATTAAGAGGCGCCTTTTAAGAGATTAATCTATTTCTCTTCTAGTGTGCAGACACTTTCTTGAGAAAGAAATATATTGTAGAGGGTATTGCTTAGCCCAAGAAAAGCATAGTGTATAGGTTGTTGTTTAGCCTAGAAAAACAACTTTGTAAAGGTCATTGCTTAGCCTTTTGTAAAAGCATAAATAGTGGAAATCCGGTGGGGTGTTGAGCACAAGCCGGTAGTGGATGTAGGCATTGAGGCTGAACCACTATAAATCATTGTGTAATGGTGAATGGCTTGTGGTGATTGAATTGTTTATCTTCCGCACTTACTATAATCATCACTAGTTAAAAGTAAATTGGAAAGAAATTAAAATTGGCCATTAAATTAAAGATCACCCTATTCAACCCCCCCCCCCCCCCCCCCCCTCTCGGGTTAGGATCCCAGACTTTCAATTGGTATCAGAGCAAGGTTGCCCTATATTTAGGATCAAGTGTTTGGAACTCTTGATTAGGTGTAAAAACCTAGAGTTTAGACCCTAGTTGTGCATTTCATGAAAATCATTAGAATTGATTCCACTAAGTTAGATCCTGTACATTCCCTTGTAGATGCTTCTAGACCACTCCTTCTTCCATCTATTGGAGATCCAAACATTGGAATTAATGAATCCCAAGTTAAATTAAAAGAAGAAGAAAATGAATATGAAGACGACCTTCAACAAGCTTATAATGAGTTATATAGATTGTTCTTAAAGCTTGATAAAAATAACAAAAGTTTAAAAGAAGGATCTAAGAGATTAAACAAAGAATTTGACACTTCTAAAGATGAACTTAGAGTGAAAGAAGAACTAATTCAATGCCTAGACTCTAAGTTTATGATCACTTTGCACAACCTATCAAATGCTCGATCAAGATGAACTAAATGAAATGAAATTAAATCATAATGAGCTAAATAAAGAAAATATGAATCTAAGAGATACATTAAAAAGACAAGATGAAAACATTGTCTATTTAGAATCCAACTTGAAAGTTTCTAAAGATAACTTGTCAAATCTTCAAAATGAACTAAATGTATCTACGATGAGTTGTGAAGGACTTACCAAAGAAAATTCAACTCTAAGTGATCATATAAAAAATCAAGTTGAAGATATTGTTTATTTAGAATCCAAGTTAATAATCACCAAGGAAAATTTATTTAATGCTCAAAGTGATATAAAAGCTTTACAACTTAGATCTAATGTTAATGAACTTAAACTTAAATTAAAAATTGCTAATGAAAAGGCTAACAAATTTAATGGAATTGGAATTCAACTCTTAAAAGTTAAAAATGAAAATTCACTTCTTAAAAACCAAGTCACTCAACTTGAGACCCACAAACACAAGTATGAGTGCAAATTTACCCAAAGTGAAGAGAAATTAGAAAAAATATTTAAAATGGGTAAATCACAAGGAGATAGGACTGGTCTTGGATTCAATAAGTATATTACACATGAGCCAAATTTCACCAACTCATTTGTGAAAGGTAAGTCCTCATTCTCATGCACTCACTCTCCATTGCCTAAAATAAAATGTCATTATTGTGGTAATGAAGGGCATTTCAAATTTGAGTGCAAATTAAGAAAAAGTCATTTGTCTAAACCTATCTATGAACCTAAAAATGGAAAATCTAATTCTATGAAGGTTAAGGCATTTAAATCAAGGGAAGACTCTAGAAAGTTTCAACAAATTAAAACATCTCAACAAGAGTCTCCTAAGAAAGATTTTAAATAGACTAAACAAGTAAAGAATGGTCAAAATAAAACTATCAATAAGAAACCTCTCACTTTACCTCCTTTTACTTTGGAAATGAAAGAACTCTTGAAAAAAGTTGAAAGATTAAAATTAAATTTCAAAAGACAAAAAGAGGGAGGAAAAGCTAAAAAAAATGAGAAGAATAAAAAGATAGTAGAACACCAACTACCAAAGACTAATCATCAATCTAATTATAAAATTGTCAAACCTCACAGATATGATGTTAAGTCTAAAAGAAATCTGTACTTATCTCCTATAGTTGGTGAAATCTCAAATATAGGCTCAAAGGCTCAAGACCTTAGATGGATACCTAAGGTTAGGCTATTAGACAAATACTAAGGCCTAGTAATTAGATGAGACCAACCCACCCTCATAAGTTATATGTCATGTTGGTCCTAAGTCTAAATGGTTCAAATTTTAAATTGTTTGAGAATTATTTGTTAATGCATTTTTAAACTCAAAAGGTACTTGATATTAAAATGCATATGTTTGATCAATTTAAATTTAAAAAAAAAAGGTGTTTACTGATTACTTCTCTTATGATCTGTTCTTCATAAGTTAAATCAATCATAAAACACTCTAAGTAATGATCATAAGCTACGAAAGCAGAATCAATGGATTAGTCCACTTTTCTACAAGTATCGGCTGACCGATACTTAAGTCATCGGTGGACCGATGAGGCAGTGGCTCGATAAAACCCTGCGCGCATAAATCTTCTGTTCTGTTCTTCTCGTTCACAAACAGACCTAGGGCTCCTTCTTCATCTCCCTACTAGTAACAATCCTTCAAGGCTGAAGATCAAAACCTTTAAAAGCAGAGATTTTCGAAAAATCCGTCTTCAAGAAAAACTCTATTGGCATCGCTTCAGCTGTACATCGTGCGTTTGTGGTGTGTTCGGCAGCAGTTCATTTGGTAGTAGTGGTTTAGTGGTTTGAAGATTCTCTACATGTGTTATGTGATTTGAGAAATCATTGTCAAAATAGCCCTCAAGCCATCAACAAGTCAAGATCTCCAAGCCAATCGCTGCTCACAGTCGACTGCTATGGGCTGTTTTGAGAAACCCAACCTCATGTATCACATCCGAATTTGAGTATCTATTCTTGGTTCTTTTCCGAATTAGACTCAGGTAAAATTGAATTCGATCTCTTTACTTCATCTTCGTCCACAATCACTCTCTAGATTTTTAAAATCCTTCTGTCACAATCTCACTGTGCACACTAAGTGTCTGTGAAAATGCCTCCTAGAACCAAGAAGGCCACTCCTAGGCGACCTATCAAGAAGGGAAAAGCCACAGCCTCCTCTAGTAAACCAATAGAGGATAGTGGAAATGAAAGTACATCTCCTTCATCTTCATCTCCTCCTCCTCCTCCTCCTCCTCCTTCAACCAATTTGAGACTTGACTCAAACATTTTACAAAGTCTTCAAAGGAGGACTGTAGTAGTGCAAAGAAGGACTATAGTGGAAAAGATTAGTTCCATGGGTTTTAATTTGAGTAATGTACTTGGCCAAGTGGAATGGGATATGATCCTCCAATGGGGTGATAATGCATATCCTTCTTTAGTCAAATTCTTGTATGCATCCATCACTAGCACAAATGACTTTATTAATGCTTGTTCTTTTACCATCTCCTTGATGGATAGAGATGAGTGTTTACACCCCAGAGACTAAGATCAATCATGGGGATTCCCTGTACTCCTACGGGAGTAACATTTGTGTCAGATTCTCCTTCGGAGGATGAGAGAATCAAAGCCACCGTTGACATATGTGGCTTCAACTGTCCATGGGATAAAAAGAGACATCACCTAACCATCAGCTCCCTAATTCCCATCAATAGGATTCTTCAGAATCTCTTTACCCATAATGTATATCCTAGAGGTGGTAATAGAACTGAGCTTACTGCTTTCATGGTTAGGCACTCCCATTTGTCTACCTTCTCTCATCTGCCATACAATCATCAAGTTTCGAAATTCTCTGGCACAAAAGAATGCCATTCCATATGGATTCTTAATGACTCATATTGCCCTCCAGTTTGGTATTCCCATACCCACTAGAGAAAGCTCCATTTTCAAAGCCCCATTCTCTTTGACCAATCTGAATCAAATGAATCTCATTCGAAATCCTCAAATCCCCATAGCAGATGATCCTCCATTAGCACAATTATGAACTAAGGGGGAGTTGAAGCAAAAAGATATGAAATGGATGAATGGTTATGTGTTGATGATAGTTTATAGTTTTTAATGTTTAAGTGTTATTTGCCATCAAATTGCAAAGGGGGAGATTGTTAGAGCCTAAGTTGTTTGCAATTTGATGTCTTGCATTTGCATAATATTCATCTCATTACTTTCATTTTCATTTCACAAGTTTCTTCTTGAAAATCATTTTTTGAATTAACCTACTCATGTTTTAATTTAAACTCTTCTTGGTTGATTTGAATTTTGATTTTACTCATGTTTTTCTTGATGAAACAATTTATAAAAACACCTTTCAAATCTAAGTCTTCAAAAGGTTTCATAGATTCACACTTCAAAAACATCAGATCTTCAGAAAATTGACCTAACCACTCTGTCGGTCAAGACGTATGTCACGCCCCGAGCCCGAGATTACACACATCCCGAGGCGCGACACACGCCCGCGTGGAAATTCGAGTCAACTCATTAACTCTAAGTCCCCACGTACGGAATTTACCCACAGGATATCACGTGTGAGGTTTATATTTTTCGGTATGCCTGTGTAAATCTGTCAAATAGATATCCAATCAACATAACACAATCATCAAGATATAGAGCATAAGGGTCCATGAGCATAGATTTAAAGATTCAAGTTCAAGAGATAAAGAGAGAAGAATAAGTTAGTTAAGTTACAATCCCAAAAGCTAACAAGTTTGTAAGTTTCTACAAAATATGTGGCAATCCTAGCCACGGTCAGTGGGTCATTTAACGTCCAATCTCCTCGTACGGATGTCTAAAAGACATCATCGGGAGTCCACTCTGCTACGTTAAGGGGAGGTTCCTCTTCCTCAAGGATCTCCGGGGCAGTGGCGTCGATGTATTCACCTGTAACGCCAAGTGTAGCACTATTAGACTAAGCTAAGCAAGACAAACATATACAGTCCATATAACATGTATCAAATGAATAGTCAGACAGGTATAAATCATAAGAGATCAAGGAATGATCACTAGGCATATCAGTGCATGAATTAGCATGAGACATACGAGTCATAGATAACAGATAAACATATTAACAGTACTAGTTGGCACATCCACATAAGCTATGTTCTCTCAAGTTAATCATATAACATGAAAATAAAATGAGAGCAGAATATCAGGACAGGACAGGGCGGTGCTACTAGGAGACAGAGGTACCCAGAATTCTCTATCGTAGACCTAGGGTGCTGGTAAACCCTCAGAATATATTCCCATCTGCAGAGGGCCAGAAGTTTACTAAACCCACACTTAGCCGGGTCCGACTTAAATAGGGTCGAAGCTAAGTGGTGCCGACTCATAGAGTGCAATATACATATAACAGAGCAGGTGCAGGACAGTATAATCAGATACAGGACATATACAGGACATATCGATCACAAATCGGGACTTACTGAAATATGCTGAACAAAGACAGAAATAAATGTAATATAACAGATGTGTAACATAAAACACATAACCGAACAGAAGCATGATCAAGTCACACTAGAATACTGGAAACGGAATGCAATGCATGTACATACAAATCATATACGGAGTCAAGATGTAATTCAAGCCAAGCCTACAGTCTTGGGAACACATGTGGTCTTCACCGTCCAACTCAGGGTAGTATTAAGAGTTCGACATTATCGGGCTACGAGGACCCCTTGGCGTTACATAATTTGGATGTCGAATCCCTTAATAGAACACATTTGGCACGGTTACAGTTCGAAGAACACAATGCCCCTTTTGTGGGTACGGGTGCTCAACCCATATCCACAATTAAACAAACCCAATGGTCATGATAAAAGTTCAGGGTACACATCCTACAAGTCCATCTGTCAGGCCAATCAACTAGATCAAGCTACGGTTCAATGTCCGGCTCCTGGAAACGTCCATTTGTCACAATTATGTAAAATCCAACATATAATCTTTTCCAAGGCTCAAATCAAATAAAATCACTTTTTGTTGGGTTCTACACATCATGAGCTTTCCAACGGTATGTAGATCTCCAAAAACGGACTTACGGTTGAAAAGTTCAGATGTTCGCTCGAGCGGACCCCAGACAGAGAGCTGTTCGCTCGACCGGACCAAGAGTTCGCTCGAGCGAACTCTCCCAGAGAGCCCTTCGCTCGAGCGTTCACTCACGCTCGCTCGAGCGAACTGTCAAATCCTGGGTTCCGAAAATCTAAAACTTCTTGATTTCTCTCAGGCCATTCAAGGCATTCCATCAAGTTTTAAAACACTACCAATAGGTATCTTTGAGCTTCCAAAATGCTCATCAAAACCATCAATAAACCCATATCCATTAACAAAAGAAATCACCCACAAAAATCCATTTTTGAGCAAGAAGAAGGGTATCTAAGCAAGATTTATCACATTCATGAATCAAGTAAAGAATCATGCATACAAATGTATAAGTTTAACTTGCCTTGGTGCTTGGGAAGCTATCTCTCACACCTAAAACCTCTTAAGCTCAAAATCCCCAAAAATGCAAGCTCAAATGCCTTAAAAATGGTGAAAACAAAAATGAATGAAATGAATGAGGAAGGAGATGATGCATGCATGATTTGTAGCTTTCCAAGGATGAAGGAAATCTAATGGAAATGCTTAGTGAAGAAAGAGCTTACCAAAAGTAAGAAGAAAGAAAGATGAGTGGATGCTTGAGCTTGGAAGATGTTGTCTTGGTGGAGAAGATGAAGTGGTGGCTAGCTACTACTCATGCTAGGAGTCTTGGTTGATTGCTTGAGATGAGGAAGAAAGAAATGAAGAAGAAGAGTAGAGAGGATTCAGCTGGAGATGAAGAAAGAAGAAAAGAGTAGCTGAAATGGGTTTTATCCCAACTTATCCCAGCACTTGCATGCAAGTCCACAAAAGGACTGAAATTTCAAATAAGGCCTTGGAGCTAATGAATGGGCTGGGAATGGGCCTAAATGGATCCGAATTTGATGGGTCAAGACATGAAAGTGAAGGCCCATGAAATGCTCTATGCAATGCATTAAGAACCCAAAATTTCTAAGTACACACAAAAACCCAAAAACACTCCAAAAGTCATAATCTGCCTAGTAAATGGTCAAACCCCACTAATTCTACCTAATCAAGTCCAATCACAACCAAAACATCCATTAAGCAATTAATCTAAATTAATTAACTCTAAAACGAGATTAAGGCGGGTCGGGGTGTTACAACGTCAGTTCGCATCGGTCAACCCACAAGTGAACCAAGGTCAACCGATGGCTCCATCGGTTCCATTTCCAGTGAGCTACATTTTCAGATCTTCTCTATCGGTCTGCTCCTCGGTTCCTATCGGTCAACCGATAGTACAAGAATTGTAAGACCGAGAGCTCGTCGGTTCCAAAAACAGACAGCAACTTTTTCAACAAATTTTAGCTATCGGTTCACTTATCGGTTCCCTATCGGTCAACCGATGACTACATGAGGGTCAGAAAAACTTTCAAAAATATGACCGTTGCATATGAGCGTTGAACTATCGGTCGACCGATACCTAGTTATCGGTTGACCGACAGGCATCCGTTGGACCACTTTTTCTATAAAAAGCAAGTTCATTCCAAGGAATTAGGTGACGAAAAGAGAGGCCATTTTTGGTGTTTTTAGTGCCCAAGCAAAGGGAATGAAGTAAGGAAACTTGTTTTGTCCAATTGGAAAGCTAAAGCTTGATTACAAGAAGTTAAATCCTAGTAAGCTTTAATTTCCTATTTCATATGTTTCATGCTTTATTTTAAACCTTTGGAAAATGTTTAGTAGCATGCTAACTATGTTGTGTGGAATCCATATCTTATTTAATCCTTGAGTCACATGTTTTGGATTCCACCTCTTGATTTCAAACCAAGTTTTGTTGAAACCTTGTTAATCATGCTTTGTCTAAATCTTTGATTTCTGTATAGCATGATACATTAACTTGTTTCAATCTTTCCTTGTTGTTTTCAATTTGTTTAGAACTTTAGTTAAACCTTTGTTTTTGAAAAACAACTCTACACATGCATCACTTGATTAGTATTAATCATTTTCATACAACCTGTGATCTTTAGACTTTCATATCATTCACAAGTTTATAATTGTTCAAGTGATTTGCATTTGACTTCAATCATATCATTTATGTGCTTTAAATTTTGAAATGCTTTAAGCTTAAAATTCATTGGACTTAATTTCAACTTGATTGAAGATTCTACACACACACACACCATGAGCATTCATCTTTGCATTTCTTAGTGTGTTGTGTGAGTTTATTTTCACTTTCATATTTGCCTAATTAAGAGGCGTCTTTTAAGAGCTTAATCTATTTCTCTTCTAGTGTGCAGACACTTTCTTGAGAAAGAAATATATTGTAGAGGTTATTGCTTAGCCCAAGAAAAGCATAGTGTATAGGTTGTTGTTTAGCCTAGAAAAACAACTTTGTAAAGGTTATTGCTTAGCCAATTGTAAAAGCATAAATAGTGGAAATCCGGTGGGGTGTTGAGCACAAGCCGGTAGTGGATGTAGGCATTGAGGCTGAACCACTATAAATCATTGTGTAATGGTGAATGGCTTGTGGTGATTGAATTGTTTATCTTCCGCACTTACTCTAATCATCACTAGTTAAAAATAAATTGGAAAGAAATTAAAATTGGCCATTAAATTGAGGATCACCCTATTCACCCCCCCCCCCCTCTATGGTTAGGATCCCGGACTTTCAATCGATTCTACAGGTTCTGCGACAAATACAAAATCCAAAGGCAAATTTGAGCCAAAATGGGAGGGACCCTACGTCATCGACAAGGTTTTCTCCAACGGCGCATACGCACTCCTAAACATGGGAGGTGACAGATGTATGCTTCCCATCAACGGCAAGTTCTTAAAGCGGTACTACCCTTGAAGACTTACCCAACTGGGTAAGAGCAATGCCTGTACGGCCAAAACCGGTTTCCAGTTACACGCTCGCTAAACCCCCCTTTTTTTAGAATTTTCATATCAAATGTTGAAATTTCTAGAAATTTAAGCAATGCTTACTTTCATCGTTTCATTGTTCAAAAAAAAAAAAACCCAAGTTTAGGAACCTTTCCCTAACTTTACCAAAATTTTCAACCCTTGAACTCAAAATTCATGGTTTGAAAAAAAATCCGGATTCAGGGATTTCCACCCTAGTCCACCCTACCTTTTACCGCCTAAAAGGTTTTAGGTCAAAACTTATGACCCTCGTGTCTTTAAACAAAAAAAATGATTTTTCAAAAAGCCGCGGGGAAGCGACGTTTAGTCGATACTCGCACAAATCGGAAGCATGCGAACCATGTTTGACACTTCCAAAATCGCAGGGAAGTGACATTTTGTCGATACTTGCAAAATCCAAAACCGTGGAGATGCAACAATTTAGTTGATATCCACAACCCAATTTTCAAAGGTTCGAAAAAACCTAAAAAAAACCGTGGAGACGCAACATTTCTGTTGATATCCACAACCCAAATTTCAAAGGTTCGAAAAAAACCTAAAAAACTATGGAGACGCAACATTTTAGTTGATATCCATAACCCAAAGGTTCGAGAAAACCATAAATTTCAAAAATCATGGGGAAACGACATCAAGTCAGTGCCCGCAAAACCAAAATTTTTGAAAAGCAAGGATGCGACATTCCATCGATACTGGCACCCAAATCTGCGAGGATGCGACATTCCATCGATACTCACAACCGAATGAGCAAGGATGCGACATTCCATCGATACTTGCAAGAACATTCAGCAGGGAGGCGACTTTTAGTCGATACTTGCATTTTTGAAATCCAAATCGGCTATGAATGCCACCAAACGGCTATCAATGCCACAAAACAAAACCGGCTATCAATGCCACAAAGCAAAAAAAAATTGGCTTTCAAAAAAAAAAAAACCCCGGCTATAGATGCCACCAAAACTGGCGATCAATGCCACAAAATCGGCTTCCATGCCACAAACAAAATCTGGCTCCCATGCCAAAACAATCATTTGACAAAAGATTTTCACAAAATGATAAACTTTTGATCACATCTCATTTAGCAATTACTTTTATCACAAAAGGATTTAAGTAAGCGTAGGAAAAACAAAAAAAAAAGCATCCCATTTAGCAATTACTTTTATCACAAAAAGATTTAAGTAAGCGTAGGGAAAACAAAAAAAAGAGCATCCCATTTAGCAATTACTTTCATCACAAAAAGATTTAAGTGAGCGTAGGCAAAACAAAAAAAAAAAGAGTACAAAAAAAAATATTTGTGGTACCAAAAAAGAAGAAAGTGTTCACAAGCACTACAAAAAAAGAGTACCAAAAAAAATACATGTGGTACCAAAAAAAGAAAGTGTTCACAAGCACTACAAAAAAAAAGTACTAAAAAAAATATAAGTGGTACCAAAAAAAGAGAAGGATAGTTTATGCTACAAAAATCAGGAGCTCAGCCAAAAATGGTCTCCAACCAAGAGTTCAGCTCCTCAAGCAAACTTTTGGCCTCAGCCGTCAGGGATTCCAAGGCACGCTTCTTCAGGAACTTGCCATGAGATGCTGGGGTGGGCTGTAACCCTTCTTTCGCACCGGGAAGCTTATCTCGAGTAGTTCGCCATTGTTTGTTCTCTTCAGACTTCCTTGTAAGAACTCGATCGGCATCTGCAACCCGGCGAATCAGAGCACTCTCCCTGTCGCGAGCCTCTGTTATTGCAACCCACTTGGCAGCGACTTGTGCCTGTAGATGCTCAAGTCATTTCCTGGCCTCATCGACCTCCCTATCAAGGATGTTAAGTTCATGTGTCAGCCCAATGATGGCTAGCTCTTCTAAGTTCTTCTCTCAGACTAGCTTCGTGCTTTGTGTAGCCTCATCCAGGTTAGACTGAGCCTTATCCGCAGGGTCCAGGAACATCTCCTTGAAGAACTGGTCGTCAGGAAAACCCATGGTCTCAAACCACTTGTCACCCAGCTCAATGATCCTATCAACGATTGCCCTGGCACTTGTGACATCCAGACCAGCCTCTTCGGCATCACCAAGAATCTCACGCACATGCTGGATCATCCCAAATCCGGCATCTAAGTGCCCAGAAAGCAGAGTCTCAATCCAAGAGCTCAGAACCCGCACCACCACCTTCTTCGTAAAAAGAAGAGATGGCCCAGCTGAAGATTCGCCCAACTCCATTGGTCGGCTGCTCATGTCATCACCCGTTGGAAGAGTAACAAAAGAACTCTTTCCAGTTGAAGCTGCTCCTGCTCGGGAAGGAATCTCAGCACGAGGTATCTCCTCAACAGTGTCAGAACTGGTCCCAGGAGTCTCTACCTCTGGATCGACCTTTGGCATCTCTTGCTCTGGTTCTGAACGGACTCTCCTCTGTCACCTCAAAACCTGCCAAAGAAACACAAAAAGGTATGAATATGATCCTGTTTGAAAATCATTATCAGGGTTATTACTACAAAATACCTTCTTCGACGACTGGCGGAACACTTTCTTCCTCCATGAACTCATCGGAAGCATCATCAACATTTGCGTCCATCGATGGTTCAAAGTCATAGGAACTGTGGCAAGTCAGCTGACAAGAAAAATGTTAGCAAACCAAGTCACAGACAAAAAAAAAAGAAAGCAAAAGAAGTTATACCAATTGGAGATTCTGGATTCACTCCAGAGTCCCTCGGTTCTTCTTCAGGTGCCCCGACAGGATTGGTCACCACCTCATCAGTTGGAACCTCAGGCATCATCGAGTCTTCGTCTGCTAAAAAAAAAAAAAGAAAAGCAGAAACAAGAAGCAAATCAAGACATGGAAAAATCCCATGAAAAGAAATGGAAAGAGAAAAAGGAAGAATCATACCTTCACCGACGGTCTCTTCTTCTCGGTTTCTCTTCTCTGGCGGCTCGTTAGCATCCACTGGCACATCCTCAATGATAATAAGAGGCACTTCCAAGCCAGAAGAGTCCTCATGCTGCTCCTTGCTGTGATGATGACTCCTCCTCCTCTTATTCCTGCAGGCTCGCTTCTTAGAGGAACCTGCCCCGCTGTCAGAGTCAGGTTTCCGACTTGACTCCTCACTGGATGGTCTACTCTTGCCAGTAGACTCCACGGAAGCTTGCCTTTGCGCCGCTTGCATCCAAGCACCAAGTTCGGCGTCCTCTTGTTCTAGCTGTTCTAAAGCCTCATCAGGTATTTCTCGAACAGCTTCAAAACCAATGACGCCCTGGTCACCGAGAAAGCCTATCTTGTGCTTCTCTCCCGAAAGGAAAGCCCAAACTTCCTCTCGCCGGACGCCATCCGACTTTCCAAGGCCCTTTCCAGATGCCAGCTTCACATCAAGCTCCTTCTTGGAAAGCCCCCGATATGTTGAAAAGCTCTCCGCGAGCCACTTCGCAAAGCCGGCAGTCCGGGAAGTCAACAACACAGGATAAGAGATCATGGTTGTAGTGTCTTCAGCACTATCGAAAGCCCATGCATTTCTCCCATCCTGTAAACCTCTAAAGCACTTCACCGTGCTTAAAGGCGCTCCAACAACGCCTTGAGAAAAGCCCAACTGCAAAGCAAAGCGAGAGGGTACATACGGCTGGATGTCGATGAAAAGATGTCTGCGGTACACCATCGTGCCGACACGCATGCTGAAAAGCCACTCCTTCTCTGCATTCATCAAGGAGTAATGCCTTCCCGGCCCCGCCCTGGTAGAGTCTCGGGAGGCACCAAAAACAAAAGCCTTCTTCCGCAACTCCGGAGAAAGCTTCACTGAAGACTGCCCCATCTCGACGTCCCTGAACCGTCGGATCCTTATGCGGGCAAACAAAAGTGATTCGAACACGGCTGTGCCCTTAGCCAACCGAATCATCAGAGGATCGTCATCCTGTGCGGCACCCAGCCGGTGGAAGCCAGGACAGTGGTACACGTACCATGAATAAAAGATGTGGGCTGAAAATACCTTATTCATAGGGAGCCCAAGCCGAACCCAAAAAACAGCAGCCTGCAGTTCGGTACACAGGTAGGAGTAAAGAGCTGGCACCAAAGCAAGCTGCTCTCCAAACACCATCTGACAAGCCGAAAAAATACAATGTGGCCTTATGTGCATTCCATCTCCTCCAGCAAAAATATCCTCCCCAAGCCAATAAGTGAGGTAAACAACGAGATCTCTCCACATTGCAATGTCAGGACATATGGCGTTTGTACTCGCACAGAAATCTCTCAACTCTTCTTGCATAGCCAAGATCTTCTTTGAACTTGGATCCTGAGCCCTGGCTTCCTGGGTCACACAATCAAAAGACTCCCTGCTATCAAAAAAGTTGGGGAACGAAGAGTTAGAACTCTTCCAACTGCTGGATCTAACTTTCAAACCCTCCTTCTCCTTCAAAAAATCATAGAAGGCGACAAGCTGAAAGTACAGAAGCCTGAACTCCTCAGACTGCCCCTCAAGGATGCTATCAATCGACATAAACTCCTCATAGAGTTTGCCAAGGATGGGCAATCCAGTAATGGCGCTCAACTCCTTCAAAGAGAACCCAATCTCACCATTCGTCACAACGAAAGTATTGGTTTGTGGGAGGAATGATTCCAGCATAGCTATGAAGGCCTCGTCGGAAAAGATTACGGTGTCCCTAAAGGCGCGGACCGCATAAAAAATCCCGGCTTCTTTCAAAACGGCGCCACCAATCAGCAGGACGCGATCAGTCCATGACTTCCACTCGGAGTCAGCATTGAAATGGCCACGAAGTCGAAAAGGCTTTATCCAATTGCTGCCGTCACCACTGAAAATACCAAGGCCCACCGGTCTCAAATCGACCGACGGATAATCAGAACCCTGGTAGCCGCTGGATGGCATCAACAGGTCCATGTCAACAGGCGACCTCTCCGTATATCTAGGAGAACCGCCAACAAAAACCCCGGTCTTGATTACATTTGTCCTTCTCACCCAGCTTGGAGGATCTTCCCTCTTAGAGCACGTGGGGGCAAGGCTCATGATCAAGACGGTGTGATCAAACGTCGACCGGGTAGCAACAGTCTTCTTCTCACCATCTGCTGTGAAAGAGAACTGAAAACATTTCCTCTGGTATGTCATGTCATCAGGGACAGCATCACCAAAGAAGAAGGTAGGCTTGGGTAAAACACTCTGATCTCCCCTCACCCATGGACGACTGCTTACCATGATCTTATAGAATTCCTCTCCCTTGAGAGCGATCAGTCGCTGCCTCATCTCATCTCTGTTGAGGGAGTCGCATTCTTTCAAATTTCTCTCAACATACTGGACCTTCTCATAGGCCTGGTGAACTGCTGGATTAGAAGATCTAGCAGATCGATGAGGTACGCTTGTAGTAGGCTCTTTACCCTTGTTCGTTCTGGAAGAACCACCTGCAAAGGATGGAAAAGAAAAAAATCAAACATCAAAATGACAGAATCTCGCTAAAAAAAAATCTGGCGAAATTTTGACATGAAAGACGGCGCAATTCCAAAGAAAAGGAACTATCCCGAAAGAAATAGAAAGCTTGAAGATGGGCTCAACATTGCTGCGAGCTCCGAAACTCCAAACTTTCGAAACCTCAAAGTCTCCGCAAAATTAGGAAGGGCTCAACATCGCTGCGAGCTCCAAATTCCCAAATTTGCGAAAACTTCCAGGTATGCTATCACATCATGCTACAATTCAATTTACAAAAAATATACATGCATGAACATCTTGGTTTGCCCAAAAAAAATGCATTATCATGATGAGAAAAAAAAAAGAGAAGAAAACTTTCTTAAAAAAAAAGAAGAAGAAAGGAGAAACGAGAAAGAAAAAGAAAATAAACTTTCTCGAAAAAAAAAGAGAGAGAGAAAAAAAAAGGAGAAAAAGGGGCTAGCCCACAGGCCACGTGGCCGTACGGCCAAATCCGTACGGATCTGTCCGTACGGCCCACAAAAAAAATGCAAAAAAAAAAGAAAGCAAAAAAAAAAAAAAACGTGTGAAAAAAAAAGAAGCAAACACGTGGAAAAGAAAAAAAAAGAAGAAAAGAAAAGAAAGAACTGTTTTTCTACAATGGGGTTTTCTTGAAAAAGGGAACTTACTTGAAGCCATTGATGGAGAAGAAGAAGAAAAGTCTTGAAGATCTTGAAGAAGAAGAACTCTTGGTCTTGAAGCCCTCTTGGGATTATTGCAAAAGAAAGTAATAAGAGCAAGAGATCCAACCTCCTCCTTGCTTTTATAGAAGAGAGCAAACCAAAGAAGGAAAGAAGAAAGAGGTAAGTGTTACTAATTAGTAACCTTACCAAAAGAAAGAAATTAGAAAGATTCTTTCTCAAAAGAAAGATATCTTGAGGGATTCTCTCCCAAAAAGAAATCAATGAGAGATTTCCTCCCAAAAGATAGGATCAATAAAAGATTCTTTCCCAAAGGAAGATATCTTGAGATATTCTCTCCCAAAATAAAGGGAACATGAGAGATTCTCTCCAAGTAAAGATATTCTTAGATATTCTCTATCCAAAGGAGATATTTTTGGATATTCTTTACAAAAATGACACCATATGAGATCTAAGCCATTTCAAAAGCTTAAGGTCCAATGGGTTAGCCCATATGAGCCAGGTTTGACCACCTAGGCACTAAAAAATAATAATAATAATAATTGGGCTTTTGGTCAAAGAGAAATCCCTCTTACCAAGAGCATACAAAAATGGTTCCATGCCTCTTTTGAGTTGATTCGACCATACAAAAGAGAATTCCAAGCCCCATGAGCTTCCAAAAATCAAACCATCCAGCCTCATCTACCAAATTGAGCCAAAATCTTGAAATTGACATTCCACAAAAAACCAAACCAAAACTTGGTCCCCTAACTTGCCACATACAGCCTGTTAGGTCGCAAGACCAAAACCAAAATCCAAAACCTGATCCCCTAACTTGCCACATACAGCCTATTAGGTCACAAGATCAAAATTGATCTCCCAACATTCCACATATAGCTTGTTGGGTCACACAGTCAAAACCAAACCCAACCCCCTAACCTGCCACATACAGCTTGTTAGGTCACAAGGTCAAAACCCAAATCCATATCCCTAATGTCATCCTCAAAACTTTGCCTCGAGATGGTACGTGATCCCTTTCACTACCATAAAATTCCCCTGGAAGCTCAAAAGGCTACAAATACCAAAAAGAAAGACTGGTCAAAGACTCTTGGTCCAGTCACAGGGCTCTCCTTCACAAATCTCTTCGAGGCACATCGACTACAAATGTTAAGCAACTCGTCGCTGCACCTCGAGGGGGCATTTGTTGACACCAAACTTTGCCTCTTCAAGATCCAAAGAGCTACATGAAGTCGCAACCTGCCATAAATAGGCAATGCTACTTCCAAAAAATCAAATCTTGTCAGAATCAAACAAAAACTGCAAGATCCTTCAAGACAGCCGAAAGAGGAGTACACAAGAAGTTTCGGGCCATTTCAAAATCATTTGGCCTAACTTTGCTTCTCCGGCAGCTAAAAAGGAGCTCCCGGCGGCGAAAGCATCGGAGACACCAAATCTTCGATCAGAGCCGATGGATGGTCTCAAAATACATCCAAAAGGCTCCACGTCAAGTTTCGAGTCAAACCGACAGCGTTTGACCCTACATCAACCCTCAAACAGCTAAATCAAGCCTCTCGGTGGTAAGAACCACCGAGGCCATCACTCATCAGATAGAGCACATGGACGGCTTCAAAATGCTTACAAAGGGCTACAGGTCAAATTTCAGGTCATTTTGACAACATTTGACCATACTTTGACGCTCGGAAGCCAAATCAGGCCTCTTGACGGCGAAGCTCCCCGGGACCATGGTTTCCAAGACAGAGCCTATGGATCATCTTAAAATGACTCCAATAGGTTCCCTATCAAATTTCAAGTCAATCGGACATCGGTTGACCGCACATCAAACCGCGACATCTTCATCGCGACAAAAGCAAGTCTACTGGTGATAGGACCCCAAACGGCTTCAAAACTCAAACAAAAGCCTATGGTTGGTCTTAATTATTGCTCAGCAGGCTTCACCCCAAATTTCAGGTCATTCCGACATCGTCTGACCCAGTTTCAGCATCTGACGGAAAATCGGCAGCTCTACGCAACAAAGTCTTCGGCTTTCTCAGAAAATTGGAAACTTTGCAAAATAAAATGCAAGGATTCTCATCTGGTTTTTTATAGGGAAATCAGGCCAATAAATGATCAAAATGTCAAGGAAAATTACAGAAGAAAAAAGAATAAAAAAACAGCAAAAACGGACACAAAACGGGACAAAAGGGGGAAAACCCCCCAGGGTCGCAGGCCCCTGCGACCATGGGGCCGGGGATCGCCGGGAGGGCCCCGGAAACCCCATTTTTTTGCCCTTTTTTCTCGATTTGAAGCGTCCGGCCTCTGGTATTTTCCAAAATTCATACTTGAGACACCAAATCCTCTAACATCCGTCAAAAACACGGGTTAATCATCAAGAGTATCGAAATCAACATTGATCGCCAACTGGTCAACCAAAAAAAGTGTGCTTTCTACCCGACCGATCGAGAAATCGAGAGGACAAATGGCACCGACCCGCTGTTGGCAACCAACACCTGAAGTTACATGGTCATCCAATGTCGATCTACATGAAGATCCATCGATGATCATTGCCAGAAGAATCCCAAAACACGCGGCACGGCCCGCGACTCTTCAACTGCTCGGCGACCACTTAATGTGATTAATTGACTAGCTTTATTACATTCATTAATCCATTTCTTTGAACAGCCCAATCAGAAGCAAGCATCTGGGAGTTACAAGTCAAGAGATTCATGGCATTTAACCCATGAAACTCCTCCCATCATGGCGATTAAAGGCGATTAAATGCCCTTAATCTCCTCTGGCCAATCAAAAGCCAAGAAAAAGGAGTTACAAAATAAAGAATTCAATCTTGTAACTCCTCCCTTTATGTAGCTTTATGACAATTAAGGCTCATAAACCTTCCTAAATGGCTACCTAAAAGCCTATAAATAGGAGAGCTCTCCAAGAAGAAAACAGCACAGACAGTAGAGAAAACAAACAACAGACTGCAGAAAATCTGAAAACTCAGATAGAAAAAGGCATCAAAGAGAGAAAACTCTGTGGAAATCGTACACTGACTACCGCTACATGGTGACAAAAGTCCCTTGGGGGGTACCCCCCAAGGTCCTTGCCTTCTCCTTCTGCCTCCAATGGCTCAGACGTGGCTTTTCAGCCCGTCTACTTAGTTTTTTATTGGATATAGGACCTCCTCTTGGTCTTTGTCCTCTAAAAACCTGAGGTTATAGCCAAGCCAAGCGAATCAATAGCATCCTCTGTTCTCATCTGCATGGATGATGGCAAAGTCCACATATGGCTTGCGACTGTCAATCTCAATAGGTCCCCCAAAATCTCCTGAGAAGTTAGATCTTCCTTTTCTTGCTTTTCATTGTAGTTTGTATTTTTTCAAAAAAGACAAAAAATCACAACTCTTATCTTTCATTATTGATAAGGATTGTAAATCGGCTATAAACGCCAAAATCGGCTATAAATGCCAAAAAATCGGCTTTCACTGCAAATCAAGAAAATGTCTCTTTTCTTAAATATATGTGCAATCGAAAACTTGAAAGAAGTTGATTTCCTTTTTACTTGAGAAGGTTGATCTCCGGATCACCACTTGCAATTCCAAGTAAAATAGAAACTCTGGCACACCCACACAAAAGAAATGTTGATGCATGCCTCTGCCCCCCCTTCCGATTACGAAAGGGTCGGACCCAAATGGACTCCCACGTCCGCCGACCTCGGTAGAACCGAGCGGAAGCGCTGTTCCATCACCCGCTCGGCACCAAACTGTGGAGCAGAAGAGATGAGGACAAAATCATTGAGACAGAAGAAGAGAGGGCTCAGAACCAATTCTTTGTTTCAGCTTGGAAGGTCTTCGTTGATGGATCATCTACCTCCAAGAGGGCCGGCGCTGGTGTAGTTCTACAATCTCCAGAAGGATTAGTCATAGAGCAAGCCCTGACTCTTGACTTTAAAGCGTCCAATAACGAAGCAGAGTACGAGGCTCTAATAGCCGGGCTGAATAGCGCCAAAATCCTAGGAGCACAACAACTGGCGGTTTTCAGTGATTCACAGTTGGTAACGAGCCAGCTGGCCGGAGACTACCAAGTTCGCGACGACAGGATGGCAGCCTACTTAGCGCACATGAAAAAGCTCCTCTCACAATTCCAAAGAACCAAATTCAAACGAATCGGTAGAGATTCCAACTCTCATGCCGACGCCCTCGCCAGCCTAGCTTCAGCACTTTAGACCGGGAGGAAAAGAATTGTCAAAGTAGGATCGCTAGAGAGGCCAAGCACGGAGCTTCCTCCACCTCAAAAAATTCTATGCGCTGACCTCGGCCCGAACTGGATGGACGCGATTGTCACCTTCCTTAAATATGACCAGCTCCCCGAAGACAAGAGCAAAGCTCACCGAATCAAGCTCAAAGCAGCTCGTTTCTGGTTGAGTCCAGAAGGCAAACTCTGTAGGAAGTCCTTCACCGCCCCCTACCTTCGATGCGTCCACCCGGACAAGGTTAAAGACTTCCTATACGAGATACATGAAGGAATCTGCGGAAGTCACATCGGTGGACGGTCGCTGGCATACCGGGCTGTCAGCCAGGGGTACTGGTGGCCATACATGTAGACAAACGCGCAGAAATATGCCCAGAAGTGCGAGAAATGCCAGAAATTCTCGCACTCCCTCCATCAGCCAGCACAAGATCTGATTCCACTCTCCAGGGAACAAGAGGTGGCTGATAGTAGCCACTGACTACTTCACCAAGTGGATGGAGGCAGAAGCGCTGTCCTCCATCACTGAGCATGACTCGAAGAACTTCGTTTAGAGAAACATCGTCACAAGGTTTAGAATCCCACAAACCTTGATCTCTGACAACGGGACTCAGTTCGATTCCAACCTCTTCAAAACCTTCTGCCAGGGTCTCGGCATCAGAAATCATTACTCCACCCAGCATACCCCCAAAGCAACGGTCAAGCCGAGATCTCCAATAAGGTAGTACTCGACGGACTCAAGAAGAGGCTCGATCAAGCCAAAGGAAGATGGGTGGAAGAACTACCAAGCGTCCTGTGGTCTTACATGACGACACCAAGGTGCTCCATCTCGACAATGCCTTTCTCTCTCGCCTATGGCATGGAAGCCGTGATCCCGCTCGAGGTCGGTCTCCCGACCTTGAGGTCGGAACTCTTTGACCAAGGCCATAACAACATGAACTTAGCTCACGAATTAGACCTAGCCGAAGAGCGCAGAGAAGCAGCGGCCACCCGCCTATCAGCGGCAGTTGGCCAGGGGCTACAACCAAAGAGTCAAGGAGAGAAAATTCTCAGTCGGGGAGCTCGTCTTAAAGAAGTCTCTCCCGCAAGACAAAGATCCGAACCACGGCAAGTTGGTGCCGAATTGGCACGGGCCGTTCAAGGTCACCTCGCTCTGCGGTCGATCAGCTTACAAACTTGAGAGCATGGATGGTAAACAATTACCACGACCGTGGAATGCAACACACCTCAAGAAGTTCTATTTATGAATTGTAATTGATTTTTGAAGAGCAATAAAAGCACTCTGTTCCTTGTATCCCTCAATTCTCTCCAGAACATAGAACTCTCCAACATCGCTTAAGGGACAATACATCTCGGATCTCCATTTAGTGCAATGCGAGCACCTCGGCACTCGTGCTAGGTTACCGGCGCGCCCCTGGCGATGAGCCAGTGGGTCTTCTCCGTTTCGTGCTATGCGAGCACCTCGGCACTCGTGCTAGGTTGCCGGCGCGCCCCTGGTGACGAGCCAGTGGGTCTTCTCCATTTCGTGCTATGCGAGCACCTCGGCACTCGTGCGAGGTTGCCGGTGCGCCCCTGGCGATGAGCCAGTGGGTCTTATCCATTTCGTACTATGCGAGCACCTCGGCACTCGAGCCAGGTTGCCGGCGCGCCCCTGGCGACGAGCCAGTGGGTCTTCTCCATTTCGTGTTATGCGAGCACCTCGGCACTCTTGCCGAGTTGCCGGTGCGCCCCTGGAGATGAGCCAGTGGGTTTCCTTCATTTCGTGCTACGAGAAGCACCTCGGCATTAGTGCCAAGTTGCCGGCGCGCCCTCTACATGTCTATCGATGAGGCAGCGACCCTCATGTTGTGATCCGGGACCAACCTGGGGGCAGCTCGGCACCTATCCCTACCAAGCTCTAATACATCCCACTTGCTTCTGTCCAAGCTTGGTCAGCGAACTGAGCGGCAATACGTTCTCATATGTTTGGGGAACGCAAATCAGAGTCATTGAGCCGGGCTCACATGCTTATGCAAAATATTTGAAAAGCGAAAACATGCATGATAAGGAAAGTGATCCCAATATTATCCAAAGAAAACTTCAATTGTATTGAATCTCCATTCATTACATAAAGCAACCAACAGGTACAATTGAAAACCAAGAAAAAGAAAAATACATAAAAACGAAGGCAATTACAAATCCCCATGAGCAGAACCGACAGGACTGGCCCGGGGTCACGTGGGGTCGGAGGTATGAGGAGTGGCAGCGACTTTGATGTTGGTCCCAGTCTGATCAGCGTTTGATTTCCTGGCAGCCGTCTCACCAGCGGGGACAATGACAGGAGGGGCGGGGTTCGGCACCGGAGTTGGGTATGGGGGCGGATCCCTAAAGGACAGATGGCCTTCCGAAACCCCGCCTCCTTCGGAGCGGAACACCATCCCTTCGCCCAGGCCTTGTCCCTCACCACAAGAACCCTGGCCTTATAGTGAGCCGTCACTTGCGCTTTGGTGTCCTCAAAAACGGCATCACACTCGGACTCGAGTTTAGCCTCGGCCTCATCTGTCCTTTTCGATTCAGCATGGAGTTTGGCCTCGAAGTCATCCTTCAGCCTCTCCAGAGAAGCCTCGAGCTCGGCCACCTTTCTCTTTTCGGCCTCCGTCTCACTCCTCGCCTGCTTAAGCCCCGCCTTGAACTCTCCTTCAGCTTTTGTCAATTTCTGAGTTACGGCATCCAGGGCTTCCTCAAGACCATTCTTCTCCGCGTTCAGCTCGGCGATCACGGGGCTGTTCTTATTGAGCCTATCAGCTACGACCAGAGACTTCTGCACCGTCTGTCGAAGAAACAAGGCAATCAAAAAGAAAATCAGAATAGTCGCCGAAACTAAACAACTTGACAAAAAGCTTAGAGGCTTGAATGAACTCACCGTAAAGCACTACTGCAGCAGCGACAGTATCGGCTTCGGGTCGTTATACCCCTCCAGCTGAGCCATATCTTGAGGCAGGGCGCAGGCCCGCCCGAGTGCCTCGAGAACGAGGGGGCCGACTTTTCGGAGGATATGATCTTTCCTTGTCATCGGTCTCCTCGGTTTGAGCAAGAAGCTCGGCTTCCAAGGACTTGGACCGGCAGATGGCGACGCTGCAGCCGAGCTGGAACCCCCTTCGACTCTCGGCCTTTTCTTCGACCGATCTTCTTTCCGCCTGGTCTCGGATGGGGGCGACCGAGCGTCCGATTTAGCAGGATGGAAACAGATGGACCCGAACGCAGGGGCCTCTGCTGCGGCCGCGGGAGATGCCACTGAAGACCCTAGGGGAGGGATCTCGACGACATCCAGGTTCGGAGGCGCTGGGGAGCCTGAGAGTCGTCGGCACCAAGTACTAAATCCACGATGTCCTCAAATGATAGACGCCTGGCGCGCCGTATCTCCAAGCTCAGCGAAGGGGATCGAATTTCCTGACGCGGCCTCTTCCTCTTTAAGGGGGGCTCACGTAACCTCGGCCCAGACATAGAAGCCTGAGCGCCGGATGCGGCCCTGTGATCGGTGTCAATCACAGCCCGTGAGGGCCCTTCCTTTTCGTCCCTGGCTCTGGAAGCAGCATGTTCTCTCCCAGCCCCGGGCTCGGTTCCTTCCGAACTTCTTTCTCGGGACGGCTCGGTTGTACCCTTGATGTAACCACGGTACTTTGGCTGGTACCCTAGTAGCGACCAAACTGCTCTACCTCCGTAACCGTTGTACTTTTTGACCTACCGAAGCCAAGCTTCGTTCCTCGCCCAGATGTGCCGAGCCGCCTGCCTCCTCTCCTTAGTAGATGCACAGCAAGCAGAAACATCGGCTCAGCAAGACAGAAAAGAAAAAGGCATATGAAATATGTACGAAAGTAAAGAGATGGTATTTACTTGGAACAGTCCCGAAGTGGCGTGGAATCCTGTAAGCTCTGTTAGTTTCGATCACGCCGAACTCCCAGTTACCCGAGATGTATAGGAGATCGTCCCTGGCATACTTAATCGAGTCTTCCAGGTAGCGGACAAAGCCTTCCCGACGCGGCTTAGCCCGGAGATAATAGGCATCTCCAGACTTGCATATGTCATAGACGTCCTCGATGTCGAATATGCCGAGGTCGATGCCTAGGACCTCATTAAGCTTGGCTGTGCCCATTATGATCTTGAAGACATTGGGCAGTAGCTGGCAGGGGCAGAGGCACCACTGGCTGAGACACCTCCTCAGGAGAGGATGAAGGGGAAAACGAACCCCACCTTCAGTCACAGCCACCAACGGGAAAGGCATCCAGCCTCCCGAAAAATCATGGAGGTTGATACCGTTGGGATCAGCCGGTCTTACATGGACATCGGTAGGGATTTTATACTCTAATCTAAGTCCCTCGATCGCCGCTTCGTTCTCTACCCAGTGACTGTAGATACCCATTTCTACCGGAACAGAGGCTAGAAGCAGAAGGAACCCTAAACCCGCGGAAAAAGGCAAAGGAGAAAGAACTTACGAAGACAAAACTGAGGTTCGGACTGATGGAGGCTCAATCTTACAGCACTTCTCTTCTCAAACAGATATCTCCTGCAGGATTCTCTTCTTCTCCGGTGCAAAGCAGCAATAGGGAAAAAGAGAGCCTTAACATCCCATATATAAAGGAAGGAGGAAGGGCCCCCTTTTCGGAAGCCCTAGGGACGCACGTACCAGATGCCCCCTGGGGCTCCGCGCACGTCACTTCGATCACTGGACGTGTCCCTGAAAAGCGGCGCACGTCTCCTCTATGTGACTGAACAACCAACCGATGGGGACACGTGGTGCCGTCGGTATGTCTTCTACATTAATTAGCAAGCATCATTTATTACCTCAGTCATTCATAGTGACTAAGGATAGAGACCGAGTTCTACTCCAGAAGGATCTCCCGTCTTGTAGCTCCCGACCCACGTAGTTGGCAAACTTCATGAAGTCCGAAGCTAGGGGGCAATTGTGTGGAGATGTCTCCCAAAGTACTGGGGTTATATTAACTTCGGTGCTAGTGTCGGCTAGTCACGCCTTTGAAAGTCCAAGGGATCCTAACCCTAGAGGGGGGGGGGTGAATAGGGTGATCTACACTTAATGACTAATTAAGACCAATTTTAATTTACTTACAATTAATTAGTCACATGATGATTAACATACAATATGCGGAAGCTTAAACAAAACAATCACCACTAGACAAAGATTTATAGTGGTTCGGCCTCAATGCCTACATCCACTACCGGCTTGCGACTCAACACCCCACCGGATTTCCACTATTATGCTTTTCAAAAGGCTAAGCAATAACCTCTACAATATGCTTTCCAAGGATAAGCAATAACCTTACAATGTTGTTTTTCTAGCCTAAACAACAACCTAGACACAATGCTTTTATATGGCTAAGCAATAACCTTACAAGCAAATGATTTCTCTCAAAGAAAGTGTCTTGACAAAACACTCTAAGAGATTACAATTTAAGCTTAAATAAATTGCCTCTAAATAGGCGGATATGAAAGTGAAAATCAACTCACACAAGAACACTAAGAATTACAAAGATGAATGCTTATCAAGTGTGTGTGTGAAAACTTCAATCAAGTTTAAAATTAAAACTCAATCAAAATATATGCTCAAGGTAATTAAAAGTTTTGGGCACACAAAGATATGATTGAAGTAAAATGCAAATCACTTGAACAATTACAAACTTGTGAATGATATGAAAATCTAAAGATCACAAGTTGTATGAAAATGATTAAGATTAATCAAGTGATGCATGTGCTATGTTGTTTTCAAAAACAAAGGATTAACTAAGATTCAAATGAATGAAAACAACAAAGAAAGATTCAAACAAGTTAATGAATCATGCTATTAAAGAAATCAAATGTTTTGGTAAAGCATGATTTAAGAAGATTTCTAAAACAAACTTGTTTTGAATCTAGGTGAAGAATCCAATAACTAAAATCAAATATTAAGATAAGAATGGATTCAACACATCATAGTTAATATGCTAAAATCATTTACCAATAATTTAGACAAAGCATAAAAACATATGATTAATAAAAGGCAAAGCTTACTTGGAGGTTTAACTTCATTAATCCAAGCTTTAGCTTTCCTTAATGACCCTTAGCCTTCCTTAGCTTGATCCCCTTTCTTTTGCTTCAAAATGCCTCAAGAAGGGTTTCAAAGATCATCAACAATGGCTAAGGAATGAACTCACTTTTATAGAAAAAGTGGTCAAACGACCGACAGGTGGACCGACACCTCAATGATCAGATTCAAACGGTCAAGAATTTTACCGTTGTACAGGTGTAGTTAGTCGACATGAACCGACAAGCTAACCGACACCTGAACCGACATGAACCGACACTTGAACCGACAGAGAAAATCTAAAATTTGTAGCTCTCTGGAAATGGGACCGACAGAGGTCTCGGTTGGCCTCGATTCCACTGTAGGTTGACTGACAGCTTGACGTCGGTTGACCGACAGCCTAAGACAAAAAATCCCAACTTTTGCATTTTTTAAAGTGATTCTTTGTGGGGATTTTTGGGCCATTAAACCAAGCTTGGAAACATGATTTTAAATCAACTAAGTGCTTTTAAAATCATGAAACATAAAAAGCCAAATATAATTTGAAACTTTAAAACATAGGCTAGCTTGATTTGTAAAAATTCTTTTAAAAAACAAATGCATCCAAGATTTAAATCCAAAACATGCATGAAACATTATTTTTACAAGTCTTAAAAACAATGCACGCGCGTGTAAATCAAAATTTCAAGATTTTCTAAATCAATCCATGTGTGAAAATTCAAATGATGATTAAAATGTTAATGCATCCATCAAATTGCAATACACAAAATCCCTAACAATCCCCCCCTTTGCAATTTGATGGCAAACCTCCAATATGTTGGCAAACCTTGCTCAACACTAAATTTTCACACATAGTCTTCAGCTCCTCCTTGGCTGGACAATCCTTGAAATCTCTTTGGATGCTTCTTCATTTAGCTTGGGCTCTAGCTCTTTTTCTTCATTCTCCTTGATGCTTGGAGCTTGATCAATCTTCAAGCTTTCTCTTCATCTTCCTTTCTTTAGACCAAGCATATTCTTTAGCTCCCAAGCTTTCTTCATTTCATTTCTCCCCCTTTGACCATGGACTTTCTTTTTTGGCAAGATGTGCACTTTCTCCCCCTTAATTCTTTCTCCTCCTTTGCCATTAAATTGCAAAGGTATCAATTGAAGAGGGTTACCTACACACATGAAACAAGGAAAATACCTTAAGTAGCACCTGTTAACAAAAGTAATCGAAAATGAAATTTATAACAGGGCATCATGGATGGGTAGATAGCTAAAAGTGTATCAGAGCCAATATAAGGGTAAATTTGATCAAAACTAATACTTCCTATGAAGATTTACTCCCCCTCAATCCATTCTCTCCTTTTGTCAAACTTTTGACAAGAATATAACTATTTGGTGCAAGAAGAAGATGGTTTAACCAATTGAGGATTAACTTCAAGTGAAGGATTAGATTCAATTGATAATAATATTTGACTATAAAGCTAAATATGATCAAATTACCAAAGTAAAGAGCAAGGTCAAAAGGATATACTAAACATAGCATAAATCATTATAACTATGAAATCATAAGCTATGTAAAGTTTTGAATTCATTTCATACAATCATTGGATATAACTATCATGCAAAAGATGAATGAAATGAAGTTCAATCATGAAGTCAAACCTCACCATTAGCCAACCAAAATTATGAAAACATAAACATGGTGGTCATGTAATTTACCTATAAGAGCATGAGAGGTGGCAAACATGGAGATTATGATGCTAATGGAATGTGACATGGAACAAAAGACATATGACTATCAAGTTTAATCCAATGTACACAAGGTCTATTACAAACTCAAGATATGATACCAATTGGATATAGACACTAATTGAAAATGATACCAATTGATTACCAATTGAATACGAAACATGATTAAGAGCAAGCATGTGACAAACACAAAATTCCAACAAGCATCATAAAATGATATTCATCACTTAGAATAATATTACTAAAGAGCATAGTGATGAACAAGAGAAATTGCATAAAAAGATATAACTTAGAAGAACATGCAATTTTCAAAGTGTCGAGATCATATGAATTCAACATCTAAGGCATCCATCAAACAATAGATATAACTATGAAATTCAAGGAATGGATTTCAAAGAGGTTCATATGATAAAAACACTACTATGAAGTCGAAACATGTATAATGAATGATACCAATAAGAAAATTACACATGAACCAACAACATAACCATCCAAATCAATAAAAACTAAAAAGCAAGAGGATGGATTTTAGAGTTCTAGTATGGTATCTACAAATATAACTAAGATCACAACCATACAAGAAACCATATGACATTTGCATAGAGAGGATTGATTAAAAATTAAGATCTATCATGTAAAATCTCCATTCTAGCAAATGACTATGAGAATCATGAAACATTATCACTATGCATTGAAAAGATGCACAAGTCTATGTATAGAATGCAAAACTATTTCATGATCCACAAATCATACAAATCAATTTGCACATAAAAGAAAATAACTAGAAGAGCAAAGAAGCAAATTGTTTGTAACAACATTCATTTCCATTTCTAAGATGATAAAAACAAATGCATAAGGAAATGATAACATGGAACATGCTTTGAAAAGTATAACTAAAGAAGTTTTAAAGCAATTCCATTCAAATAATCTTCAAATCATAAACAAAATCCAACAATGGACAAAATGAGTATGAAAATGAAGATAAAACATTTTTCAATTTGTATTCCAACGATTATAACTACAAGGGCTCATACAAATTGAACACATATTTTTCATACCAAAGGATATAATTAGTAAGATCATGGAAAACTTAAATTGATTCAAATCATTTGTTTTTAAAGAAAAATCTTACTTAACATTCAAACAAATGATTTTGCAAAATCAATTGATTATGTAGGATCTAGCTATGAAAGCTTTTGAAACCATAATCAATTGAACATGTAGAAATGCATTGCAAGATATATAACTATATGTAAGCAAAAAGCAAATCTAACATGAGAAAATTATAATCAAAGTGATTTTGAAAACCATGATATTTAACTAGAATGGTGTAAGAAGACAAAATCAATTGATTACAAATAAACATTGCATTTAAAGAAATGTAACTAATGAAGGAACATAAATGCAAATGAACATGACCAACAAAAAAAAATACCTATAAAGGATAGGTTGGTCAATGAGGGCCAAGGCCTTAAGGTTTGACTAAGTAAATAACTTTTGGAATCCACCTAAGGTCTTGGGAGGGTTGGTCTTTGTGGTCTATCTTAAATGTCTCACCAACTATGGGAGATTTGATTTGATAAATTTTTAACTTAGACTTATCACCTTGATATTTAGATTTGACTAAATTTAGCTTAGATTGGTGATTAGTCTTTTGGGGTTGGGGACTTTTCTTCTTAGGGGATTGAGCCATTTTTCTTTTTTTCTTACTTTCTTCCTTTATTTGACTTTTGAATTAAAGATTTAACTTTGCAACTTTCTTCAAAAGTTCTTTCATTTGTTGAGTTAAGGGAGGAAGATTGAGAAGCTTTTTGTTAATAGATTCTTTTAAAATTGGTTTAACTTGTTAACCTTTTTAGAACCTATTTTAGGAGACTTCCTTTTTAATTGGTTTTACTTGTTTAGTCTTTTAGAGTCTTCCTTGATTTTTAGTGTCTTATCCATCAAAGAGTTTGATTTTACTTTCTTTGGTTCAAAGATGGGTTTAGACACATAGCTTTTCTTTGTTTGCACTCAAACCTAAAATGTTCTTCAATGCCACAATAATTGCATTTAGTCATGGGCAAAGAAGTATAAGTGCTAGAGAATGAGGACTCACCTTTCACAAATGTGTTGGTGAATTTAGGGTCATGTGAAATATTCCTAGCATATCCAAGACCCGTCCTATCTCTTTGAGATTTACCCAATTTCAATAACTTTTCAAATCTTTCTTCACTTTGGGTAAATTTGCACTCATACTTTTGTTTGTAGGATTCAAGTTGAGTGACTTTGTTTTTAAGGGTTGAATTTTCATTTTTAACTTGTGTTAGTTCATTTTCAATTCCCTTAAATTTGTTTAGTTCTTCATGGGCAAGTTTTAAATCAAATTTAACTTCATTAATAACATTGGGTCCAAGTTTTTGAGTTTTTATCTTATTTTGTGCATTAGATAAATTTTCCATAGAAATAATCAACTTGGATTCTTGGTTGTTAATGTTTTCATCTTGCCTTTGTAATTGATCTCTTAGATTTAAATTTTCCTTATTAAGATTATCACAATCTATCTTTAATTCTCTTAGATCATCTTTAATATTAGATAAATTATGCAAAGAGATCATGAACTTAGATTCTACACAATTTATTAATTCTTCTTTTTCTCTAAGTTCATCTTTTGAAGAGATTAATTCTTTGTTTAGTCTTTTAGATTCTTGTTGTAATTTTTTATTCTTCTTAACAAGCTCCAAAGAAAATGTACATAAATCATCATAAGCTTGTTGAATATCATCTTCATTTTTCGTAATTTCCTCTTCTTTTAATTTAAGTTTATCTTTAAGTTGAGATTCTTTAATTTCAATGTTTGAATCTCCAATAGATGGAAGAAGAGGGGGTCTAGAAGAATCTATACAAGAATCTACAAAGTCTAGCATAGTGGAATCCATTCTAATAATTTTCATAGAAAAACACTACTAGGGTTCTAACTCAAGGATGAAGATAGAGGGGATCAACTCCGGGTGTTTAAGCCCTAAATGGAGTAACCTTGCTCGGATATATACCAATTGAAAGTCCAAGGGATCCTAACCCTAGAGGGGGGGTGAATACGGTGATCTACACTTAATGACTAATTAAGACCAATTTTATTTTCCTTACAATTAATTAGTCACATGATGATTGACATAAAATATGCAGAAGCTTAAACAAAACAATCACCACTAGACAAAGATTTATAGTGGTTCGGCTTCAATGCCTACATCCACTACCGGCTTGTGACTCAACCCCCCCCCCCCCCCCCCCCCCGGATTTCCACTATTATGCTTTTCAAAAGGCTAAGCAATAACCTCTACAATATGCGATAAGCAATAACCTTACAATGTTGTTTTTCTAGCCTAAACAACAACCTAGACACAATGCTTTTATATGGCTAAGCAATAACTTTACAAGCAAATGATTTCTCTCAAAGAAAGTGTCTTGACAAAACACTCTAAGAGATTACAATTTAAGCTTAAATAAATTGCCACTAAATAGGCGGATATGAAAGTGAAAATCAACTCACACAAGAACACTAGGAATTACAAAGATGAATGCTTATCAAGTGTGTGTGTGAAAACTTCAATCAAGTTTAAAATTAAAACTAAATCAAAATATATGCTCAAGGCAATTAAAAGTTTTGGGCACACAAAGATATGATAGAAGTAAAGTGCAAATCACTTGAACAATTACAAACTTGTGAATGATATGAAAATCTAAAGATCACAAGTTGTATGAAAATGATTAAGATTAATCAAGTGTTGCATGTGCTATTTTGTTTTCAAAAACAAAGGATTAACTAAGATTCAAATGAATGAAAACAACAAAGAAAGATTCAAACAAGTTAATGAATCATGCTATTAAAGAAATCAAACGTTTTGGTAAAGCATGATTTAAGAAGATTTCTAAAACAAACTTGTTTTGAATCTAGGTGAGGAATCCAATAACTAAAATCAAATATTAAGATAAGAATGGATTCAACACATCATAGTTAAAATGCTAAAAATCATTTACCAATAATTTAGACAATAAAAATATATGATTAATAAAAGGCAAAGCTTACTTGGAGGTTTAACTTTATTAATCCAAGCTTTAGCTTTCCTTATTGACCCTTAGCCTTCCTTAGCTTGATCCCCTTTCTTTTGCTTCAAAATGCCTCAAGAAGGGTTTCAAAGATCATCAACAATGGCTAAGGAATGAACTCACTTTTATAGAAAAAGTGGTCAAACGGCTACTTGTCGGTCAACCGACAGGTTGGTGTCGGTCGACCGACACCTCAACGGTCAGATTCAAACGGTCAAGAGATTTACCGTTGTACAGGTGTAGGTCAGCCGACATGAACCGAACCGACATGAACCGACACTTGAACCGACAGAGAAAATCAAAAATTTGTAGCTCTCTGGAAATGGGACCGACAGAGGTCTCGGTTGGCCTCGGTCCCACTGTAGGTTGACCGACAGCTTGACGTCGGTTGACAGACAGCTTGAGATAAAAAATCCCAACTTCTGCATCTTTTAAAGTGATTCTTTGTGGGGATTTTTGGGCCATTAAACCAAGCTTGGAAACATGATTTTAAATCAACTAAGTGCTTTTAAAATCATGAAACATAAAAAGCCAAATATAATTTGAAACTTTAAAACATAGGCTAGCTTGATTTGTAAAAATTCTTTTAAAAAATAAATGCATCTAAGATTTAAATCCAAAACATGCATGGAATATTATTTTTACAAGTCTTAAAAACAATGCATGTGAAAATCAAGAGTTCAAGATTTTCTAAATCAATCCATGTGTGAAAATTCAAATGATGATTAAAATGTTAATGCATCCATCAAATTGCAATACACAAAATCCCTAACAGCCTTGACCTCGGCGAACGCTACCAATGCGCCATCCGAGACCGAGACCGTTTCTGGTCTCAGACGCCCCCGACCTCGACACGAAGTCTTCACCTCGATCACTCAGCTCGGCACCAGAGCCAGACTGCTAGCTGATATGAATGCTGACGGCTGTACTTTAATGGATATCCAGCTGAGCCTGACAAAGCCATCTTGGCCGCCCCTCACCCCTGACAGAGTGGCGTCTAGCGGCTAGATCCCATCAGGGCATGGCTCCAGGCCAGGCCCGATGGTACTAGGCCCAAAAGTCAGACACTTTAAGGCCCGATTAGACTAGCATTTAATGTATTATGGGATGATCGGACTGCCATTTAATGTAAAGCGGGCTGACGTGACGGCACACTTGGGAGTGCTAAGACGTCATCATGAGACCCACCATGCGACGTTGGCTTCCTCCTTTATAAATAGAGGAATGATCTCCATCCCAGGTACACACAATCACAACCGGAGAGCTGTTACTATGTCTCTCTTCTCCCTTATTTTCCTCCCTACTGCTCAGATCCCATACTGACTTAGGCATCGGAAAGCCTTGTGTTGCCCACTGCCAGGGTCCTCTGACTTTCTCATCTTCTCCCCTTTCAGGTTTCCAGGCCATTCTCCATCTTCGAAGGAGCATCGAGCTCGCCATAACCCCCATTACAAAGTCCGTAATATTTAGGCACTTACAGAAAGGCTTGGATGTGGCTTACGAAAATGTGGAAGCTCAAGCTGATCTAATGATTTTATCCCCCATTTTAGATTCTCAAAGTTTAATTGTTGGTCCTTGTGTAAACTTTTTGTGATATCCAACAGTGAATACTGTCCAAAGTAGTGTGAAATAGGATAAGTAATTATAATCAAGGGGCTGTGTGAACTGTGAAAGGATTTGATTGATCAATGGTGAGCCCCCTACATCAAAGCCCATCAAGAAGTGTCTGTGAAAAGGGGCATTTTTTGGAAAAAGTCATCACTGGAGTTTTTCTTTGGTAAATCGGTCAGAAACAAAACAAAACAAGAATGGAGAGAGATTTGTACCGTTTTGACTTTAGTCAAGGGAGGCTATTCTGATGTTGTGTGAAAAATACAAGGGCTTTTTAAAGAACTCTAGTGACAGATGAAATTCGACCAAACCATGATTGGGCTCCTGGATTTTTTTTTATTATCTTAGATTTAGGATTCCTAATATTTATTGTAAGTGCCTAAATATTACGAACTTGGAATGAGGAGTTAGGATAGGTAATAAGCCTTTTTTGAAGGTGGAGAGATGTTTGGGACCTACAAGGGGAGAAGAAGAACAGCAGTCAAAGACCCTGGTTGTAGTCAGTGCAAGGCTCTCCGATGCCTAAGTTAGTTCAACAACTCAACAGTAGGATGGAGATTTAGAGAGAATTCAGAGTGTTAGAGATATTATGTGTATATATGTTGTTGTTGGAAATAGGGTGGGCCTCTAGGATAGGTTTCAAAAACTTTTGACCCACTTGACGCAGGGATCAACTATCCAGAAGGCTATAAAACCCAATCCAAGATCTATGTCCTCAATCTCAGCCATCATGATCAGTAAATACAATCTATCTAGAAGATAGAACCAGCAACATATAAGCTACAAATAAATCTACAACATGCAAGGAAGTAGATTATACCTTTGGAGCTCGGTTGTGCTCTAATGGAGAAGTTGCGTCTTTCTTTGATGATGAAACGCTTTCACTAATCAAATAGGGATCTCCAAGACCTCTTGATCTTCCACACTATGACCCGTATTAGTTTCTCCTTTTTCTCAAGAAGATGGTGGGATCTCCAAGAGAAAACTACTAGGAACTCTAGGGAGGAACTAGAAAGAGAACTAGAAGAGGGAGAGGAGAAAGAACTCGTGCAACACTTGCACTAGGAAGACTTGGGCGTGAATCCCAATGTATGGAGAGTGCATGGACGTCCAAGGCCTCTTCTCCTCTTATTTATAGCTTTTGCAAGTTGCCTCCTCTTTACTAATTACAATAGAAGTCTTACTTCCATTAATTAGTAACTTACCATATCATAATTAGAAGTCTCACTTCAAATATGATTAGTATCTTTCTAATTCCTTTCTAATTAAAATAGAAGTCTCACTTCTACTAAAATTAGTTAGTCTACTATTATTATTATTAGAAGTCTCACTTCAAATAGAAATAGTTCAACTAGAATTAGATACTTTCTAATAATTGGGCTAGCGTGGGGACCACTAGGGATTCCTTAGAAAGCTGGCTCCAACTGGGACACGCGACCCCACATCTCATGTGCAATCCGGGCCCACAGTTAATTGCAAATAACTCCACTATATAAATGCAATTGAACTCCAGTCTTAGGAATATTACATAGAAGACCCTAGACTTCCACATTACCACAAGTAGACCCCTCTATCAATATCCATGGATCAATTGGACCTGTCTTCCAAAATAGATCCATATCTTATTATCCTTGAGCCCCAATTAATTATAATGATCATAGGTACCTTTCCAATTAACTCTTAATCGGAATGGGTGTGCACTTACCAATGATAAATCCATTAATTGGCACAAGGGGATATTAGAGATAGATTCCATCTTGACTATTGAATGTTCCCACAGCTATACTACCATGTACCCAAATCACCGAGGTGTTGACCTACAGTTGGCCTCACTCATTGGTGACTCAAAGCAAATGAATAGATAGAAACTTGAGTTCATTAATGTCTCAGGATTGAGAGCCTATTGCTAGGAAATTATGAGAACAGACCTTAAAGTAAAGACAATGTTTATAAGGTGCTTCTCATGGTCCTTCAATACATCCAATGTACCAGCACTATGATCCAGAATCTTCCATTCTAATGATAGAGACAAATCACACTATCTCATAGTGATCAAAATGCTGCAACCTTGTCAGTATGAGATGTCCAGTCTCATCACTGGTTGTGAAAATATTTAAGTATAAGATTTGTCACACATGTCTCCCGTATGTGGATCTCATCCATACACATGTGTTACATCTAATATACTTGTGGACCCCGGTTCATCTCATGAACCATCATGTCATTCGTATTGGTTATGTGCGAGTATATAATAAATCACCATTCATCTCATGAAAGGAAAGCATGAATATACTGATAAATAAAGAAATTAATCAATTTATTATATCATCTACTGGATTGAGTCCATAAAACTAACAGTTGTGTCATACCTGAGATTCTCTATTTATAGGAGAAGTTGGGTGAGGAGTCCCATGACTCTGATGGGTATTGATGAGAAGTACCATCTCATCATCACCTTTCCTTCAATGAAGTCCAATCGGCCCACCTTTCACTAAATGGTAGTCCAATCGGGCCTACCTTTCTTGACTATTTGGCATGGTCCCATCAGACTTCTGCCTAGGGCCTCACCCTGATGTAGATGTAGCCGCTGGATGCCGTTCTGTCAGAGAGCATGGGCGGCAAGGATGGCTAATCAGCCCTACTTGCGTGTGCCTCTATCCAATCACACGTCCCATGACGCACGTGGTCGGGTTTCCGTAGAAGTTCGGCAGTCAGTGTCTGTCTTGGCTAGCCTTCTAGCATTATTGACGAGATGAACGACCGAGGTCAGGACACGGTGCCGAGGTCAGGAATGACCGAGGTCGGGAGCGACATTGATCTTGGTTGGCGCCCTGGCAGTGTTTGCCGAGGTGCGCGTGGCCGAGGCTGAGATATGATTAGCTGGTACTATTACCGGAGCTAATATAATCTCGGTGTCTTAGAAATATCCCCACACAATTGCCCCCAAGCTTTTGACTTCTTAGGGTTCTCTAACTTTTTGAGGTCAGAAGCTGTATGATGGGAGAACCTTCTGGCGTAGTAGATTTTCATCTCGGCGGCGGTTGCTGACGCTTTATCTCTATCCGACGTCGCTTCGCCTGCCCGAGGCATTAAATGGCGCTCTCTGTCCGATGCAGAAGATGTACCGTTGGTGCCACGTGTCGACATCTGGTAGGTTACCCAATTGTTTCGAAGGCGCGTGCTCTGTCTTGAAGAGACGTGCATAGTACTTGAGGCGATGCCTCGCACGTGCACCCTCAAAATCCGAAAGGGCGCCCTTTCTCTATTATAAAATAAGAGGGCTAGGGCTCCTTTGTTCTTTACTTTCATTTTCGCCAGAGAAGAAGAAGAGAGATTTGCAGAAGGGAGTTCATTTGAAGAGAAGCATTGCCGAGATCAGACTTCTGCCAGTCCGAGTCCCATTCCTGCTCTTCGTCTTCGTAAGTCCTTCTTTTCCTATTTCGTTTATTTATGTGATTTAGGGCTTCTGCTATTCTCTCTAGGGTTTCCTCCCCATTCTTTCTTTTTGAGTTATGCCCTTCATCTTCTTTCTTAGTTTCTGTAAACTTTAGAAATGGGCGTCTATAGTTTCTGGCTAGAGACCGAAGGAGTGATTGCGCAGTTTAAGACTAGGTACAATATACCCAAGGATGTTCTCGTCAAGGCACCTTACCCCAATTCTTATGACGACGGTAGATTTGTCGATGGCTGGATGCCGTTTCCCTTAGTTGCCATAATCGAAGGCGGGGTCCGATTCCCCCTTCATCCTCTGCTCAGGGACTGTCTTAGGGAAAGGAAGCTTTGTCCATGTCAGTTGATGCCGGATGGCTTCAAGATCATAATGGGCACAGCCGTGCTCAATCGGATTTTAGAGATCAAACCCCGGTGTCCACGATATCGAGGACGTCTACGACCTGTGTAAATCTGGAGGTGGCTATTATCTCCGAGTTAAGCTGGGCCGAGAGGGTTCCATCTGAGCTCTGGTCGAACAGGTATGCCGGGGACGATCGTCTGTTCGTCTCGGGCAATTGGGAGTTCGGTGATGACGAGCCCGTGTCGCAGAGGTTTTCCAGGGTTCCTCGTCATCTCGGTGCACCTCCAAGTAAATACTACCTCCATATTTCTCTTTATTTGGCTGCATTTCTCTCTGCTTCTTTGTACTATCGAACTAATGCCTTTCTGTTTGCTGTGCAGGCATCATCCAAAGGAGGCAAGAGGCTCAGCGAGTCGGCTGGGTTAGGAACGAGGTTTGGCTTCGGGACGTAAGGAACTATCACGGCCACGAAGACAAAGCGGCCTGGTCGCTCCTTGGTGTTGGATATCGCGATCACTGAGAGGGGGGGGGGGGGGTGAATCAGTGATTTCTAAAACCAGGTCCAATTCAACAACAAAACAAGTCAAACCACACAATGACACCAGATTTAACGTGGTTCACCAAAAGGCTACGTCCACGGATCAAAATCGTCCGAACACTGATCCGGTACAGGTCTGAATATATTTAGTCGCACCAACGACAAAGAGCACCAACCCTTAGTTTCAGATAGCACCAACTATCTAGGAAGCACCGACTCCCTTAGTTTCAGATAGCACCAACTATCTAGGAAGCACCGACTCCCCTTACAATTTATCTGCACCCACAGATAGGATCACCAAACCCCAAACACCAAGCACCAACTTGATGTTAAAAAACAGAATAGAAGATTAACTCTGTCTACAGCCCTTCCCCTCTACAATTCTCTCTCTCTCAATCCCTTACAAATTGAAATCTAAAGCATAAAGAGAGACACTTAACTCATGGACGAATCACCATCTTCAAGAGCATAATCTCGTCCACAATTGCTGTAGAAAACGTCTGATGATGCAGCAACACAGCAACACAGCAACAGAGCACCAGCACTCTCTTCTTTCTTCTCTTCTCTTCTCTTCTTTCTCTCTCTCTGGTGTATCTTCTTGGTATCATTAAGAACGAACCAAACATGCCTTTATATAGGTTATAGTAACCCTTATTTGTGTTCAAAATAGGCTACAATTCGTTTAGAAAGAGTCACAATCAAATTAGATAAGAGTGCTGAATTTTCGTGCAAGACTTCTGTTTCTGCGCAACTCTGATCCCGTGCTCGGTCGACATCCTTGCTTGCTCGGTCGACATCATACACTGTCTGGAATCAGTCAATTATCGAGCTCGGTCGACATCCTGGGGTCCCGGTCGACCGAAGACACACTGTGTCACGAAAATAACTGAGAGGTTCCTGAATCTGTTTCTGCAGGATTCTCTTTTCTTGGTCGACCGCATGGTGTGCCCGGTCGACCGGCCACTCTGTTTCAGGAATTCTGAATTCCTGAACTGTTTGAACTTTGATTCTTCTATTAAGCTCTATCAACACCAGCCTTTTAACATTACGTTTGTGACAATGTGTTGACAAGAATTCCAACTTAAAACAATACTTTGAGATATTAATTCCTTCAATACTTCTAAGAACTTCTCAAGTCATCTCAAATTCCAACAATCTCCCCCTTTGGAATTGTTGGCAATACTATTGGAACTTCACACTTAGAACACTAGTTGATCTTCATGATGCTTCTTTCAGAACCATAGTCTCCCCCTGTCTTTAAAAAAAATAGAATCAATCAAGATCTCTAACACTCTTGATACCAATTGCTCCAAAGTTATCATATCATAACTTCTTCTAACATCTTCTAACATAGCCCAATCAAGATCTCTAACACTCTTGATACCAATTGCTCCAAAGTTATCATATCATAACTTCTTCTAACATCTTCTAACATAGCTTTCTCCTAGCTTCAGTCTTTCTCCCCCTTTGACAACAAGTCCAAAGGGACCAAACCGAGGAGCGAATAGGATATTCAATGAATGCATTGCTCCCCCTTTCAAGCATAACTCCTACGGTTTAGGAGAGTGAGTAACTCCTAACTTTTTTCGGAGATACTCGAAGACTTCCTTTGGCAGAGGTTTCGTGAAAATATCAGCCACTTAATCAGTTGTTGGAACATATTCCAACTTGACCTCTCCATCAGCAACTTTATCTTTAAGAAAATGATAACGAATTGCTACATGCTTTGTTCGAGAGTGCTGAACAGGATTCTTAGATATATGAATTGCACTCGTGTTGTCACAAAGGATCGGCGTAGGATCCGTTGTAGGAACTCCTAGATCAGAAAGCATTTGCCGCATCCATAACACTTGTGTACAACAAGTTGCCGCTGCAATATATTCCGCTTCCGCTGTCGAAAGGGATACTGAGTCTTGCTTCTTACTATGCCAAGCAACTAATCTTTCTCCAAGATAAAATGCGCCGCCGCTAGTACTCTTGCGATCATCTACGCATCCAGCCCAATCGGCATCAGAATATGCAACAAGAGTGAAGGATTTGCCTTTGGGATACCAGATACCAAGCTCCATAGTACCTTTCAGATATCGAAAGATTCTTTTCACTGTTGTAAGGTGCGTTTCAGTTGGTGCTGCTTGAAAACGTGCAACCATACATACTGCTTGTAGAAGATCTGGTCTTGTAGCAGTCAAGTAGAGCAAGCTTCCTATCATAGAGCGATAGGTGGTATGATCAACGGACGAGGCCTTATCATCTTTGCTAAGCTTCGTGTTCGTTGACATTGGTGTGCTCACTGGCTTGCTGTCTTCCATATTGAACCGTTTCAGCATTTCCTTTATGTACTTCATTTGTGATATGAAGATGCCATGTTTCAGCTGCTGAACTTGTAAACCAAGGAAGAACTTTAGTTCTCCAAGCATTGACATCTCAAATTCTTTCTTCATCTCTTCAGCAAAATTCCTGCACATCTCCTCATCATTGCCACCAAAGATAATGTCATCAACATAAACAATGACAACTAGCTGTTTGCTTAACTCAGTTTTGACATACAGATTGCTATCAACCATTCCTTTTCCAAAACCGATTTTGCGAAGATAGAGATCCAGCCTTGCATACCATGCCCTTGGCGCTTGTTTCAGTCCATAAAGAGCCTTTTTCAACTTGCACACTAGGTCTGAATTTTTGCTAATAAGAAAACCATCAGGTTGCTCAATGTAGATCTCTTCTTCAAGTAAACCATTCAAGAAAGCTGACTTTACGTCCATCTGAAATACCTTGAAGGTTTTGTATGCTGCCAATGCAAGAAACATACGAATAGCTTCCAGACGAGCCACCGGTGCAAAGGTCTCTTCAAAATCTATGCCTTCAACTTGAGCATAGCCTTTACAAACCAACCTTGCTTTGTTTCTAATGACTTGACCTTCTTCATTCAGCTTATTCCGAAAGACCCATTTAGTACCAATAACATTCTTATAAGTAGGTCAAGGAACAAGTTCCCATGTGGAGTTCTTCTCAATTTGCTCCAACTCCTCATGCATAGATTTCAACCAACTTTTATCGAGACTGGCTTCAGCCACAGTCTTGGGTTCAATGGTGGACATAAGTGAGTAATTGCTAACTACACTTTGTCTAGTTTGAACGCCTGCCTTAGGATCTCCAATGATTTGATCCTTAGGGTGTTGCTCTACCCAAGTGTTGTGCTTCTTAGGTGTAGTATCTTCTGAGTCATCCTTTGATTTCTCAGAATCATTAGATTCAGCCATCTCATCATCAATCTCACTCGAGTCCTCATAAACTGGACTGTCATTATGAGTTGCATTCTTTGGTTCAATATTCTCATCTATTCTCACATCAGCACTTTCTATGATTTTTCTGGTTCTTTTGTTAAGACACCTATATGCCTTGCTAGTAGAGGAGTAACCCAGAAATATACCTTCGTCAGCTCTTTCTTCAAATTTGCCCGGATTTTGTTCGAGCCGCTTGATGTAACACTTGCTGCCGAAGACTCTGAAGTGCTTGACGGTTGCTTTTCTTCCAAACCATAGCTCATAGGGAGTTTTGTCTTCATGTGGCCTGATCAAGCATCGATTTTGAATGTATACAGCCGTATGAATTGCCTCTTTCCAATACTTGTCAGCCATCTTGCTATCACTTAGCATCGTACGAGCCATCTCTTGTACGGTGCGATTCTTCCGTTCCACAACTCCATTTTGCTGTGGAGTTCTAGGGGCTGAGTACTGTCTTTGAATGCCATGATGTTCACAATATGTAGTGAACTCTTCAGATGTGAACTCGCCTCCACGATCAGACCTTAAAATCTTGATACGTTTTTCCAATTGATTTTCAACCTGTGCTTTAAACACTTTAAAACGATCAAGTGCTTGATGCTTATGCTTAAGAAACAATACCCATGTCATACGAGTATAATCATCAATGCATAACATGAAATACTTATCTCCATTGGTGCTTTGAGTTCGCATCGGTCCACAGAGATCAGTGTGCACTAGCTCAAGAGGTTTCTTGGAATGATGCTCCTTTGACTTGAACATAACCCTCGTTTGTTTTCCCTTTTGGCAAGAGTCGCAAATGGGATTGGAAGGCTTTTCAACTGTAGACATGCCTCTTACAGCCTTTGAATTGCAAATCTTTGACATGTTATCAAAGCTTAGATGCCCAAGGCGTTTGTGCCACAACCAACTTTCCTCTGTCCGACTCATCAAGCAGGTCTTTTCAGCTCCATCTGACAATGTATAGAGATTTCCAGCAGTTCTTGATCCAGTTGCCACTGTTTTGCCGTTGCTACTCTTCTTGATGGCAAACCCATTCTTTATGAAGATAACTTCGTGACCCTTGTCACAGATCTGGCTCACACTAAGCAGGTTGTGTCTCAATCCAGACACATATAAGACTTCTTCCGATCTGATCTTGTTTGCCATAAGCTGAATAACACCTTTTCCGCATATTTTGGCACCATCATTGTTGCCAAACTTCACTGAACCGCCTTCATAGTGCTGTAATTTGATGAATTTCTCTTTATCACCAGTCATATGGCTTGAACAACCACTATCAAGGACCCATGGTGCTGCCTTCTTTTGTGCATTGAATGCCGTTTGCACAATGAGTGATTCTTTGGAATTACCTTCCCTTTTCTTTGCCCTCCAAGCCTTAACTAACTTGGGTTTCTTTTCAACCTGAAATTGGTTAGCAATATGCAACCTACAATCCCTAGCCAAGTGTCCATAATTATGACATATATAGCACTCAATTTTGTGGCTGTTTAGGATTGAAAAAGGGTTCCTAGTTACAAATGGGCTGTTTCTAACATAGAATTTGCAATCAGCTCTTTTATGTCCAAACATATTACAATGAAAGCAATAACCATAGAATTTGTATCTTCTTTGTGGCTGGTTAGTCTTCATTACTTTTCTAACAGGAATGGACTTCTTTCTAGGTTGAGTGGGCTTCATAGAGTTAGAAGGTGCAGTGACTTGCTTCACAAACTCTTTCTTTTCAGGAGGTGCAATCTTAGAGGATTCACCTTTCTCAAATCCTAGACCAAATCTGAAGTGGGCAGGTCTTTGAACTTTCAGTAGTTCATTGAGTTTCATAGTCCCTTCAATCGCTTAGAGCGCTTTGAGTTTTTTGCTATTTTCCAAATTTTCAGCCTTTGCTCTAGCGATCTCAGTTTCAAGTTTCATAGCCTCTTCCTTTTTGATACTTATTTGGTTTTCAAGAACTTCTACCATTCTTTTATATTCTTCTACTTGAGTTTTCAAAGCAATAATAGAACTTTCAGATTCATGGAGAAGTTTCAGATTTTTCTTACTTGTTTTGCGTTCCTTGCTAAGCTCCTCAAGTGCGGCAATGAGTTCTTCTTCAAGATTGACCTCAGCCTCCTCTTCCTCTTCCGGATCTAGCTCTTCTTCTTCTTCAACAGTGACCATGAAGAGAGCTTCGGTTGATTCATCATCGTCTGAAGTTTCAGACGTGCTGTCATCTTGTTGACATAGAAAGTTTTTAGCTTTGCCTCTTTTTCTGAAATTTCTCTTTCCTTTACTCTTTTCAGCATAAGAGTCATTATCATTGTCTTCTTTTAGAGGACACTTCGCAGCAAAGTGACCAACACCTCCACAATTGAAGCATTTAAAGGGTAGCTTCCCTTTGTACTTGCCATTGCTTCCTTTCTTCAACTTTCTAACAAATTGAGCCTCAAGCTCATCATAATCAGAGTCAACATCATGACCAGCAGTCTCTTTTGCCTTTTTCTGAACTTTGAAGGCCGCTTCTTTATCAGATGAAGACGTCTTTCCTATGCGCATCTCATAGGCAGTTAGAGAACCATGTAATTCATCCATGGAAAATGCATTCAGATCTTTGGCTTCTTCGATGGCTGAGACTTTTGAATCAAACCGGGGAAGAAGAGATCTTAGAACCTTTTTGACGATGACCGGCTCTTTAATCTCCTCCCCTAGTCCACGAATGTCATTCGTGACTTCATTCACTCGTTGCATATACGAGTCAACATTCTCGCTTTCCTCCATGCGAAGAGACTCGAATTGAGAGCGATGAGTTTGCAATTTGGCTTCTTTAATCTTCTCATCACCTTCATGTATGCTTTGCAACTTGTCCCAAATTTCCTTGGCTGTTTTGCATGCAATTACTTTGACAAGCTCGCTGTCCACAAGGCCACTAAAGAGTGCATTCTGCCCCTTGGAGTCGTTGTCTGCCAACTTCTTCGATGCAGTATCGTTGGGTATGGTGGCAGCATTGTAACCGACTATGACAGCCTCCCAAACATCATAGCCAAGAGATTTGATGAAGGCTTGCATCCTAATCTTCCAAAAAGAGTAATTAGAACCATCAAACAGAGGTGCTTTCATATTCCCTGTATTGACTGCCATGTGATTTGACAAGAGATCACCCTTAGCGTATTAAACTGATCAAGGGAGCCTCACTCTGATACCAATTGTTGGATATCGCGATCACTGAGAGGGGGGGGGGGGGGTGAATCAGTGATTTCTAAAACCAGGTCCAATTCAACAACAAAACAAGTCAAACCACACAATGACACCAGATTTAACGTGGTTCACCAAAAGGCTACGTCCACGGATCAAAACCGTCCGAACACCGATCCGGTACAGGTCTGAATATATTTAGTCGCACCAACGACAAAGAGCACCAACCCTTAGTTTCAGATAGCACCAACTATCTAGGAAGCACCGACTCCCTTAGTTTCAGATAGCACCAACTATCTAGGAAGCACCGACTCCCCTTACAATTTATCTGCACCCACAGATAGGATCACCAAACCCCAAACACCAAGCACCAACTTGATGTTAAAAATAGAATAGAAGATTAACTCTGTCTACAGCCCTTCCCCTCTACAATTCTCTCTCTCTCAATCCCTTACAAATTGAAATCTAAAGCATAAAGAGAGACACTTAACTCATGGACGAATCACCATCTTCAAGAGCATAATCTCGTCCACAATTGCTGTAGAAAACGTCTGATGATGCAGCAACACAGCAACACAGCAACAGAGCACCAGCACTCTCTTCTTTCTTCTCTTCTCTTCTCTTCTTTCTCTCTCTCTGGTGTATCTTCTTGGTATCATTAAGAACGAACCAAACATGCCTTTATATAGGTTATAGTAACCCTTATTTGTGTTCAAAATAGGCTACAATTCATTTAGAAAGAGTCACAATCAAATTAGATAAGAGTGCTAAATTTTCGTGCAAGACTTCTGTTTCTGCGCAACTCTGATCCCGTGCTCGGTCGACATCCTTGCTTGCTCGGTCGACATCATACACTGTCTGGAATCAGTCAATTATCGAGCTCGGTCGACATCCTGGGGTCCCGGTCGACCGAAGACACACTGTGTCACGAAAATAACTGAGAGGTGCCTGAATCTGTTTCTGCAGGATTCTCTTTTCTCGGTCGACCGCATGGTGTGCCCGGTCGACCGGCCACTCTGTTTCAGGAATTCTGAATTCCTGAACTGTTTGAACTTTGATTCTTCTATTAAGCTCTATCAACACCAGCCTTTTAACATTACGTTTGTGACAATGTGTTGACAAGAATTCCAACTTAAAACAATACTTAGAGATATTAATTCCTTCAATACTTCTAAGAACTTCTCAAGTCATCTCAAATTCCAACACAATCAACTCAAAAGAGGCATGGAACAAGTTTTGTCTGCTCTTGGTAAGAGGGATTTCTGTTTGACTAAAAGGCCAATTTTTTTTTAAGTGCCTAGGTGGTCAAACCTGGGTCATATGGGCTAACCCATGGGACCTTAAGCTTTTGAAATGGCTTAGATCTCATATGGTGTCATTTTTTTATAAAATATCTAAAAATATCTCCTTTGGATAGAGAATATCTAAGAATATCTAAGAATATCTTTATTTGGAAATTCAAAGAATTAGAAATTTCCAAACAAAAAATCTCATTTCATTTTTTTTTTAGATGCGGAATTCAACATAGGCCACCAATTATAAAGTAGTCAAGGAATAGAGAAAAGAAATATAAGCATAGAGCAAAATATATGATATGCAAATATTTCATTTCTAGCATCGTGTTCTCAAATAAACGAGTCCCACCGGGTGGAGCCAGCTTGATGGACCGCGCTCCCGATGCCCGGGTTCCTACCGAGGTCGGCGGACGTGGGAGTCCGTTTGGTTCCGACCCTTTCGTAACCAGGGGGCCAAGGGGGCGTGCATCAACATTTCTTTTTTTGTGGGTGTGCCAGATTTTCTATTTTTACTTGGAATTGCAAGTGGTGATCCGGAGATCAACCTTCGCAAGTAAAAAGGAAATCAACTTCTTTCAAGTTTTCCATTGCACATATATTTAAGAAAAGAGACATTTTTCTTAGTTTGCCATGAAAGGCGATTTTTTTGGCATTTATAGCCGATTTTGGCGTTTATAGCAGATTTTTGGCGTTTATAGCCGATTTTGGCGTTTATAGCCGATTTACAATCCTTATCAACAATGAAAGACAAGAATTGTGATTTTTGTCTCTTTTAAAAAAATAAAAACTACAATGAAAAGCAAGAAAAGGAGGATCTAACTTCTCAGGAGATTGTGGGGGACCCGTTTAGATTGACGGTCGCAAGCCATATGTGGGCTTCGCCGTCATCCATGCAGATGAGAACAGAGGATGCTATTGATTCGCTTGGCTTGGCTATAACCTCCGGTTTTTAGTGGACAAAGACCAAAAGAAGGTCCTATGTCCAATAAAAAGCCGAGTAGACGGGCTGAAAAGCCATATCTAAGCCATTGGAGGCAGGAGGAGAAGGCAAGGACCTTGGGGGGGGGGTACCCCCCAAGGGACTTTTGTCACCTTGTTGCGGTGGCCGGTGTAGAACTTCCGCAGAGTTTTCTCTCTTTTTCCTTTCTCTGGATTTCTGTGCTTCTGTCTGTGATTTTTCGTTGTCTGTCTGCTGTCCTTTCTTCTTGGAGAGCTCTCCTATTTATAGGCTTTTAGGTAGCCTTTTAGGAGAGTTTATGGGCTTTTATTGTCATTAAGCCGCATAATGGGAGGAGTTACAAAATTGAATTGTTTATTTTGTAACTCCTTTTTCTTGGCTTCTGATTGGCCGGAGGAGATTGAGGGCATTTAATCGCCTTTAATCGCCATGATGGGAGGAGTTTCATGGGTTAAATGCCATGAATCTCTTGACTTGTAACTCCCGAATGCTTGCTTTCGATTGGGCCGTCCAAAGAAATGGATTAATGACTGTAATAAAGCTAGTCAATTAATCGCATTAAGTGGTCGCCGAGCAGCTGAAGAGTCGCGGGCCGTGCCACGTCTTTTGGGATTCTTCTGTTGATGATCATCGATGGATCTTCATGTAGATCGACATCAGATGACCATATAATTTCAGGTGTTTGTTGCCAACAGCGGGTCGGTGCCATCTGTCCTGTCGATTTCTCGATCGGTCGGTAGAAAGCACACTTTTTTTTGGTTGACCGGGTGGCGATCAATATTGTTTTCGATACTTTTGATGATTGACCCGTGTTTTGGACGGATGTCAGAGGACTTGGTGTCTCAAAAGCATGAATTTTGGAAAGTACCAGAGGCTGGGCTCTTCGAATCGCGAAAAAACGGCGAAAATCGGGGTTTCCGGGGCTTTCCCGGCGACCCCGGGTTCCAAGGTCGCCGGCGACCCTGGCCTAGGGTCGCAGGGGTCTGCGACCCTAGGGGGGTTTTCCCCCTTTCGTGTCCCGTTTTGCGTCCGTTTTTGCTGTTTTTCGATTCTTTTTTTCTCCTGTACTTTTCCTTGACATTTTGACCATTTATTGGCCTAATTTCTTTGTAGGAAACCTGATGAGAATCCTTGCATTTTATTTTGCAAAGTTTCCAATTTCCTGAGAAAGCCGAAGACTTTGTCGCGCAGAGCTGCCGATTTTCCGTCAGAAGCTGAAACTGGGCCAAACGATGTCGGAATGACCTGAAATTTGGTGTGAAGCCTCCTGAGCAATAAATAAGACCAACCATAGGCTTTTGTTTGAGTTTTGAAGCCGTTTGGGGTCCTATCACCTGTAGACTTGCTTTTTGTCGCGATGAAGATGTCGCGGTTTGATGTGCGGTCAACCGATGTCCGATTGACTTGAAATTTGACAGGGAACCTATTGGAGTCATTTTAAGATGATCCATAGGCTCTGTCTTGGAAACCATGGTCCCGGAGAGCTTTGCCGCCGAGAGCTCCTTTTCAGCTGTCGGAGAAGCGAAGTTAGGCCAAATGATTTTGAAATGGCCCGAAACTTCTTGTGTACTCCTCTTTTGGCTGTCTGGAAGAATCTTGCAGTTTTTGTTTGATTCTGACAAGATTTGATTTTTGGAAGCAACATTGTCTATTTATGGCAGGTTGCGACTTTATGTAGCTCTTTGGATCTTGAAAAGGCAAAGTGACATTTTTGTTGTCAACAAATGCCCCCTCGAGGTATAGCGACGAGTTGCTTAACTTTTGTAGTCGATGTGCCTCGAAGAGATTTTTGAAGGAGAGCCTGTGACTTGAACAAGAGTCTTTGAGCAGTCTTTCTTTTTGGTATTTGTAACCTTTTGAGCTTCCAGGGGAATTTTATGGTAGTGAAAGGGATCACATACCATCTCGAGGCAAAGTTTTGAAGATGACATCAGGGATGTGGATTTGGGTTTTGACCTTGTGACCTAACAGGCTATATGTGGCAGGTTAGGGGGTCGGGTTTGGTTTTGATCGTGTGACCCAACAAGCTGTATGTGGAATGTTGGGGGATCAATTTTGGTTTTGATCTTGTGACCTAACAGGCTGTATGTGGCAAGTTAGGGGATCAGGTTTTGGTTTTTGGTTTTGGTCTTGTGACCTAACAGGCTGTATGTGGCAAGTTAGGGGACCAGGATTTGGTTTGATTTTTGTGGAATGTCAATTTCAAGATTTTGGCTCAATTTGGTAGATGAGGCTGGATGGTTTGATTTTTGGAAGCTCATGGGGCTTGGAATTTTCTTTTGTATGGTCCAATCAACTCAAAAGAGGCATGGAACCATTTTTGCATGCTCTTGGTAAGAGGGATTTCTCTTTGACTAAAAGCCCAAAAATTTTTCTTTTTTTTTTTTTTTTTGTGCCTAGGTGGTCAAACCTGGCTCATATGGGCTAACCCATGGGACCTTAAGCTTTTGAAATAGCTTAGATCTCATATGGTGTCATTTTTGTAAAGAATATCCAAAAATATCTCATTTGGATAGAGAATATCTAAGAATATCTTTACTTGGAGAGAATCTCTCATGATCCCTTTATTTTGGGATAGAATATCTCAAGATATCTTTCTTTTGGGAAAGAATCCGTCATAGATTTCTTTTTGGGAGAAAATCCTTCAAGATATCTTTCTTTTGGGAAAGAATCTTTCTAATCTCTTTCTTTTGGTAAGGTTACTAATTAGTAACACTTGCCTCTTTCTTCTTTCCTTCTTTGGTTTGCTCTCCTCTATAAAAGCAAGGAGAAGGTTGGATCTCTTGCTCTTATTACTTTCTTTTGCAATAATCTCAAGAGGGCTTCAAGACCAAGAGCTTTTCTTCTTCAAGATCTTCAAGACTTTTCTTCTTCTTCTCCATCAATGGCTTCAAGTAAGTTCCCTTTTTCAAGAAAACTCCATTGTAGGAAAAATAAAAAGATCTTTCTTTCTTTCCTTTTTTTTTTGTTTCTTTTTTTTTTCACGTGTTTTCCCCTTTTTTTTCACACGTTTTTTCTTTTCTTTTCTTCTTTCTCTTTTTTTTTCATGTTTTTTTTTTTTTTTGTTTGTGGGCCGTACGGACAGATCCGTACGGATCTGGCCGTACGGCCACGTGGCCTGTGGGCCAGCCCTCTTTTTTTTCTCTTTTTTTTTTTTTTTTTCTTGAGAAAGTTTCTTTTCTCTTTTTTTTTTTTTTTTTGCTCATCATGATAATGCCCCTCTTTTTTTTTTTTGGCAAACCTAGATGTTCATGCATGCATTCAATTTGTAAATTAAATTTGTGGCATGATGTGATAGCATACCTGAAAGTTTTTGCAAATTTGGGAATTTGGAGCTCGCAGTGATGTTGAGCCCTTCCTGATTTTGCGGAGACTTTGAGGTTTCGAAAGTTTGGAGTTTCGGAGCTCGCAGCGATGTTGAGCCCATCTTCAAGCTTTCTTATTTCTTTCGGGATAGTTCCTTTTCTTCGGAATTGCCCCGTCATCATGTCAGAATTTCGCCAGATTTTTTTTTTAGCGAGATTCTGTCATTTTGATGTTTGATCTTTTTCTTTTCCATCCTTTTCAGGTGGTTCCTCCAGAGCGAACAAGGGTAAAGAGCCTGCTACAAGCGTACCTCGTCGATCTTCTAGATCTTCTAATCCGGCCGTTCAGCAGGGTTTTGAGAAGGTCCAGTATGTTGAGAGAAATTTGGAAGAGTGCGACTCCCTCAACATTGATGAGATGAGGCAGCGACTGATCACTCTCAAGGGAGAGGAATTCTATAAGATCATGGTAAGCAGTCGTCCATGGGTGATGGAAGATCAGAGCGTTTTGCCCAAGCCTACCTTCTTCTTTGGTGATGCAGTCCCTGATGACATGACATACCAGAGGAGATGTTTTCAGTTTTCTTTCACAGCAGATGGTGAGAAGAAGACTGTTGCTACCCGGTCGACGTTTGATCGCACCGTCTCGATTCTGAGCCTTGCCCCCACGTGCCCTAAGAGGGAAGATCCTCCAAGCTGGGTGAGAAGGACAAATGTAATCAAGACCGGGGTTTTTGTTGGCGGTTCTCCTGGATATACGGAGAGGTTGCCTGTTGATATGGACCTGTTGATGCCATCCAGCGGCTACCAGGGCTCTGATTATCCGTCGGTCGATTTGAGACCGGTGGGCCTTGGTATTTTCAGTGGTGACGGCAGCAATTGGATCAAGCCTTTCCGACTTCGTGGCCGCTTCAATGCTGATTCCGAGTGGAAGTCGTGGACTGATCGCGTCCTGCTGATTGGTGGCGCCGTTTTGAAGGAGGCCGGGATTTTTGATGCGGTCCGCGCCTTTAGGGAGACCGTGATCTTTTCCGACGAGGCCTTCATGGCTATGCTGGAGTCATTCCTCCCACAAACCAATACCTTCGTTGTGACGAATGGTGAGATTGGTTTTTCTTTGAAGGAGCTGAGCGCTATTACCGGATTGCCCATCCTCGGCAAGCTCTATGAGGAGTTTATGCCGATTGACAGCGTCCTCGAGGGGCAGTCTGAGGAGTTCAGGCTTCTATACTTTCAGCTCGTCGCCTTCTATGATTTTTTGAAGGAGAAGGGGGGGTTGAAAGTTAGATCCAGCAGTTGGAAGAGTTTTAGCTCTTCATTTCCCAACTTTTTTGATAGTAGGGAGTCTTCTGATAGCGTGACCCAGGAAGCCGGAGCTCAGGATCCAAGTTCAAAGAAGATCTTGGCCATGCAAGAAGAGTTGAGAGATTTCTGTGCAAGTACAAATGCCATATGCCCTGACATTGCACTGCGGAGAGATCTCGCTGTTTACCTCACTTATTGGCTTGGTGAGGCTGTTTTTGCTGGAGGAGATGGAACGCACATCAGGCCGCATTGTATTTTTCCGGCTTGTCAGATGGCGTTTGGAGAGCAGCTTGCTTTGGTGCTAGCTCTTTACTCCTACCTGTGTACCGAACTGCAGGCTGTTGCTTTTTTGGTTCGGCTTGGGCTTCCCATGAATAGGGTATTTTCAGCCCATATCTTTTATTCGTGGTATGTATACCACTGTCCTGGCTTCCATCGGCTGGGTGCTGCACAGGATGATGATCCTCTGATGATTCGACTGGCTAAGGGCAAAGCCGTGTCCGAATCACTTTTGTTTGCCCGCATGAGGATCCGACAGTTCAGGGACGTCGAGATGGGGCAGTCTTCAGTGAAGCTTTCTCCGGAGTTGCGGAAGAAGGCTTTTGATTTTGGTGCCTCCCGAGACTCTACCAGGGCGGGGTCGGGAAGGCATTATTCCTTGACAAATGCAGAGAGAGAGTGGCTTTTCAGCATACGTGTCGGCACGATGGTGTACCGTAGACATCTTTTCGTCGACATCCAGCCGTATGTACCTTCTCGCTTTGCTTTGCAGCTGGGCTTTTCTCAAGGCGTTGTTGGAGCGCCTTCAAGTATGGTGAAGCGCTTTGGAGGCTTACAGGATGGGAGAAATGCATGGGCTTTTTATAGTGCTGAAGACACTACAGCCATGATTTCTTATCCTGTGTTGCTGACTTCCCGGACTACCGGCTTTGCGAAGTGGTTCGCGGAGAGCTTTTCGGCATATCGGGGGCTTTCCAAGAAGGAGCTTGATGTGAAGCTGGCATCTGGAAAGGGCCTTGGAAAGTCGGATGGCGTCCGGCGAGAGGAAGTTTGGGCCTTCCTTTCTGGAGAGAAGCACAAGATAGGCTTTCTCGGTGACCAGGGCGTCATTGGTTCTGAAGCTGTTCGAGAAATACCTGATGAGGCTTTGGAGCAGCTAGAACAGGAGGAAGCCGAATTTGGTGCTTGGATGCAATCGGCACAGAGGCAAGCTTCCGTGGAGTCTACTGGCAAGAGCAGACCATCCAGTGATGAGTCAAGTGGGAAACCTGACTCTGACAGCGGGGCAGGTTCCTCTAAGAAGCGAGCCCGCAGAGGTAAAAGGTGGAGGAGTCATCATCGCAGCAAGGGGCAGCATGAGGACTCTCCTAACTTGGAAGTTCCTCTTACTATCAATGAGGATGTGCCAGTGGATGCTGACGAGCCTCCAGAGAAGAGAAGCCGAGAAGAAGAGACCGTCGGTGAAGGTATGATTCTTCCTTTTTCTCTTTCCATTTCTTTTCATGGGATTTTTCCATGTTATGATTTGCTTCTTGTTTTCTGCTTTTCTTCACTTTTTTTTAGCAGAGGAAGACTTGGTGATGCCTGAGGTCCCAACCGATGACGTGGTGATGGATCCTGTTGAGGCACCTGAAGAAGAACCGAGGGACTCTGGAGTAAATCCAGAATCTCCAATTGGTACGACTTCTTTTGCTCCCTTTTTTTTTGTTTGTGACTCGGTTTGCTAACACATTTTTTTTTGTCAGCTGACTTGCCACAGGGTTCTGATGACTTTGAACCATCGATGGACGCAAATGTTGATGATGCTTCCGATGAGTTCATGGAGGAAGAAAGTGTTCCGCCAGTCGTCGAAGAAGGTATTTTGTAATTATAACCCTGATATTGATTTTCAAACAGGGTCATATTCATACCTTTTTGTGTTTCTTTTGCAGGTTTTGAAGTGGCAGAGGAGGATCCGTCGCTTCCAGAGCAAGGGATGCCAGAGGTTAATCCAGAGGTAGAGATTCCTGGGACCAGCTCTGACAATATTGAGGAGATTCCTCGCGCTGAGATTCCTTCCCGAGCAGGAGCAGCTTCAGCTGGAAAGAGTTCTTTTGCTACTCTTCCAACAGATGATGATATGAGTAGCCGACCAACGGAGTTGGGCGAATCCTCAGCTGGGCCATCTCTTCTTTTTGCGAAGAAGGTGGTGATGCGAGTTCTGAGCTCTTGGATTGAGACTCTCTTTTCTGGGCACTTGGAAGCCGGATTTGGCATGATCCAGCATGTGCAGGAGATTCTCAGTGATGCTGAAGAGGCTGGTCTGGATGTCACAGGTGCCAGGGCGATCGTTGATAGGGTCATTGCACTGTGTGACAAGTGGTTTGAGACCGTGAGTTTGGCTGATGACCAGTTCTTCAAGGAGATGTTCCTGGACCCTGCTGATAAGGCTAAGTCTGACCTGGATGAGGCTACAGAAAGCAAGAAGCAGGCAGTCCGAAAGAGGAACTTAGAAGAGATAGCCATCATCAGGCTGACACATGACCTTAACATCCTTGACAGGGAGGTCGATGAGGCCAGGAAACGTCTTGAGCATTTGCAGGCACAAGTCGCTGCCAAGTGGACTGCCATAATAGAGGCTCGCGACAGGGAGAGTGCTCTGATTCACCAGGTTGCAGATGCCGAACGGGTTCTCAAAAGGAAGTCTGATGAGGAGGAACAATGGCAAACTGCTTGAGGTAAGCTTCCTGGTGTGAAAGAAGGGGTACAGCCCACTCCAGCATCTCATGGCAGGTTCCTGAAGAAGCGTGCCTTGGAATCCTTGACGGCTGAGGCTAAAAGTTTGCTTGGGGAGCTGAACTCTTGGCTGGAGACCATTTTTGATTGAGCTCCTGTATATATTTTTTTTTTACAGAAACCATCCTTCTCTCTTTTCTTTTTTTTTTTTGGTACCACTTGTATTTTTTTTTTGGTACTTATTTTTTTGTAGTGCTTGTGAACACTTTCTCTCTCTCTTTTTTTTTTTGTACCACATGTATTTTTTTGGTACTCTTTTCTTTTTTTTGTTTGTTATCCCTACGCTCACTTGAATCTTTTTGTGATAAAAGTAATTGCTAAATGGGATGCTCTTCTTTTTTTTTTGTTATCCCTACGCTCACTTGAATCTTTTTGTGATAAAAGTAATTGCTAAATGGGATTTGATCAAAAGGTTATCATTTTGTGAAAATCTTTTGTCAAGTGATTGTTTTGGCATGAAAGCCAGGTTTTTTGTTTGTGGCATGGAAGCCAATTTTGGCATGAGAGCCAGCTTTTCTTGTGGCATTGATAGCCGAGTTTTTTTTTTGTGGCATCTATAGCCAATTTTGGCCGGTTTGTTTTGTGGCATTTGTAGCCGGTTTTTGGTGGCATTGATAGCCGGTTTGTTTTGTGGCATCTATAGCCGGTTTTGTTTTGGTGGCATTGATAGCCGGTTTTGTTTTGGTGGCTATTGATAGCCGGTTTTGTTTTGGTGGCATTGATAGCCGGGTTTTTTTTTGAGATCCAAGTTTTTTTTTTTTTTTTTTGTTTGTGGCATTGATAGCCGGTTTTGTTTTGGTGGCATTGATAGCCAGTTTGTGGCATTTATAGCCTGTTTTGATGGCATTTATAGCCGGTTTGTGGCATTTATAGCCTGTTTTGATGGCATTTATAGCCGGTTTGGTTTTCAAAAAAATGCAAGTATCGACTAAAAGTCGCCTCCCTGCTGAATGTTCTTGCAAGTATCGATGGAATGTCGTATCCTTGCTCATTCGGTTGCGAGTATCGATGGAATGTCGCATCCTCGCGGATTTGGGTGCAAGTATCGATGGAATGTCGCATCCTTGCTTTTCAAAAATTTTGGTTTTGCGGGTACTGACTTGATGTCGTATCCCCACGATTTTTGAAATTTGTGGTTTTCTCGAACCTTTGGGTTATGGATATCAACTGAAATGTTGCGTCTCCACAGTTTTTTTTTTTTAGGTTTTTTCGAACCTTTGAAATTTGGGTTGTGGATATCAACTGAAATGTTGCGTTTCCACGGTTTTGGATTTTGCAAGTATCGACGAAATGTCGCTTCCCTGCGATTTTGGAAGTGTCGAACGTGGTTCGCTTGCTTTCGATTTGTGCGAGTATCGACTAAGCGTCGCTTCCTCGCGGTTTTTGAAAAACCTCTTTTTTTTTTGTTTAAAGACACGAGGGTCAAAAGTTTTGACCTAAAACCACTTTGGCGGTAAAAGGCAGGGTGGACTAGGGTGGAAATCCCTGAATCCGGATTTTGTTTCAAACCATGAATTTTGGGTTCAAGGGTTGAAAATTTTGGTCAAGTTAGGGAAAGGTTCCTAAACTTGGATTTTTTTTTTTTTTTTGAACAATGAAACGATAAAAGTAAGCATTGTTTTAGATTTCTAGAAATTTCAATATTTGACATGAAAATTCTAAAAAAGGGTGGGTTTAGCGAGCGTGTACCTGGAAACCGGTTTTGGCCGTACAGGCATTGCTCTTACCCAGTTGGGTAAGTCTTCAAGGGTAGTACCGCTTTAAGAACTTGTCGTTGATGGGCAGCATACATCTGTCACCTTCCATGTTTAGGAGTGCGTATGCACCGTTAGAGAGAACCTTGTCGATGACGTAGGGTCCCTCCCATTTTGGCTCAAATTTGCCTTTGGACTTGTGAGCGAAGACCATTGGTCTTTTTACCGCAAGAACCAAGTCACTCTTTTTGTAGGCGCGTTGCCTGACCTTTTTATCGAAAGATCCTGACATACGTGCTTGGTAAAGTTCAATGCTTTGTTGAGCTTCGAGCCGTTTCTCATCGAGATTGTCCAGCTCATGGAGTCGCAATTTGACATTGCTTTCTTGAGTCATGTCATTTTGCAAGGATACCCTCAAGGAAGGAATTTGTACTTCCAAGGGCACGACAGCTTCGCATCCATAGACCAATGAGAATGGTGTGCTATGGGTTGGTCCTCGAACGGTGGTTCGATAGGCCCACAAAGCTTCAGACATTTTGTCGCTCCAGTCTCTTTTGTGATTAGAGACCATTTTTTTGAGGATTTTGCAGAGTGTCTTGTTGAAAGCTTCTGTTAACCCGTTTGCTGCCGGATTGTATGGAGTCGAAGGACAGCTTTGGATTTTGTATTTGTCGCAGAACCTGTAGAATCGATGATCCCGAAACTGTGGTCCGTTATCATGGACGAATCTTTTGGGTATGCCGAAACGACAAATGATGTTGGTGCGCAGGAACTGAAGGACTGATGAGGTCTTCATTTCGTTAAACGTAAATGCTTCTGACCACTTGGAGAAGTAATCCGTAGCGGCGAAGATGAAGCGATGACCTTTGCTTGAAGGGGGAGAAATAGGACCTATGATGTCCATACCCCAGGCTTCGAAAGGCCATGAGATCGCTGTAGGATGTAGCCATTCTGGAGGCATGTGAATGTAATCTCCATGAACTTGGCATTGTTGGCAGCGCTTAGCAAATTGCATTGCGTCAGCTACCATGGTAGGCCAGTAATATCCTAACCTTTTTATCTGATCATAGAGCTTAGGTCCAGCCTGATGAGCTCCACAAAGACCAGCATGAACTTCTTTGAGTGTTTCTTCAGCCTCTTGTTGTGACAAGCAGCGTAGAAGTACTCCGTTGAAGGATTTCCTGTAAAGGATTTTTGAAGGAATATCCAAATGGAAGCTTGGGGTTCGCCTTTGGACGCTTACCCGTTCTTTTGGATCTTCAGGTAGGATTCCGAACATAATGTAATCAATGAACGGATCCCTCCAGTCGCCAATTGAAGTTTGAAGGATTGATATCCGACTTCCGACCACTTGGTGGCATTCAGCAACTGCTTGGTGTGTGTTAAGAGGAGGAAGGATTCTCCTTTCGCACACTGTGATTTGCATGTTTTCCCCTTCCTGGATTGCCATGGATGCGGCAAGTCCGGCTAGGGCATCTGCACGTATGTTTTCACCTCTACGAATGTGGGTGATGTGACAGATGTCAAACTTTTGCAGAAGTGATTGTGCCTTGTTGTAGTAGGGCAGCAAATCTGGCTTCCTGACTTCAAATTTCTGATTCATCTGGTTGACGATCAGTTAAGTAAGTAGTGTTGGAAAGCAAGTAGTGACGCAGCTTTTGTACGGCGAACATCACTGCAAGACATTCTTTTTCGACTGGAGAGTAGCGATGCTCTGCACCTACTAGCATGCGGCTGAGGTAATATAGAGCAGCTTCTTTTCTTTGATCATTTTCTTGCACAAGCAGAGCTCCCAGAGAGTGATCAAGGGCTCTTGTGTACAAGATGATTGGTTTTCCAGTGGTAGGGGCAGCTAACACTGGAGGTTTTGTTAGGTATGACTTGATGTCTTGGAAAGCAGCTTCACAGTCAGCATCCCAGACAAAGTTTACTCCTTTTTTCATCAACCGAGAGAATGGACGGCATTTCCCCGAAAGATTGGAGATGAACCGTCTGATGTAGGCCAATCTCCCTTGAAGCCCTTTGAGTTCTCTCAAGGTTCTTGGAGAGGGAATTTCTAGAATGGCTTTGACTTTTATGGGGTCAAGCTCTATTCCAGCTTTCCGAACTAAGAATCCGAGGAACTTACCCGACGAGACGCCGAAGAAGCATTTCAATGGATTCATTCGCAGTTTGTGTTTGCGAAGCCGGAGGAAGACTTCTCGAAGGTTTTCGAGATGATCTTCTTTTCTTTTGCTTTTGACGGCGAGGTCATCAACGTAACATTCAACCGTCTTGTGCTGCATATCTTGGAATATTTTCATCATAGCCCTCTGATATGTGGCACCAGCATTCTTCAAACCAAATGGCATGACAGTGTAACAATACACGCCAAATGGGGTTCGAAAGGATGTATGTTTTTCATCCTCAGGATGCATCTTTATCTGATTGTAGCCAGAGAAACCATCCATGAATGTCATTCGCTCGAATCCACAGGTATTATCAATCATTACCTCTGGTATGGGGAGCGGAAATTCATCTTTTGGGCATGCGCCATTCAGGTCTCTATAATCAATACAGACCCTGATCTGCCCATTTTTCTTTATCACGGGGACAATGTTGGCCAACCATTCAGGATGTTGTTCCTCACGGATGAAGCCGACGCTTTTGAGTTTTTTGAACTTCTTGTTCAATTTTATCCATCACATCTGGACGGAATCTTCTTTGGCCTTGCTTGACAGGCTTGATGTCTTCTTGAAGATTGAGTTTGTGAACTGCTATTTTGGGGTCTAAGCCTGGCATTTCAGCGTAAGACCATGCAAAGCAATCAACGAACTCACGAAGAAAAGCGATATACTCGGGTAACTCATCATCCTTTATATTTTTGCTTATGAATACAGGACGTGGGTTATCTGGTGTTCCCAAGTCTATCTTTTGAACAGGATCTTCTGTTGGAAGGTTCGAAGGTGGTTCCTCCACAATATTTTCGGAGGCTTCCAGCTCAACGAAACCTTCTGGGGTTTCAAGGGCATTTCCAGACCAAGGTTTTGTTCCTTTCCATGGGTCTTCTTGATCGGTAATTTTCCCAAGGCTTGCTATGAGATGATCCCAATCGCCTGTTGAAACCGAGTCGAAGTAGGCTACTTCTTTTGGAGATGAGGGTTCTTCTGGGTCAGAAGTCCACACGTCTGTGCCATCGGACAACTCCTCTTCATTTTCGGAGAAATCGTGCCAATTGGATGAGCTTCCTGGATCTTTGTCAGGTGACTCATCAAAGAGATATCCAGGGAGATCGATGTCTTCATGGACTTGAGATGTTGAGGCTTGGTCAGTATATTGACTTTTAAGCCTTTGTGTCAACTGTCTCAAGGGAGTGTCAGGATCATACCCTAACCCGTGTGAAGACTTTTCTACATAGCCGTAGAGTCTCCAATCTTCCAGCTGGCTTTTGGTCAAGACGGGCCCCAATGGCGTGAGAATACCGCGTCCTTCTCCCAAACCGACTGGGTTTTGAGCGTCATAGCCCATTTTCTTCATAATAGCTTGTGCCACAGAACTGTATAAGGATAGTTGAGGCGTACCTTTATTTTGGAAAGGTTCAAGCATGGAGTTTGATGAAGAAGCATCCGATCTATGGAAGAAGATCGGCTTTTCCTTTGTTGAAGTTGCTGGAACAACGAAGGAAGCTGACGTAGGATCTTCTATGTCAGAAGTTGTCTCCATTGGAGTGAGAGCAGGCTGAACTTGCTGAGTGTCAGCTTGGCTTGACGATGTGTCATCTTCTGGCTCTGAATCCGAGTCCGTGTCTTGCATGATAGACACGAAAGAGACAACAAATTTGCCCCCAGGCTTTTGTTTTGCCTTCTTCACTTTAGTTGTGATGACCAAAGGCTTTGAATATTTGAGGGAGATGATGAAGGGAGTTTGAATGTTCTCTTCAGATTTACCGGATGGTTTATTTTCTTCCGGTGATTGCTGAGGAGCTTTGCCTTTATCTTTCTGGAGATTTTCGGCAAAGGATGCTGTATGCTTCTCCTCTTCTTCTTTTTCACCTTCATACATCTGTGAGTCTGCGAAGTGGATTTCTTTACCTTTGAAGGGTTTTCTGTCCGCAAAGACTCGATGTATCATGCCGTCGTCGCCAACAAACTTGATGCATTGATGTAGAGTTGAAGGGACAACACCATTCTCATGGATCCAAGGGCGTCCGAGAAGGATGTTGTAGCATGAAGGGGTCTTTATTGCATACACTGTGACCTCAGAGATAAGATCACCTATCTGCAATTTGAACCTGATTTTGCCGATAGGCCTTTGAGTACTCCCATCGTATCCAAAGATAGATACAGATGTGTGGCTTAGTTTGCTGGGTGGGATGCCCAACTCTTCAAGAGCCGATGTGGAGATGAGGTTGAGTGCAGAACCTGGGTCGATCTGAACTCTATGCATAGGCATTTCCTTGATATACCCTGTGAAATACAGGGGTCGGTTATGCCTGGTTTCGCCAAGTAGGAGGTCATCCTTTGTGAAGGCGATGGTTGCACTGGCTGCTTTTTTAACCGAGAGGCATTCAATGCATGATCCCTCAGTTTTCTTCTTTTCTCCCTTTGAGGAGGCTTCTGAGTTTTTGACCCGGTAATCCATTTCAATTTGGAGGACTTGCGGGGCATGTTTGTCAACATCCTCATTCAGCTTTTGTAATTCCGAAATGAGATTATCACGAGTGTGCGGAGACATTCGCAACAAATCTAGGATGTGTAGACGTGCAGGTATGTGCTTGAAATGTTCGATCAAGTCATACTTGAAAGCCTCCTTAGGGCCTGCATGTTCATCATTGTTGCCACTAGGGGCGCTTACAACATCTTTTCCCGAAGGATTTACATATGTAAAGGAAGATTGGTTGTAATTTTTGTGGTAGTCCCGGCCAGAGCGGGTGCCTCTACCAACTTCGAGAGCTTCTTGAGAAGGGTCTTCGTTTGGAAGATTGTCTTCAGGATCAAGAGGCTGTCGTTTTTCATTTGCTGAGGATGTATCAGCAGCAGAGTTACCATCCTCAGTGATTGTGTTGCATGGAGCATTTTCCGGGAACAAGTCCTGAACAGCATCCAGCAATCTTTCTTCTTCGTTGACTAATTCATCGTCCCAAGCATCAATGGCTGGGAATTCTTCAGTCAGGAAGGGTGTGAACTTTGAAGTCACAGTCTCAGGAGAAGAAACCTGAGAGGGTGTCATCTTAGTGAAAGTCACATGAGACGAGGTGGCTCCAGAAGATATATTGCTAGGCGTCGCCGGAGTGTAAGTGCTCTCATCAGACGATGCTTCGGAAGAGCTATAATCCCGAATTATTACATTACAGGAAGTTCTGACGGGAGACGTTGCCTGATCGGAGTCAGACTCATCCTCGGATGTGAGAGGATCGTCTATCCAGCAATTTTCTCCATTTTCAGGAGTTAAGGGAGGATGTACCTGGTGGTCTTCAGGGACTTCAGGCTCTGGATTGCGAGGAGGCTCGTTGACGCGTTCTTGCTCTTGTTCTAGAGCGAGTCACTGCAAGATCCTTGCATATTCTTCAAGATCAGGCATGGGAGCCGGATCTTCTTCTTCATCATCTCTTTGTGGCTCAACATTGTTGATTTCCACTGGAGTAATGAGAGGTGCTGGGTCAGCAGCATTTTCTTGTACAGCTTCTTGGTCTTCTTCATCATCAGACCAGGATCCTTGTGGCTGTAGGGGGTTATACCAGATTACTGGCATAAGATGAGACTCAGGAACCCATTCTTCATCGGAGAGATATTCTCCTGTTTCAAGGGACTCCTCCCACTCATCTGTGTAGTTGGATTCGAATCCATCATCGGTGTCGCTGGACTCGTATCCATCAATGGAGAATCCAACTACCGAATTGCAAGAGTATGATGCCTCCTGCATGGCTTCTTTAAATTGAGGTGGCATGAAATCACTGAGAGTGAATTTCCTTACCCCCTTTGAAGTCTCTGGAAGGGATGTTTTTGTTACCTCCAGTGAAGCGGTAGAGGAAGCCTCTGCCTTTTCTTTGACCTCTAGTTTTGGCTGGGTCTTCTCTTGCCGTTTGAGCTTGAGGAGATGTTTCCTAGCCTGCCTTCGCTGTTCAGCTGTAGGCTTTGTTTTCACGACCTCCCAATTTTCATCTTCCAGGAGATCGAGATGTACCCATATCGGTTGTCCGTCTGGTGTCGGGTAAGGAACCAGTTTCTCGGACGCTTCGATTGAGTTTATCACCTTGAAGGAAGTAGTGATCTTCTTCTTCGGTGATCTTGATGTTTGTCCACATGTCACCATGTTGACGAAGGCAGACCCATAGTTTTTGTCAAAGGTGATGACTCCGTTTTTTCCACATCTCATTTATTTTCTCTCTCACAACGAAGCATTGATTGAGAGGATGCGAGATCATCTGGTGGTATGGACAGTACCGAGGATCGTTGGTTTTGCCAACATCACCCGGTCTTTTTGGTTCAGGCAAGGTGAGCTTGCCGTTTGCCACAAGAGCCCCGAAGATTTCATCAACATCTTCATGAAACGGGTATTTCTTCTCTACTCATTCTTTGAAGGCGTCAGAGAGTTCAGGTCTCTTACCAGCAGCTTTGTTTTCAGCTTTCTTTGGTGGCTGGGGAGCTGACTTGGTCTGCACATTGAGGACCTCTTTCTTCTTTGGTTTAGAGGTTGCAATGGCGGTTGGCTCTTTTCTTGATGATTTCTGACTGTTGAGGTCTTTAATCACCGTTTCAGCTTCCATGGAAGCTTCTAGGAGTTCTCCCAGGTTTTTTGATTTGTTGCCGATGATCAAGGAGCGGATTCTGGCTCTCATGTTGTTTCGGCAGATGTCGACTAGCGACGCTTGTGGCAATACATCAGAGCATTTGTATGCCATTGCTTTCCACTTGTGAATGAAGTCATATGTTGATTCATTCTCCCCCTGTTTTAGGCTGCACAGCTGAGCCATAGTAGCGGGGTGATCCTCACCTTTGAAGTGAGTCAGGAAGCGTGTCTCTAGCATGGCCCAGTTTTGGATTGAGTCCTCCGGCAGAGTGGAGTACCAATCGAAGGCCGTACCTTTTAGGGTACTTGCAAAGAGGCGGATCTTGAGTGCATCTTGATCTGCAATAGCTCCCGTCAGGATCTTGAAGTGGATGACGTGCTGTCTGGCTGATCCTTTCCCCGTATATGTTTGGAGAGTAGGATGCTTGAATTTGGTGGGGAACGGGACCGAGTCCATCCATAAGGGATATGGTGGCTTGATCCCATGCTCCTTGAGTATATCCTCTTCTTTGCTTTGGCGAGGATACCGTCTACGTCCTTTTTGGTAAGGGCGCGTGACTCATTTTCTTCTCTATTTACCTCGTCGTCTTGATGATTCGGAGGAGGTTCATTGTTCGCCTGATTTTGGAAGGCGAGGAGAAGGTTTTCCATCAGAGTTTCAATCCTCTGCTGGCCCTGTTCCAACTGCTGGATGCGGGTGATCGCATCTTCTGGAGGTGGATTGCGGGTGGTGGCTCAGAATTTGTAGCCAAGACATTCATCCTTCGTGATTCGAACGAAGAAACTGTCCTGGTGACTGAGCTGGGGCTCATTCTTTTTGAAGAGGAGCTTGAGGAAGGATCACTCTGCTGTCCTTTGCTTGAAGGAGCAGGGGATTCTTCTGAATGTCTTCTTGTCCTGGAGACGCTGCGGGTCATCGGACGTCGGACATGGATTTTTGTTGCTGATTTTTGGCGCCTTCTGGTTTTTCCAACCATATGGACGGCAGCAACTTGGTTGGGTCTTTCTTTTTCGACCCATTTGGGAGAGACTTGAAGTGTAGGAGGCTGGGTCCTTTGCTTCTCTAGTATCTTTTGTCGGTATGACGCGCGGCGGCGTATACGACGAGCAATTTGAGCTTCGGTCAGCTCTGACTGGGCTTTGATGATGAAGGATGTGCTCCCTCGGGCGCAGCAGCCGAGCCTGTCTTCTTTGTAGCTGGGCAAGGACAGGATGCGAACCCTATCCTTCGCCAGTTGCAGCGAAGCTTTGAATTTTTGAAGTTCGGCCCCTGTAGATATGAAGGGTCGAACTGCAGGTTTGTAGGCCTTAGCAGGTGCTTGTGGAGGCCTTGTGATGCATGACTTGATTTTGGGCTTGTAGGAACAAGCCGGCTCATGCTGGGATGACTTGAAAGTCAGGTTGGAGATGGGTCTCTCCTCTTTCATGTAGGCAAGAGGATAGAACTGGTTCTCCTTGAGTGGGGCCAGGAATGCTGGCTTGGTGGATGTTTGGGATCTTCTCTGTTTTGGTGAAGGTCTTGGGGACCAAGTCTTGGGGTAGACCTGGTTGTTTGCAGGTCGAGGCTTCGTGGGGCTGCCACGGGCTTCAGGCCTTCTGGTGCTCGCCTTTGGTGTCACGGTAGTGACACGTTGAGAGGCGAGTTTCTGCTTCTTGGAGGGAGCAGTTTGTTTCTCAGGAAGTGGGAATGGTCCCAGCGTCCCGAAGACGATAGTCCGGGGAGTCGAGGTCGACCCGGAGTTCAGAGAGTTGCCGAGGGAGTTGACACTTCGGCAGCTGATGGGGCGCTTGTAGGTGCGCGTGGTTTGCTTCTGTTGAAGCATGAGTTGGTGCTTGTTTTCGTCGAAAGTAATGGTTAGTGAAGCTGCCATTGTTAGTTTTCGAAAATTTCTGAAACAAGACCACATCCATTAGTAATCACAAGAATATAATGATCATAAATGGGAAGTTCTATGGTTTCGTCTTTTCAAATTGCTCGAGGTAGATGACCCAAGCAATATGAGGAAGGCAAAATGCCATAGAAGGTACAATTGTTCTGATCGCAGGTATGGTAAGCCCGGAATGGGCATCCCAGTGACTGCTAGAAGCAATTGTGAACTTAAATTCGACTTATCGAGAAGCAGAGCTTGCTCGAGGTAAGAAGAATATAAAGTTGGAGTTATAGATGTGCCGGTCGCAATACAGTAGACCCTGAAAGGGCGTACTAGTACCGCTAGACACAAATGTTTTGAGACCGCATCTATGAGATGAGATTCTCTGTTTGAAAGGTCAAGATTGGATTCATCAAAGAGAGCAGATGGTGTTCCAATCTGAACACGGGCTCAGCGATTTCCGCGAGCGCCAGTGCTCAGAAAGAAATGAACCATGATTTCTCGGATCTGAATCTAAAAATGACGAGTTTTTTTTTTGAAAGGCCAATATCGGGTTCATCAAAGAGAGCAAAAGGCACTCCAATCTGAACACGGGCTCAGCGATTTCCGCGAGCGCCAGTGCTCAGAAAGGAGAAGACCAAGATTTCTCTAATCTAAACCCAAAATGACGGAAGTTTTTTTTTTTTTTTTTTTTGAAGATTTTGAAGATTTTTTTTTAAATCTTTTTTTTATTTTTTATTATTAATTTTTTTTATTTTTTTTTTTAAGATTTTTTTTTTGAAATTTTTTTTTATTTTTTATTTTTTATTTTAAATTTTTTATTTTTATTTTTTAAAAAATTTATTTATTTTTATTTATTTAAAAGACGAGAGAGTACACATAGGCCTCCTAACCCGGTCTTATGAAATCTTGATTGATAGAATTGCCCCCAGGTAAGGGTAGGATTACTTAATGAACCCGTTTGGAGGACCCTTGCCTAGAACAGTCAAGCTGTCTCCACACTCTGGACAAGGCTTTTCTTTGAATCAACCATGATCAAAGAACACAGTTGGTTTAACCTTAGTGGTCTATGTCTTTTTTTTTATATATTTTTTTATTTTTATGAATTCATCGAAGAGAAACAATGGTCCAACCCCCGATCCGAACACGGTCTTGGCGATTTCCGCGAGCGCCAGTGCCCAGAAGGGAAAGGATCAAGGTTTCTCAATTTTGAATCCAAATTGAGAAATCTAAAAAAAAATTTTTTTATATATATATATATATATATATTTTTAGATTTTTAATGAACTCATCGAAGAGAAACAATGGCTCAACCCCCGATCCGAACACGGTCTCGGCGATTTCCGCGAGCGCCGGTGCCCAGAAGGGAAAGGATCAAGGTTTCTCAATTTTGAATCCAAATTGAGAAATCTAAAATTTTTTTTTTTACTTTTTATATATATATATATATTTTAGATTTTTAATGAACTCATCGAAGAGAAACAATGGCCCAACCCCTGATCCGAACACGGTCTCGGCGATTTCCGCGAGCGCCAGTGCCCAGAAGGGAAAGGATCAAAGTTTCTCAATTTTGAATCCAAAAATGAAAAATCTGATTTTTTTTTATTTTTTTTTTTTTTTTGAAAAGAGAAAGAGTGGAAATAAATTCAAAGAATTAGAAATTTCCAAACAAAAAATCTCATCTCTTTTTTTTTTTTTTTGCGGAATTCAACATAGGCCACCAATTATAAAGTAGCCAAGGAATCGAGAAAAGAAATATAAGCATAGAGCAAAATATATGATATGCAAATATTTCATTTCTAGCATCGTGTTCTCAAATAAACGAGTCCCACCGGGTGATGCCAACTTGATGGACCGCGCTCCCGGGATGCCCGGGTTCCTACCAGGTCGGCGGACGTGGGAGTCCGTTTGGTTCCGACCCTTTCGTAACCGGGGGGCGAAGGGGGCGTGCATCAACATTTCTTTTTTTGTGGGTGTGCCAGATTTTCTATTTTTACTTGGAATTGCAAGTGGTGATCCGGAGATCAACTTTCGCAAGTAAAAAGGAAATCAACTTCTTTCAAGTTTTCCATTGCACATATATTTAAGAAAAGAGACATTTTCTTGGTTTGCCGTGAAAGGCGATTTTTTTGGCATTTATAGCCGATTTTGGCGTTTATAGCCGATTTTGGCGTTTATAGCCGATTTTTGGCGTTTATAGCCGATTTACAATCCTTATCAATAATGAAAGACAAGAGTTGTGATTTTTGTCTCTTTTAAAAAAATACAAACTACAATGAAAAGCAAGAAAAGGAGGATCTAACTTCTCAGGAGATTGTGGAGGACTCGTTTAGATGGACGGTCGCAAGCCATATGTGGGCTTCGCCATCATCCATGCAGATGAGAACAGAGGATGCTATTGATTCGCTTGGCTTGGCTATAACCTCGGGTTTTTAGAAGACAAATACCAAAAGGAGGTCCTATATCCAATAAAAAGCCGAGTAGACGGGCTGAAAAGCCACATCTAAGCCATTTGGAGGCAGGAGGAGAAGGCAAGGACCTTGGGGGGGGTACCCCCCAAGGGACTTTTGTCACCTTGTTGCGGTGGCCGGTGTAGAATTTCCGCAGAGTTTTCTCTCTTTTTTCCTTTCTCTGGATTTCTGTCTGCTGTCTGTTGATGTTGTGTGTCTGTGTCTGATCCCCTTTCTTCTTGGAGAGCCCTCCTATTTATAGGATTTTAGGTAGCCTTTTAGGTGGGTTTATGGGCTTTTATTGTCATTAAGCCGCATAATGGGAGGAGTTACAAAATTGAATTGTTTATTTTGTAACTCCTTTTTCTTGGCTTCTGATTGGCCGGAGGAGATTGAGGGCATTTAATCGCCTTTAATCGCCATGATGGGAGGAGTTTCATGGGTTAAATGCCATGAATCTCTTGACTTGTAACTCCCGAATGCTTGCTTCTGATTGGGCCGTCCAAAGAAATGGATTAATGACTGTAATAAAGCTAGTCAATTAATCGCATTAAGTGGTCGCCGAGCAGTTGAAGAGTCGCGGGCCGTGCCACGTCTTTTGGAATTCTTCTGTCGATGATCATCGATGGATCTTCATGTAGATCGACATCAGATGACGATGTAATTTCAGGTGTTTGTTGCCAGCAGCGGGTCGGTGCCATCTGTCCTGTCGATTTCTCGATCGGTCGGGTAGAAAGCACACTTTTTTGGTTGACCGGGTGGCGATCAATACTGTCTTCGATACTCTTGATGATTTACCCGTGTTTTGGACGGATGTCAGAGGACTTGGTGTCTCAAAAGCATGAATTTTGGAAAGTACCAGAGGCTGGGCTCCTCGAATCGTGAAAAAACGGCGAAAACCGGGGTTTCCGGGGCTTTCCCGGCGACCCTGGCCCAGGGTCGCAGGGGTCTGCGACCCTGGGGGGTTTTCCCCCTTTCGTGTCCCGTTTTGCGTCCGTTTTTGCTGTTTTTCGATTCTTTTTTCTTCTGTACTTTTCCTTGACATTTTGACCATTTATTGGCCTGATTTCTTTGTAGGAAACCTGATGAGAATCCTTGCATTTTATTTTGCAAAGTTTCCAATTTCCTGAGAAAGCCGAAGACTGTCGCGCAGAGCTGCCGATTTTCCGTCAGAAGCTGAAACTGGGTCAAACGATGTCGGAATGACTTGAAATTTGGTGTGAAGCCTCCTGAGCAATAAATAAGACCAACCATAGGCTTTTATTTGAGTTTTGAAGCCGTTTGGGGTCCTATCACCTGTAGACTTGTTTTTTGTCGCGATGAAGATGTCGCGGTTTGATGTGCGGTCAACCGATGTCCGATTGACTTGAAATTTGACAGGGAACCTATTGGAGTCATTTTAAGATGATCCATAGGCTCTGTCTTGGGAACCATGGTCCCGGAGAGCTTTTGCCGCCGAGAGCTCCTTTTCGGCTGTCGGAGAAGCGAAGTTAGGCCAAATGATTTTGAAATGGCCCGAAACTTCTTGTGTACTCCTCTTTCGGTTGTCTGGAAGAATCTTGCAGTTTTTGTTTGATTCTGACAAGATTTGATTTTTGGAAGCAGCATTGCCTATTTATGGCAGGTTGCGACTTCATGTAGCTCTTTGGATCTTGAAGAGGCAAAGTGACATTTTTGGTGTCAACAAAAACTCTCTCTCTTTTCTCTTCTCTTCTTTTTCTCTTCTGTCTCTCTTCTGTACTCTTAAAAACGAACCAAACATGCCTTTATATAGGTTATGGTAACCCTTAAGAGTGTTCAAAATAGGCTACAATTCGTTTAGAAAGAGTCCCATACGAAATACTTAAGTTTCCTGAATTTTCGTGCAAAACTTCTATTTCTGCGCAACTCAGGTTTCCCGTGTGTTCTACCGGTAGTACTTGCGGTAGAACAGATGAAATTCTCATGTCCAAGCTTCTGCTAGAATTTAAGCCACTTCTACCGGTAATACTTGCGGTAGAACTTTCAGAGCAGCCACTTCTACCGGTAGTACTTGCGGTTGACAGATGGAAATCTTAGGGTCAGCCTTTTCTACCCCTTTTCTACCCCTGTTCTACCGGTAGAAATACCGGTTGACAGATGAAATTCTGATTTCCTATACTGTTTTGTTTCAGCTCTATTTTCTCTTTGAAGCTCTATCAACACCACACTTGTGACATTGTGTTGACAATAATTCCAACACAAGATGATACTTGAGATACTAATTTATTCAATTCTTCATTAAACTTCTCAAGGCATCTCAAATTCCAACAATCTCCCCCTTTGGAATTGTTGGCAACACTTTTGGAACTTCAACACTCAGAACACATTAAACTAGTTGATCTTCATGAAGCTTCTTCAGAACCATAGTCTCCCCCTGTCTTAAAAAAAATCAAGATCTCTAACACTCTTGATACCAATCTCCTCAAAGTTATCATAGCATAACTTCTTCTAGCATAACTTCTCCTAGCATAGCTTTCTCCTAGCATAGCTTTCTCCTAGCATAACTTTCTCCCCCTTTGACAATAAGTCCAAAGGGACCAACCAAGGAGCGAATAGGATATTCAAGGAATACATTGCTCCCCCTTTCAAGCACAACTCCTAAGGATTAGGAGAGTGAGTAACTCCTAATTTTTTCCGGAGATACTCGAAGACTTCCTTTGGCAGAGGTTTTGTGAAGATATCAGCAACTTGCTCAGTAGTTGGAACATATTCCAACTTTACCTCACCGTCTGCAACCTTTTCCTTGAGAAAGTGATAGCGGATTGCAACATGCTTCGTTCTAGAATGCTGAACAGGATTCTTAGAGATGTGAATTGCACTTGTGTTGTCACAAAGGATCGGCATAGGATTCGTTGTCGGAACTCCTAGATCAGAGAGCATTTGCCGCATCCATAACACTTGCGTACAACAAGTTGCCGCTGCAATATATTCCGCTTCCGCTGTAGAAAGGGATACTGAATCTTGTTTCTTACTGTGCCATGACACCAACCTTTCACCGAGATAGAATGCACCACCGCTTGTACTCTTGCGATCATCTATACATCCAGCCCAATCGGCGTCAGAGTATGCAACAAGAGTAAAGGATTTGCCTTTAGGATACCAAATGCCAAGCTCCATGGTACCTTTCAGATATCGAAATATCCTTTTTACTGCTGTGAGGTGCGTCTCAGTTGGTGATGCTTGAAATCGAGCCACCATACACACTGCTTGCAGAAGATCCGGTCTTGTAGCAGTCAAATAAAGCAAGCTTCCTATCATAGAACGATAAGTGGTGTGATCAACGGACGAACCCTTATCATCTTTGCTTAGCTTTGTGTTCGTTGTCATTGGTGTGCTCACTGGCTTGCTGTCTTCCATGTTAAATCGCTTCAGCATTTCCTTAATGTATTTCATCTGTGATATCAAAATACCATGTTTCAGCTGCTGAACTTGTAAACCAAGGAAGAACTTTAGTTCTCCAAGCATTGACATCTCAAATTCTTTCTTCATCTCTTCAGCAAAATTCCTGCACATTTCTTCATCGTTGCCACCAAAGATTATGTCATCGACATAAACAATAACAACCAGCTGTTTGCTCAACTCTGTTTTGACATAAAGATTGTTATCAACCAGTCCTTTTCCAAAACCGATCTTGCGGAGATATAGGTCCAGCCTTGCATACCACGCCCTTGGCGCTTGTTTCAGCCCATAAAGAGCCTTTTTCAACTTGCACACTAGGTCTGAATTTTTGCTGATAGTAAAACCATCAGGTTGCTCAATGTAGACCTCTTCTTCAAGTAATACATTCAAGAAGGCTGACTTTACATCCATCTGAAATACCTTGAAGGTCTTGTATGCAGCCAATGCAAGAAACATACGAATGGCTTCCAGACGAGCCACCGGTGCAAAGGTCTCTTCAAAATCTATGCCTTCAACTTGAGCATAGCCTTTACAAACCAACCTTGCTTTGTTTCGTATGACCTGACCATCTTCATTCAGCTTATCCCGAAAGACCCATTTAGTACCAATAACATTCTTATCGGTAGGTCTAGAGACTAGTTCCCATGTGGAGTTCTTCTCAATTTGCTCCAACTCCTCATGCATAGCTTTCAACCAACTTTCATCGAGACTGGCTTCAGCCACAGTCTTGGGTTCAATGGTGGACACAAGTGAGTAATTGCTAACTACACTTTGTCTTGTTTTAACACCGACCTCAGGATCTCCAATGATTTGATCCTTAGGGTGTTGCTCTACCCAAGTGCTTTTCTTTCTAGGTGTAGCATCCTCTGAGTCATCCTTTGATTTCTCAGAATCATTAGGTTTAGCTACTTCATCATCAATCTCACTCGAGTCCTCATAGACTGGACTGTCATAATGAGTTCCATTCTTTGATTCATAGTTTTCATCAATTCTAACATCAGCACTTTCTATGATTTTTCTGGTCCTTTTGTTAAGACATCTGTAAGCCTTACTAGATGAGGAATAACCCAGAAATATACCTTCATCAGCTCTTTCTTCAAATTTGCCTGGATTTTGTTCAAGACGCTTGATGTAACACTTGCTACCGAAGACTCTGAAGTGCTTTACTGTTGCTTTTCTCCCAAACCATAGCTCATAAGGAGTTTTGTCTTCATGTGGCCTGATCAAGCATCGATTCTGAATGTATACAGCCGTATGGATTGCCTCCTTCCAATATTTGTCAGCTAGCTTGCTCTCAGTTAGCATTGTGCGAGCCATCTCTTGCACGGTGCGATTTTTCCGTTCCACAACTCCATTTTGCTGTGGAGTTCTAGGGGCTGAATACTGTCTTTGAATGCCATGGTGCTCACAATAGTTAGTGACCTCTTCAGATGTGAATTCACCGCCTCGATCAGACCTTGAAATCTTGATACGTTTTCCAAGCATATTTTCAACCTGTGCTTTAAACACTTTAAAACGATCAAGTGCTTGATGTTTATGCTTAAGAAATAATACCCATGTCATACGAGTATAATCATCAACGCATAACATAAAATACTTATCTCCATTGGTGCTTTGAGTTCGCATCGGTCCACAGAGATCAGTGTGCACTAGCTCAAGAGGTTTCTTTGAATGATGCTCCTTTGACTTGAACATTACCCTCGTTTGCTTTCCCTTTTGGCAAGAATCGCAAATGGGGTTGGAAGGCTTTTCAACTATAGACATACCTCTGACAGCCTTTGAATTGCAAATCTTTGACATGTTATCAAAGTTTAGATGCCCAAGGCGTTTGTGCCACAACCAACTTTCCTCTGTCCGACTCATCAAGCAAGTCTTTTCAGCTCCATCTGACAATGTATAGAGATTTCCAGCAGTCCTAGATCCAGTAGCCACTGTTTTGCCGTTCCTACACTTCTTGATAGCAAAACCATTCTTAGTGAAGACAACTTCGTGGCCTTTGTCACAGATCTGGCTCACACTAAGCAAGTTGTGTCTCAGTCCAGACACATATAAGACCTCGTCTGATCTGATCTTGTTTGCCTTTAGCTGAACAACACCTTTTCCGCAGATTTTGGCACCATCATTGTTACCAAACTTCACTGATCCGCCTTCATAGTGCTGTAATTTGACGAATTTTTCCTTATCACCTGTCATATGGCTTGAACAACCACTATCAAGGACCCATGGTGCTGTCTTCTTTTGTGCATTGAATGCCGTTTGCACAATGAGAGATTCCTTGGAATTACCTTCCCTTTTCTTTGCCCTCCATGCCTTAACTAACTTGGGTTTATTTTCAACCTGAAATTGGTTAGCAATAGGCAACCTACAATCCCTAGCCAAGTGTCCATGATTATAACACTTATAGCACTCAATTTTGTGGCCGTTTAGGATTGAGAAAGGGTTCCTAGTCACAAACGGGCTGTTTCTTACATAGAATTTGCAATCAGCTCTTTTATGTCCATATCTATTACAATGATAGCAATAACCATAGAATCTGAACATTCTGCCTTTCTTCGGTGGCTGGTTAAACTCCACAAACCTTTTCTTATTGACCATCTCAATACTAGGCTGAATTTGAAGCTTTGTAGCCTTGAGAGGTATGGCACTTTGTTTGATAAACAAAGAAGGCGTAACTTGAGAGGACTCTCCGGTCTCAAATCCAATACCAAATTTATTGTGGAAGGGCTTTTGAAATTTCAGAATTTCATTGAGTTTCATTGTCCCTTCAATCGCTTGGAGTGCTTTGAGTTTTCGGCTACTTTCCAGGTTTTCAGCCTTTGCTCTAGCGATTTCAGTTTCAAGTTTCATAGCCTCTTCCTTTTTGATACTTATTTGATTTTGAAGGACTTCCACCATTCTTTTATATTCTTCAACTTGAGTTTTCAAAGCAATAATTGAACTTTCAGATTCATGAAGAAGTTTCAGATTTTTCTTACTTGTTTTTCGTTCCATGCTAAGCTCCTCAAGTGCGGCAATGAGTTCTTCTTCGAGATTGACCTCAGCCTCCTCTTCCTCTTCCGGCTCTTGCTCCTCTTCTTCTTCTTCAACGGTAACCATGAAGAGAGCTTCAGTTGCCTCGGCTGATTCATCATCGTCTGAAGTTTCAGACGTGCTGTCATTATATTGACTGATGAAGCTTTTTGCTTTGCCCCTCTTTCTGAAATTTTTCTTCCACTTACTTTTATCGACATAAGAGTCATCATCATTATTTTCTTTCAGCGGACACTTCGCAGCAAAGTGACCAACACCGCCACAATTGAAGCATTTAAAGGGTAGCTTCCCTTTGTACTTTCCATTACTTCCTTTCTTCAGCTTTCTAACAAATTGAGCCTCAAGCTCATCATCATCAGTATCAGAATCATGACCAGCAGTCTCTTTTCCCTTTTTCTGAACTTTGAAGGCCGCTTCTCTATCAGATGAAGACGTCTTACCTATGCGCATCTCATAGGCAGTGAGTGAACCATGCAACTCATCCATGGAAAATTCATTCAGATCCTTGGCTTCTTCTATGGCTGAGACTTTTGAATCAAACCGGGGAAGAAGAGATCTTAGAACCTTTTTGACGATGACTGGTTCTTTAATCTCCTCCCCTAGTCCACGAATGTCATTCGTGACTTCATTCACTCGTTGCAAATATGAGTCAACATTCTCGCTTTCCTCCATGCGAAGAGATTCAAATTGAGAGCGATGGGTTTGCAATTTTGCTTCTTTGATCTTCTCATCTCCTTCATGAATGCTTTTCCAACTTGTCCCATATTTCCTTGGCTGTTTTGCATGCAATTACTTTGACCAGCTCGCTGTCCACAAGGCCACTAAAGAGTGCATTCTGCGCCATGTGATTTGACAACTTCTTCATTGCAATATCATTGGGTACAATGGCAATATTGTAGTATCATTGGGTACAATGGCAATATTGTAACCGACTCTGACAGTCTCCCAGACATCATAGCCAAGTGACTTAATGAAAGCCTGCATTCTGATCTTCCAGAAGGAGTAATTAGAACCATCAAACAAAGGTGCTTTCTTATTCCCTGTATTGGTTGCCATGTGATTTGACAAGAGATCACCCTTAGCGTGTTAAGCTTTTCAAGGGAACCTTACGCTCTGATACCAATTGTTAGATATCGCGATCACTGAGAGGGGGGGGTGAATCAGTGATTGCTTAAAAACAGGTCCAATTTAACAACAAAAGCAAATCAAATCACACAAGGACACCAGATTTAACGTGGTTCACCAAAAGGCTACGTCCACGGTTCAAAGACTGTCCGAACACCAATCCGGAACAGATCTGAATCTATTTAGTCGCACCAACGACAAAGAGCACCAACCCTTAGTTTCAGATAGCACCAACTATCTAGGAAGCACCTACTCCCTTTAGTTTCAGATAGCACCAACTATCTAGGAAGCCCCGACTCCCTCTACAATTTTATCTGCACCAACAGATAGGATCACCAAACCCCAGACACCAAGCACCAACTTGATGTTCTACAGAATAAGAGTAGAAACCTTTTTCTACAGCCCTTCCCCTCTACAATCTCTCTCTCTCTCAATCCCTTACAAATTGAAATTAAAGCATAAACAGAGAGACACTTATCTTATGGACGAAACATCATCTTCAAGAGCACATCCTCGTCCACACTTGCTGTAGAAACTTCTGACAATACTGCACACAGCAACAGCACTCTCTTCTCTCCAAAACTCTCTCTCTTTTCTCTTCTCTTCTTTTTCTCTTCTGTCTCTCTTCTGTACTCTTAAAAACGAACCAAACATGCCTTTATATAGGTTATGGTAACCCTTAAGAGTGTTCAAAATAGGCTACAATTCGTTTAGAAAGAGTCCTAAACGAAATACTTAAGTTTCCTGAATTTTCGTGCAAAACTTCTATTTCTGCGCAACTCAGGTTTCCCGTGTGTTCTACCCGTAGTACTTGCGGTAGAACAGATGAAATTCTCATGTCCAAGCTTCTGCTAGAATTTAAGCCACTTCTACCAGTAGTACTTGCGGTAGAACTTTCAGAGCAGCCACTTCTACCGGTAGTACTTGCGGTTGACAGATGGAAATCTTAGGGTCAGCCTTTTCTACCCATTTTCTACCCTTGTTCTACCCCTGTTCTACCGGTAGAAATACCGGTTGACAGATGAAATTCTGATTTCCTATACTGTTCTGTTTCAGCTCTGTTTTCTCTTTGAAGCTCTATTAACACCACACTTGTGACATTGTGTTGACAATAATTCCAACACAAGATGATACTTGAGATACTAATTTATTCAATTCTTCATTAAACTTCTCAAGGCATCTCAAATTCCAACAAACTAATACTATTTTTCATGAATCTACTAAAACCGTTGCATATATATATATCATATTTTAGCAAGAACATAAAAAAATTTATAATATTCATAAATTTGACAGAGAAATTGAAAAAAAAATTGTCAAAATCTAACACACCACTCAGATAGGCTTGAGGGTCAAATATTAATTTGAAGAGGTAACTTCTCTTCATACTTCAATTCTGCCTGTTGGAATTTTGGAAGAGAGAGATTTTAGGTAAGAATAGAGATCTTAAGGGATTTATTATTTTGAATATTTCCTCAAAGATGAATTAAATAAGGAAACTTCAAATTCCTCAAGTTTGGAACCCATCTTAATTGTCACAGGCCAAACCCGATTTGGAAAAATTAGGACTAAGTAAAAAATTTCTGCCCTGGTGGGCCGAAGATCGAAATCCGCTGTGAGGATTATGTGGTTGAACCTCACTAATTATAATAACCTACGAAATTTAACATGTAATCACATTCCATAATCCAGTAGAGATATCGAAGCAAATATGCATTTCATCACCATTATATATATTTACGCTTCAAAAGATAAAAAAAAAATATAAAGTTTATATATGCACCAAGACCAACCCAAAAACCTAGGTCTTGGAACAAAAGATATATAGGATATAATAAGACACATCCAAAAGACTAAAACCAAAAGATGAAATCTAGGTGACACGATGTCAGATGTCCCCAAGTGTCGCGCAAAGATGCCGAGAGTGATGACGCTGAACTACGTCATAGGCACACCACTCACATAACTCGTCCTTCTCCTCTGTCTGAGGATCCTCTGGGATTGCCTTAGTGTTCGGATCAATGTAGTAGATAGTGTTGTCTACACACCAAGGAAAAGAGGATCAACAATGCGTTGGCATGAAGATAAGAAGAATATAATGTTTATAACATGCTTCAAAAGAGAATAAAGGCAAGTACATGATTCTAGGATATCAAGATAAGAAGCTAGGCATATAAGCAAGAGTAAATATAAGAATCAAACAACAATGTAAATCCTAGCAAGTTATAACAAGAGTAATCATCCATATGAGATTCAATGCACAAGCAAGAGGAGACTCTGAGGACGTCCTAGCCATCTCCCGGGGGTATCAATGTCGTCCCAGCTGATACCAATACCCTGAAGTTCAACTCTAGTGGTATCCAATGCTACCTTCAATGGATAACAAGCCATCCTACCCGATTGTCATTATCTTGCTCTGTGAACCCCATCGTAGCCGACTGCCCACCCTAGTGTCCGAGAAATCGGCTCACTCAAGAATCCTCAAACTGCAGCTGGCCAAGAATGTAAGATGATAATGATGATGGTATAGCGCATGACACAGGATCCAAGACAAGCAAGTGTGGCTAGAGTCCAAGTACAAGACCATCCAAATGAGACTACTCTTAGTCGAGTTAAGATACAAGACAAGCTCACGAATTCCCATCGAGTAGTCTTCCAATAGTATTCACAAGTCAAACGAGACTAGCCACCCGCGTCCATCAAGTACAAGATAACAGAGTACCTAGGGATACACTCTAAGTCCGGTTCAAGCCTAGTTTCTAACAAGTTTTGTTATAAGTTAAATGAATGTTCAAAACTAGAGTGTACAAGGTACGTCAAGTTGCAGATACAAGATTTATGAGTCAAGAGTGAAGAACAAGCCTATCATAGGTCAAGGTTGTCCACCATGTACCGTAAGTGTCCCCCAATGGAGTGCGTATGGAGAACGAGTCAACGATGCCTTAATTTGGTGAGCCCTTGGTGTACAGGAGTTGTTGCCACCAATTAACTCATTACAAAGGCATTCGACCAAGTCACATCCATACACGAAAATTCCGAACAACCGTTGAAGCACACCAAGCCAACTGTGGTCCGTTTCCATTTCCCCAAGTTGATCATGCAAGGGTAGGGTCAAGGGGTCCCACACATAAGGTCAAAACCTAAATTAGATGCCCCCTTCAAAAGAGGAAACTAGGCATCCACGGTTAACCACAGAGGGGGTCCACAGTTAAACCCGAGGTCACCACAGAGGTCACTGCGAGCAGAACCACATTCTACTTCGAAAATATTTCCGTCAGGCGGTTAGCCACGAGCGTCGCAGAACCTACCTAGGTTCTGTTTGGGTTCGATGGTTAGCCATGGGGTCACTGTGAGAAACACATGCTTGATTTCTGGGAGAGGTCGGGGTTGGTTGGTTAACCGCGGTTGTCACTGCGTGTCTAGGAATTGCCAATTCTAAAGATGTTATATTCCAAATTTTGAGATTCATTCACATAGCTTCGGAACTCACCCTATTGGCAATTCCAAATATCCAAACTCCATTACTAAAACCACCCATTCCATCCTTTCTTCCACAATTAAGGTCCATTAAACCATTCATTCCCATTTAACATATGTAATCAAATTAACCATACCAAGCTTGGAATTTAGGGATATCTTGAATGAACAAGAAACAAATAAACACACATGCATGCTTCATATATATAGCTAATCCATTTGCTTTGACTAAGAAGTATGGAAATAAGAATGATTGAAGAAGAAGGAACTCTCCACACACACCCACTAGCCAAACCGGCTCCCCAAAAGCTTCTCCTACACTCCAAGAGCACAAGGGAAGGGAAAGAAGAAGAACTCATCAACATGCAAATTAAAACATTTACAGCAACAAGGAAGGAAATTGGAAGGAGTGGAATTGGGGAAACTTATCGATTTTGAGGTCTAAGAGATGAAGGAGATGAGAGGAGGGTGATGATGCACCTGAATTGGCTTGGAATGGTTTCTAAACCCACAAGCAAGAAGAAGTAGTGAAGAAAAAGGAGAAGATGTAGTTCCAGCAGCTCCTCTTAGAAAAGAAACAAATGAATGGAATGGGTTTAAATATAGATAAAAGGAGAAATGACTTAAATGCCCTTCTTAAGTGAAATGAGAGGGCTTCAAGGCATCGAATCGCGACGAGTCAAGAACAAAAAACGATGAGCACAAATTCGGAAAAAAATTGAATTCTTCGGAAAAACACTCAATTTTCCTAAAAATCACAACTTAACCCCTTATTAAGACTAAACGCATTCGGAATTGAACGAAACTTCGCGAACAACTTCCGAATGATAAAAGAGACTCGCTCAAGCACTATACCCACATAATTAGCTAGAATCACTATTAATTAAACTAATCACCAAGATTAAGAAGCTAAACGCACTATTAAGGTCGGGGGCTTTACATTAACCATAATAAATTAAATTTAACCCCTTTATTTCTATTGGGTCCCAATTAAGATAAATCATAGACCCTTTGTTCAACCTAAAGGATCCATATAGTTTTAAGGCTCCTCATCATTAGCATGGTCTATTGATTGATACAGTTGCAAAACTTCATTTGGGTTTTTTTCTAAATTGTAAAAATCAATGTTATCATAATTAAGAAGAAACTCATTTCATAAGCAGAGGAAATATCAGCAATATATATTAGAGAAGAAATGAAGAAAGTTCAAATACCAGAAATTTGACCATGTAGACATAGAATGAACAAAATACTAAAACAACAGTACATATAACAATTTTACCAAAAAAAAATTTATATATAAAAGAAGTGAAAAAAGCCAAACCAGAAATGTGACAGAATCCACATGGCTGTTGGCTGGAGTGTTTTGAGAACTTTAAAGAGAAAAGGAAACGGAATAACGTGAGATTGCTTGGAATTGGTTGGAGAGGATTTAGAAAAATCATAAAATTGGAATAAACATTTTATGGGAATGTTAGGGAAGATTTTAATTAGGAAAGAGTTTGAATTTTAAAGACCTTTAAGAGATTGCAAGATTTTGATGGGCTTAAGAAAGATTATAATTGTATTAAAAAGACTAGAAACAATGGCTCGTGCTTAGCCCGGGCCAAGCAAAAAAAAAAAGAATATTTAATTTTCTTCGTTAAATTGAGTGATGAGAGGATAGGTTACAGAGATTTTAGGATGGATTAAGATTAGAGAGTGATTTAAGGATTAAGATAAAGAAGGAAAAAACAAAAGTAAGGAAGAGAGATTTAAGGAAGGAGATTTAGAGAGTTGTAGTGGCCCATGTCAAAGCTAAAGGGGTCTATAATTTCTTATAAGTATTTTTTTTTTTTAAGAAAGGAGAACTCTATGAGATCTGATGTGGCATGCCTTCTATAGGCTCCCTCCCCATATTTATATATATACATCTCCAATCAATTAGGGTAGGGCTAGCTACGCCAATAAGCTCCCATAAGCAATTAGGTTAAAAATTTTAACTTGAATTTTACTTTTGGATGTTATAAAGGGAGCCCAAATCTTGAGTTTTCAGCACCAATTTTTATAAATTAGTAGGTCAAGTCAGGAATTTCTTCGTAAAACAACATGTTCAACTCTCTTTTTTTATTCTATCTTTCCTTTTACATGCTCTAACACTTGCAAATTGAGATGAGACTTGAGTGTAAATACTAGACTTGTAACGTTATAACAAATTTGAGTCCATATGTTTTTAAGATGATTTTCAAAACAAATTTACAGTTTCCCAATTAAAAACATTTCCTTGTATATATATACTTGAAAACACTTTTCCAATTTCCTAAGTATTTTTCAGTTTAAATAAATTCTTTACTGGCTTGTGCAGAATGAGCTTTCATTCTTGTATTCTCCTCCTTATACAAAAGTTTAATTGTACTTCATTTAGGGCTGCTCATGGGCCGGGCCAGGCCTAGCCTGCCCGATGTGGGCCGGGCTTGGATATGTAATTAGGGCCTGATTAATAATTAAAATGGGCTTGGATTAAGTGATGGAAAGCCCATAGCCCGGCCTTACTTGTGTAAGAAATGCATGTAATTTAATTTAATTAGTGCTCTAATGCCCACAAAAGTGATAAAAAGCCACCCCGGCCCGATTGATTAAATGGGCATTCTCAGGCCTAACTTTATGGCCCGTGTCGGGCTTGGGCCGGGCCGAGCCAATGTTTTTAAAGCCGGGTCGGGCCTAGATATGCATTAACCCGGCCCATGAACACCCTTAACTTCATTAAGCATTTGGTAACAAGTAAGTAGTCACACCAATAAGCATTTGGTAACAAGTACGTAGTCGCACCAAAATGCACCATTAACTAACATACAAATAAAATCCAGACTTTAAGCTGCAAAAAAGTGGTAAAGAAAGATAGGAGTTACGTTACAAGATCACAAGAACAGCCTTGGCTTCCAATTTATAGAATTTCTATGCTCAGTAGTGAAGATGCATTCTTGAAAATAAAATTGAATGTGCAAGCCTGCAGAATAGCCCGAATCCCTATTGACCTTCCAACAACCATCAAAATAAGTGAATCATCATTAATCTCCTTTTTTGGCATTATATTACACATGTAATTCATGCAGGAGCCCGTTCTATGTTAATAAAAAAAATACAATTTGAGATGGCTAATGGCAATGTATATGCTAATTTAATTCTCCTGCTATAGCTTCTCTTAAATAATCACCAACATATTATAATCTAAACCGTAAAATCACTACTTTTACTGCTATTACTATGTTTGATATTGATATATCTATTTTTGTTTTATCTTATACACACATCTTAAAATCATTTGTAATATGAAGATGTATTACCTATCTTTTTATTTTTTATCACTAAAAAGCTTATCCATTAAATGTTCTGACCTACCATGTGGTAAGTCAAGTCAAGTGTTCTGACCTCCGTCCTATTTCAATAAGCAGTTCACGCTGCAATCCCACTCCGAATCTGATCTGCAATAATTGACGGGTGATGTCCCCTGACTTCCTATTTCTTCCCCTAGACGTCTTTTCTGGGAAAGGGGAAAAAGTTCACCCCGCAAGTATGTCCACAGATTATCTAGCTGTAAAGTTCAACCGTTGGGCATCTCTTTACTTGACTTGACTTTATTAGTCAAATTACCAAATGGGCCCTGATTTATCGATAATATGATGAGAAAACCCAAAATTTAAAATGTCTTAATATCATTCCTATATTTAATCCTAAGAATAACTTTTGACAATGGGTCAGATGTACAGGTCAAAACAGTCTCAAACCTAATTGTCTTGTGACCAACACTTATCCAAGCAAGGTCAAGTTTGATTCACCTAGTGAAAATTACATCCCCAATGATTATCACAATATCCATCCAATTGCTTCCCCTAGATTGGCTTTCCATTAACATCAGCAATGAAGATTTATGTACAAGATACTTTAGATTATGTATTTAGCCCAAAATGGCATAAAGTTAAGAAAAATATAAATATCAACAGTCCGGATCCTCTGCTTCATAATCCAATCCATATTCGTCAATTGTTTCTATGAAACAGGATCCGGACTCAAATCTCATATCCATACCAATTCACCCTCGCGCCGATATCTTTTCTCTGATTCTCTCCCCTTTCCCCATCTCTTATAAAAGTTGATGTTCTCGAGGCCATCCAGTCATAAAATGGGAGTCATGAGGAAGGTTCCTGCTGTAGCATTTCTTCTTGCTCTTTTCATCTCATATTCTTCATTAACTGTAATGGGTAAGCACCTACCACACCACTTCATACTTCTCTTATACTATAATTGAAATTGCCGATTTTAAGTCTTTATAATCAATTTCAATTCTCTCATCGTGAAGAAGCTAAAGAAAACATTTCACTTGCTTCATTTACTTGTCATAATTACTATTACCATACGTAAAGTTCTAACCCAAAGAAATTGCTTCTGTGAGATATGCAGCTGATGAAAAGTTTAATGTGGGTCGTCTTGTTACTCGCATCCGTTGTAATCCCGGTTGCCCTTCGACCTGTCATGACGACTGCATCCAAGCTGGATTTTGCAAAGGAGGTTGTGATTTGCCTCAACCACATACACTATGTTGTTGCGTCAGTCCTTGTTGAGCGCTACATCTGTCTTCAGACTTATGAACCTTTTCTTAATAGAAAGGAGTGGGAATGCATGAAGATGTAGCATGTTTTTGCTTGAGTTTGCAGAATCTACCTTATACCAAAACACAGAGATGCATTCATTGATCAGATCAATAACAACTACATACATTCTCGCCTTTGTTATCCACATTTTTAGATATACTAATATCCCAACTCGATACATATTGAGAAACTATGGAATTACCATTCCATTCACCAATGTGATGTTGACTCTTAATTCTAACATTTACCCAGGCCCATCAAATTATCTACTCACATTTTCCTTTTCCTATATGATCTTCTACCATCCTCGGCTGTTTTGGGACGTGGTGCCAATGGGTGTCTGAGTTCTTATCCCAGTGGGTTAAGAGGAAGAAAAAAGAAACAAAAATATCTTGCAAATTATTCACATTTTAAAATCATTTAGCCTTCAAATATTTTTTACCTATCTATCGCAATTTCATTTATAGACACATATTTTCTGATTGATAATATGAGAAAACTCAAAGTTTAAAGTGTTCTAATATTGTTTATTTATTTTTTAATCCAAACAATGAAATTTAGAGAATGAGTTAGAATGACATGAAGGTCAAAAGACTCTCGAACTTAGTTGCAAACAACATTTAGGGCCCTTTGTGTTTACTATCTTCTTCAAGAAAATTCACATTTTTCGTGGGATTTTTTTTTTATGATGTTTGGTGAGTTATATCTTTTCATAGAGAATAAACTTGGCTTGACCAAAAACAGCAAACAAGAAGTGTTGAAAACCGTTCCTAATAAAAATTAGAACGGTCCAAAACCGCTTCAAAAACCTGTGTTCCTAAACCATTGAAACTGTTTCAAACCGTTTCAAATGAAAATTTTTGGAAGTGTCTAAAACCGTTCCAATATTCTTTAAATCGTTCCAGATTATGAATTTTGAAACGGTTCTAGACGCTGTCGGACTTCACTTTACCGTTTCAAACTCAAATATTTGAAACTGTTCGTAATCCTTTTGGGAACGGTTCTAAACACTTCCCATATGTTCTAAAACCGTTCCAAATTTAAGTGTCCGTTATAATTAGTATCTATTTTGGAATGGTTTTAAACACTTTCAAATTTTCTTAAATCCGTTTCAAATTCTAATTTCTGGAACAATTATTAGTCCCTTCCGGGTATACAGGAAGGGTTTAAAACCGTTCTATATTTTAATATTAGAACAGTTTTTACTGTGTTAAATGACGGTTTTGAACCATCCCTAATTTAATTATCATTATTTTAAATAATTTACCCGTAATCTTTTTATTTGCCATTAAATTCATTTTTTAAAATCACAAAAAAAATTAAAACCCATAAATTGTAGCATTCTCATCTACACATTAATATCACACATCATCGATTTATTTAAAAAATCAATATACTAGCTAGAATTTAAATGTACAATTTATAATATTTAAAAATACACAAAAATCAAAAGCAAACAAAAATGGAGGTTGTTTTGCATGTGAACCCCTATGTTACATGTATGTGACCTTCATGACTAATAAGAAACATTCACCCGCACTTTAACGCTCTGAACACCTGCTAATCTGGATTGTATACACGAAGTTTAGAGGGTAGGTCCCACTTTGGGGACTGGATCAGATGCACAGTGTGCATTCATAGGTGCACGGACAAGACTTCATGAAATCACTCAGACACTGTATTCATAGTCACCTCTTTAGGACGTTCATGTTTGCCAAGCTCGCTGAAATTCCCTTTTTCCTTGAAGAGCTGAGAGTGATGGTGCTTGCAGTACAGACTTCACGTGCAACATAATTTGATCGGCTGATCACATAGCCTCCATGAGAACATTTGAAACAAGGCCCGTGGTATGAGTTCAAAATTTACATAACCAAATTGTTTCTCGAAAATTCGAAATTCATAAATTAACACCAGTTGACATGATTTGAGTAATATCAAAAAAGAGGTGACTATTCTAAATAGAAAAAACATCATCATTGACCATGCAAACTGAACATGAGATGCTTAAGTGTTCAAGACTGTTGCCAAAGAATGGTGCAGCAAGCTAATATTGCTAGAGCTAACATGGATTTTTAACGTGCTTGTTTCAAGAAAGGATTCCGTGAGGACCGTGACAAAGAGAGAAATCATTTAGTAGAGATTTATGGATCACTTTAATTTTGCACAAACTAGCCCTAAAATCCAAAGGGGTCTAAATGGCTTCGAGAATTTGGGAGGGGAGGGGGTGCATGTGGTTTGGGGTTTGAAAAAATTCCAAATTTCGAAGGGACATAAGGAAAAACTCAATTTTGTGTCGATCTATGTTATCTAACGGAACTTGATTTGGGTCAAGCCCAAGGTTCATGCCCAAAATATTTAATCCAGTTGGACTCGACTGAACTAATAGCTTACAGGACTGCCCTTAATGCACATTTTCTTGAATAGGCCTAAGTATTAGACCCAATTCACAAAAATCAAGACCTGAAAAAAGGTTGGACCAGCCCGAGCCCCGGGCTGAAACAAAAGTTAGTTTGCATGCACAAGAAATGCCCATATACTTGAACTGAACCATCATTGTGAATAGAGGAAACAAACATAGTTGTTACTTGAAGGAGATTAGGATTGGACCATCTTACTGTGTATGAGGGATCATATTCCTGAACAATAGTAATGGCTCTATCGACTCCTTCCAAAACAATGTCCTGGAAATAGATTCCTCTCACATACCGTTGCCCTCCTTGTTCACAAATGAAAAAGAGTCTTATCAATTGGAAGGAAACATGGCAAATTGCAGTTTGTTATATGTAAATGAAACCCACAAAGCAAAACCTCAATTACCTCAATTAAAATCCACCATCTATACTGAGAACAAAAGAAAAGCAAAGAAAAAGGTGCAATCAATATGATGAGCCACAGCTCTTGCTAATAGAGTTTTTCCAGTACAAGGTGATCCATAAAGCAAGACTCCTGATCAGTTCAGCAAAAAAAATTAATTTCCAATTCACATTATTTTTAATCCAAATGCACATTAATAGTGAAAATTACAAAAAGATGTTACAACCAATGCACATTAATCCCAATCCCCATGCTGCATGTCTGATGTTACACTTGGGCCACATCAGTATGTGCACCATGTTGAAGGTCATGGGTCAACTAGCAAACTCAAAAAGAATAAAAAAAAGCCTTGAAGGATTAGACTATTTTACAACCAATAGCACATTGACAGAATTATCTGCATCTACAGCCATTTGGCAACCTATATTGACCGCACTCCATGGTGACACTGCAGAAAAAGAAAAAGATAAAAAAAGTCAGTAAAAAAAGATAATCAGAAAAATACATAAGCAATGCCTGAAAGGATATCAGAGCAACGTCTAAATTCACGATGCATGGACAATGGAGCACAATGCATCATGCAAGATACAAAAGCTATTCATACACTCCTACATGATCAGCCAAGACAACATGGATTTCAGAACATAATTAAACAAAGTGAGCATCCCATTGTGAAGGGGAAAATGGACTGAAAATGATATAGGTATAGAATCAACGAGAAAAAAAAAAAGAAACAAAACATTATAACACAATCACTGGCAAGTCATCTATTATAATTTTCTCTGCGCACATGATGTGTATGGTGAAGAGGAGTATTTAGCTCCTTGCATTCTTGAGAGTGGAGAAAATATTATCAAAGACCAATCTAATGTCTAAAGAATGGAGTTACAAAGCAGCCAAAGTTCATTTTAAGTGGAGTTACAAAAGCAGCCAAGTTGATTTTTATCATCTCTCGTCTCTCTCTCTCTCTCTCTCTCTCTCTCTCAGGCTGAAAGAGAAGAAGCTTTGACAACAACATCTGTGTCAGCGGTTTCTTAGCTTCAACTTGGAGAGAGAGAGGGAGAGAGAGTCAAGAGCCTCTAAGAACAGATCTTTCTAACAAACAAAAATCAAAAGCAAACACAAATGGAGGTTGTTTTGCATGTGAACCCCTATGTTACATGTATGTGACCTTCATGACTAATAAAAAACATTCACCCGCGCTCTAATGCTCTGAACTCCTGCTAATCTGGATTGTATACATGAAGTTTAAAGGGCAGGTCCCACTTTTGGGGCTGGATCAGATGCACAGTGTGCATTCATAGGTGCACGGACAAGACTTCATGAAATCACTCGGACACTGTTCATAGTCACCTCTTTAGGAGGTTCATGTTTGCCAAATGGGGGTTCATAGTGTCCTAATTTGTATTCAAGTTCGCAGTTTAGAACTCAGTATCTGTCATTGTCCACTAATTCGTCATGCAGGTTCATTCAGTTCATTTTTCGTCCTTAACCTCTCCAAACCATCGTCTCTAATTTTGATTTTTGGAGTAGTGATAATGGGCCTGGTTTAGATATTTACTTGATGGCCCAATGGGTTAGAATTTCAGACCCTGGATTTTAAGTCCTATGGCTCTTGTTCTAATATTCTTTTCACTTATAAGAATGCTCTTACCTATTAAACAGAGCTTTTCTGTTTTCTTGGCAAGGTAAGATGCTACTATCTAATAAACAGAACTCATCCATAGTAGGGGCTAACAAATGCAGTGTGTAAATAGAAACTACACCTTTCATATTTTCAGAAAGTCCAACCAATTTGACACCTCTTCTAACCACTTAATGCTTATAATTTTGCTGGAACAAGGCTGTAACCAACATCGATTGCCATGGAAAAAAATGAAACAGGTGGAGATGAGTTGTGATATTTTGAAAAACCACTGTTCATTCGATGCAGAGTAACGGCTTTTTACATTTATTGTACACACAGACATTTAGTAATGGGTAAAGAAATCCTGAGTGATTTATCTAATTAATAACAGTAAAATTATTCCTAAAGCATTAGATTAGAAATAGCCACAAACCACAAAAAGGAAAGGAAGAAATACACAAAAATATGGAGAGGAGGTATAGACGCAACAAGTCCTAACATAAAGAGTCAATTACCTAAACAACTCAAGTTAAACAACTTCTTCGAATCTGGGAAAGAGACCTTGACCTGTTGCAGAGAAATAGAACCCACATTAATATCTGAAATAGAAGAGGATCTGGAAAGGAAATGGGAGAGTGGATAGAAAGGTGAATTAAAAAAATACATCATCCCTAACCTCCGGCTGCTGTCCTAGTCAATTGCACTAATAATGATTCATTTGTGCCAATTGCCATGATGACCACTGTTTGATTTGTCCTTCTGGTAGATGCATCACAGTCCTGGTCAATCTTTCAAATGGATGTCGAAAACATATTTCTTTTTGGGACCTTAATGAGGTTGTTTTTTATGAATCCACCTGAAGGATACGAAGTAACGCAACTTGTCTAGCTTGGTGTATTGTCAGTAGAGATTGTTGGAATTTGAGATGCCTTGAGAAGTTTAATGAAGAATTGAAGAAATTAGTATCTCAAGTATCATCTTGTGTTGGAATTATTGTCAACACAATGTCACAAGTGTGGTGTTGATAGAGCTTCAAAGAGAAAACAGAGCTGAAACAGAACAGTATAGGAAATCAGAATTTCATCTGTCAACCGGTATTTCTACCGGTAGAACAGGGGTAGAACAGGGGTAGAAAAGGGGTAGAAAAGGCTGACCCTAAGATTTCCATCTGTCAACCGCAAGTACTACCGGTAGAAGTGGCTTAAATTCCAGCAGAAGCTTGGACATGAGAATTTCATCTGTTCTACCGCAAGTACTACCGGTAGAACACACGGGAAACCTGAGTTGCGCAGAAATAGAAGTTTTGCATGAAAATTCAGGAAACTTAAGTATTTCGTTTGGGACTCTTTCTAAACGAATTCTAGCCTAATTTAAACACTCTTTAGGGTTACCATAACCTATATAAAGGCTTGATTGGTTCATTTTCAAGAACACAGAAGAGAAGAGAAGAGAAGAGAGAAGAAAAGAGAGGGTTTTGGAGAGAAGAAGGTGTTGTTGCTGTGTGCTGTTGTGTTGCACGTTTCTATAGCAAGTGTGGACGAGAATGTGCTCATGAAGATGGTGATTCGTCCATAAGATAAGTGTCTCTCTGTTTATGCTTTAAATATCAATTTGTAAGGGATTGAGAGAGAGAGATTGTAGAGGGGAAGGGCTGTAGAAAAGTTCTCTACTTTAATTCTGTAGAACATCAAGTTGGTGCTTGGTGTTAGGGGTTTGGTGATCCTATCTGTTGGTGCAGATAAATTGTAAAGGGAGTAGGTGCTTCCTAGATAGTTGGTGCTATCTGAAACTAAGGGTTGGTGCTCTTTGTCGTTGGTGCGACTAAATAGATTCAGACCTGTTCCAGATCGGTGTTCGGACAGTCTTTGAACCGTGGACGTAGCCTTTTGGTGAACCACGTTAAATCTGGTGTCCTTGTGTGATTTGATTTGCTTTTGTTGTTAAATTGGACCTGTTTTTAAGGAATCACTGATTCACCCCCCCCCTCTCAGTGATCGCGATATCTAACAATTGGTATCAGAGCGTAAGGTTCCCTTGAAAAGCTTAACACGCTAAGGGTGATCTCTTGTCAAATCACATGGCAACCAATACAGGGAATAAGAAAGCACCTTTGTTTGATGGTTCTAATTACTCCTTCTGGAAGATCAGAATGCAGGTTTTCATTAAGTCACTTGGCTATGATGTCTGGGAGACTGTCAGAGTCGGTTACAATATTGCCATTGTACCCAATGATGCTGCAACGAAGAAGTTAGCAGACAACGACTCTAATGCGCAGAATGCAGTCTTTAGTGGCCTTGTGGACAGCGAGCTGGTCAAAGTAATTGCATGCAAAATAGCCAAGGAAATATGGGACAAGTTGAAAAGCATTCATGAAGGAGATGAGAAGATCAAAGAAGCAAAATTGCAAACCCATCGCTCTCAATTTGAATCTCTTCGCATGGAGGAAAGCGAGAATGTTGACTCATATTTGCAACGAGTGAATGAAGTCACGAATGACATTCGTGGACTAGGGGAGGAGATTAAAGAACCAGTCATCGTCAAAAAGGTTCTAAGATCTCTTCTTCCCCGGTTTGATTCAAAAGTCTCAGCCAAAGAAGAAGCCAAGGATCTGAATGAATTTTCCATGGATGAGTTGCATGGTTCACTCACTGCCTATGAGATGCGCATAGGTAAGACGTCTTCATCTGATAGAGAAGCGGCCTTCAAAGTTCAGAAAAAGGGAAAAGAGACTGCTGGTCATGATTCTGATACTGATGATGATGAGCTTGAGGCTCAATTTGTTAGAAAGCTGAAGAAAGGAAGCAATGGAAAGTACAAAGGGAAGCTACCCTTTAAATGCTTCAATTATGGCGGTGTTGGTCACTTTGCTGCGAAGTGTCCGCTGAAAGAAAATGATGATGATGACTCTTATGTCGATAAGAGTAAGTGGAAGAAAAATTTCAGAAAGAGGGGCAAAGCAAAAAGCTTCATCAGTCAATATAATGACAGCACGTCTGAAACTTCAGACGATGATGAATCAGCCGAGGCAACTGAAGCTCTCTTCATGGTTACCGTTGAAGAAGAAGAAGAGGAGCAAGAGCCGGAAGAGGAAGAGGAGGCTGAGGTCAATCTCGAAGAAGAACTCATTGCCGCACTTGAGGAGCTTAGCATGGAACGAAAAACAAGTAAGAAAAATCTGAAACTTCTTCATGAATCTGAAAGTTCAATTATTGCTTTGAAAACTCAAGTTGAAGAATATAAAAGAATGGTGGAAGTCCTTCAAAATCAAATAAGTATAAAAAAGGAAGAGGCTATGAAACTTGAAACTGAAATCGCTAGAGCAAAGGCTGAAAACTTGGAAGTCGCCAAAAACTCAAAGTGCTCCAAGCAATTGAAGGGACAATGAAACTCAATGAAATTCTGAAAGTTCAAAAGCCCTTCCACAATAAATTTGGTATTGGATTTGAGACCGGAGAATCCTCTAAAGCTGCACCTTCTTTGTTTATGAAACAAAGTGCCATACCTCTCAAGGCTACAAAGCTTCAAATTCAGCCTAGTATTGAGATGGTCAATAAGAAAAGGTTTGTGGAGTTTAACCAGCCACCTAAGAAAGGCAGAATGTTCAGATTCTATGGTTATTGCTATCATTGTAATAGATATGGACATAAAAGAGCTGATTGCAAATTCTATGTTAGAAACAGCCCATTTGTGACTAGGAACCCTTTTTCAATCCTAAATGGCCACAAAATTGAGTGCTATAAGTGTTATAATTATGGACACTTGGCTAGGGATTGTAGGTTGCCTATTGCTAACCAATTTCAGGTTGAAAAGAAACCCAAGTTAGTTAAGGCATGGAGGGCAAAGAAAAGGGAAGATAATTCCAAGGAATCTCTCATTGTGCAAATCTCATTCAATGCACAAAAGAAGGCAGCACCATGGGTCCTTGATAGTGGCTGTTCAAGCCATATGACAGGTGATAAGGAAAAATTCGTCAAATTACAGCACTATGAAGGCGGATCAGTGAAGTTTGGTAACAATGATGGTGCCAAAATCTGCGGAAAAGGTGTTGTTCAGCTAAAGGCAAACAAGATCAGATCAGACGAGGTCTTATATGTGTCTGGACTGAGACACAACTTGCTTAGTGTGAGCCAGATCTGTGACAGAGGCCACGAAGTTGTCTTCACGAAGAATGGGTTTGCTATCAAGAAGTGTAGCAACGGCAAAACAGTGGCTACTGGATCTAGGACTGCTGGAAATCTCTATACATTGTCAGATGGAGCTGAAAAGACTTGCTTGATGAGTCGGACAGAGGAAAGTTGGTTGTGGCACAAACGCCTTGGGCATCTAAACTTTGATAACATGTCAAAGATTTGCAATTCAAAGGCTGTCAGAGGAATGTCTACAGTTGAAAAGCCTTCCAACCCCATTTGCGATTCGTGTCAAAAGGGAAAGCAAACGAGGGTAATGTTCAAGTCAAAGGAGCATCATTCAAAAAAACCTCTTGAGCTAGTGCACACTGATCTCTGTGGACCGATGCGAACTCAAAGCACCAATGGAGATAAGTATTTTTTGTTATGCATTAATGATTATACTCGTATGTCATGGGTATTGTTTCTTAAGCATAAACATCAAGCACTTGATCGTTTTAAAGTGTTTAAAGCACAGGTTGAAAATATGCTTGGAAAACGTATCAAGATTTTAAGGTCTGATCGAGGCGGTGAATTCACATCTGAAGAGTTCACTAACTATTGTGAGCACCATGGCATTCAAAGACAGTATTCAGCCCCTAGAACTCCACAGCAAAATGGAGTTGTGGAACGAAAAAATCGCACCGTTCAAGAGATGGCTCGTACAATGCTAACTGAGAGCAAGCTAGCTGACAAATACTGGAAGGAGGCAATCCATACGGCTGTATACATTCAGAATCGATGCTTGATCAGGCCACATGAAGTCAAAACTCCTTATGAGCTATGGTTTGGGCGAAAAGCAACAGTCAAGCACTTCAGAATCTTCGGTAGCAAGTGTTACATCAAGCGTCTTGAACAAAATCCGGGCAAATTTGATGAAAGAGCTGATGAAGGTATATTTCTGGGTTATTCCTCATCTAGTAAGGCTTACAGATGTCTTAACAAAAGGACCAGAAAAATCATAGAAAGTGCCGATGTTAGGATTGATGAAAACTATGAATCAAAGAATGGAACTCATTATGACAGTCCCGTTTATGAGGACTCGAGTGAGATTGATGATGAAGTAGCTAAACCTAATGATTCTGAGAAATCAAAGGATGACTCAGAGGATGCTACATCTAGAAAAAAAAGCACTTGGGTAGAGCAACACCCTAAGGATCAAATCATTGGAGATCCTGAGGCCGGTGTTAAAACAAGACAAAGTGTAGTTAGCAATTACTCACTTGTGTCCACCATTGAACCCAAGACTGTGGCTGAAGCCAGTCTCGATGAAAGTTGGTTGAAAGCTATGCATGAGGAGTTGGAGCAAATTGAGAAGAACTCCACATGGGAACTAGTCTCTAGACCTACCGATAAGAATGTTATTGGTACTAAATGGGTCTTTCGGAATAAGCTGAATGAAGATGGTCAGATCATACGAAACAAAGCAAGGTTGGTTTGTAAAGGCTATGCTCAAGTTGAAGGCATAGATTTTGAAGAGACCTTTGCACCGGTGGCTCGTCCGGAAGCCATTCGTATGTTTCTTGCATTGGCTGCATACAAAACCTTCAAGGTATTTCAGATGGATGTAAAGTCAGCCTTCTTGAATGGATTACTTGAAGAAGAGGTCTACATTGAGCAACCTGATGGTTTTCTTATTAGCAAAAATTCAGACCTAGTGTGCAAGTTGAAAAAGGCTCTTTATGGGCTGAAACAAGCGCCAAGGGCGTGGTATGCAAGGCTGGACCTATATCTCCGCAAGATCGGTTTTGGAAAAGGATTGGTTGATAGCAATCTTTATGTCAAAACAGAGTTGAACAAACAGCTGGTTGTTATTGTTTATGTCGATGACATAATTTTTGGTGGCAACGATGAAGAAATGTGCAGGAATTTTGCTGAAGAGATGAAGAAAGAATTTGAGATGTCAATGCTTGGAGAACTAAAGTTCTTCCTTGGTTTACAAGTTCAGCAGCTGAAACATGGTATCTTCATATCACAGATGAAATACATCAAGGAAATGCTGAAGCGTTTTAACATGGAAGACAGCAAGCCAGTGAGCACACCAATGACAACGAACACAAAGCTAAGCAAAGATGATAAGGGTTCGTCCGTTGATCACACCACTTATCATTCTATGATAGGAAGCTTGCTTTATTTGACTGCTACAAGACCGGATCTTCTGCAAGCAGTATGTATGGTGGCTCGATTTCAAGCATCACCAACTGAGACGCACCTCACAGCAGTAAAAAGGATATTTCGATATCTGAAAGGTACCATGGAGCTTGGAATTTGGTATCCTAAAGGCAAATCCTTCACTCTTGTTGCATACTCTGACGCCGATTGGGCTGGATGTATAGATGATCGCAAGAGTACAAGCGGTGGTGCATTCTATCTCGGTGAAAGGTTGGTGGCATGGCATAGTAAAAAACAAGAATCAGTATCCCTTTCTACAGCAGAAGCAGAATATATTGCAGCGGCAACTTATTGTACACAAGTGTTATGGATGCGGCAAATGCTCTCTGATCTCGGAGTTCCGGCAACGGATCCTACGCCGATCCTCTGTGACAACACAAGTGCAATTCACATCTCCAAGAATCCTGTTCAACATTCTAGAATGAAGCATGTAGCAATTCGCTATCACTTTCTCAAGGAAAAGGTTGCAGATGGTGAGGTAAAGTTGGAATATGTTCCAACTACTGAGCAAGTTGCTGATATCTTCACAAAACCTCTGCCAAAGGAAGTCTTCGAGTATCTCCGAAAAAAATTAGGAGTTACTCACTCTCCTAATCCTTAGGAGATGGGCTTGAAAGGGGGAGCAAAGTATTCTTTGAATATCCTATTCGCTCCTTCGTTGGTCCCTTTGGACTTGTTGTCAAAGGGGGAGAAAGTTATGCTAGGAGAAAGCTATGCTAGAAGAAGTTATGCTATGATGGCTTGGGGGAGATTGGTATCAAGAATGTGTATGTGAAGATCTTGATTCTGTTGGACTATGGTTCTGAAGAAGCTTCATGAAGATCAACTAGTTTAATGTGTTCTAAGTGTTGAAGTTCCAAAAGTGTTGCCAACAATTCCAAAGGGGGAGATTGTTGGAATTTGAGATGCCTTGAGAAGTTTAATGAAGAATTGAAGAAATTAGTATCTCAAGTATCATCTTGTGTTGGAATTATTGTCAACACAATGTCACAAGTGTGGTGTTGATAGAGCTTCAAAGAGAAAACAGAGCTGAAACAGAACAGTATAGGAAATCAGAATTTCATCTGTCAACCGGTATTTCTACCGGTAGAACAGGGGTAGAACAGGGGTAGAAAAGGGGTAGAAAAGGCTGACCCTAAGATTTCCATCTGTCAACCGCAAGTACTACCGGTAGAAGTGGCTTAAATTCTAGCAGAAGCTTGGATATGAGAATTTCATATGTTCTACCGCAAGTACTACCGGTAGAACACACGGGAAACCTGAGTTGCGCAGAAATAGAAGTTTTGCACAAAAATTCAGGAAACTTAAGTATTTCGTTTGGGACTCTTTCTAAACGAATTCTAGCCTAATTTAAACACTCTTTAGGGTTACCATAACCTATATAAAGGCTTGATTGGTTCGTTTTCAAGAACACAGAAGAGAAGAGAAGAGAAGAGAGAAGAAAAGAGAGGGTTTTGGAGAGAAGAAGGTGCTGTTGCTGTGTGCTGTTGTGTTGCACGTTTCTACAGCAAGTGTGGACGAGAATGTGCTCATGAAGATGGTGATTCGTCCATAAGATAAGTGTCTCTCTGTTTATGCTTTAAATATCAATTTGTAAGGGATTGAGAGAGAGAGATTGTAGAGGGGAAGGGCTGTAGAAAAGTTCTCTACTTTAATTCTGTAGAACATCAAGTTGGTGCTTGGTGTTAGGGGTTTGGTGATCCTATCTGTTGGTGCAGATAAATTGTAAAGGGAGTAGGTGCTTCCTAGATAGTTGGTGCTATCTGAAACTAAGGGTTGGTGCTCTTTGTCGTTGGTGCGACTAAATAGATTCAGACCTGTTCCGGATCGGTGTTCGGACAGTCTTTGAACCGTGGACGTAGCCTTTTGGTGAACCACGTTAAATCTGGTGTCCTTGTGTGATTTGATTTGCTTTTGTTGTTAAATTGGACCTGTTTTTAAGGAATCACTGATTCACCCCCCCCCCTCTCAGTGATCGCGATATCTAGCAGAGATCCCTATATTGTCTTAAGGAAGCCCCAATAAGCATGATATTATAAGTTTTTAAAAACAATTATTCTAGCTGATTTTAAACAAAGCAAGTATGGTCCTTCAATGTTTCTTTAACATGCTCCTACTGGCTTCTTTGTCCATGTACATTACATAATTACAACCAAATTGATGTTGTTTGCCATAACCAACTACACATAAGTAGAGTCATTGCTAATTATATTTACAAATTACAACTGACTTCAGATCCAAGTTAGGATCCAGATAGGTTCATAGGGTTTAGCCATAGACAGGCTTTAATGTCAACATTGGGCATGTTTGATGTTGGGATGAAGCAGTGCAGTGTACACTATCTTTTCCATCATCTATCTTCTTTGTTTCTTTCAGCTAAATTAGGTTGGTGCTTTCATTTTTTTCCTGCCTACTCTCTGTTTTTCTCATGCACCGTATAAAGAGAGTCCAACGCCACATTCCAAGCATGCATTTGAGATTCAATCACTTACATTATCATAAATAAATAATATATGGAGAAAAATGAAATATTTATTCATAATCACTACCAGATTGTCATCTTGTAATGATAGAATTCTACAAACACAAAAAACAACAATCCCAGTTTACCTGGAAAAGAAAGGCAACACTGAAGGAAATGTTCCTGTCACAACTGATGGTCTAGACTTCCAACTTCCACAGTTGAAAACACAACATACTTCACTTCAGTACGCACCCATATGCCACTGTCAAGGGAGTGTTGACACAAAAAATGTCACTTTGCCTTTTCAAGATCCAAAGAGCTACATGAAGTCGCAACCTGCCATAAATAGGCAATGCTGCTTCCAAAAATAAAATCTTGTCAGAATCAAACAAAAACTGCAAGATTCTTCCAGACAGCCAAAAGAGGAGTACACAAGAAGTTTCAAGCCATTTCAAGATCATTTGGCCTAACTTCGCTTCTCCGACAGCCAAATCAAGCCTCTCGGCGGTAAAGCTCTCCGGGACCATGATTTCCAAGACAGAACCTATGGATCATCTTAAAATGACTCCAATAGGTTCCCTGTCAAATTTCAAGTCAATCGGACATCGGTTGACCGCACATCAAACCGCGACATCTTCATCGCGACAAAAAGCAAGTCTGCAGGTGATAGGACCCCAAACGGCTTCGAAACTCAAACAAAAGCCTATGGTTGGTCTTATTTATTGCTCAAGAGGCTTCACACCAAATTTCAGGTCATTCCGACATCGTTTGACCCAGTTTCAGCTTCTGACGGGAAATCGGCAACTCTGCGCGACAAAGTCTTCGGCTTTCTCAGGAAATTGGAAACTTTGCAAAATAAAATGCAAGGATTCTCATCAGGTTTCCTACAAAGAAATCAGGCCAATAAATGATCAAAATGTCAAAGAAAAGTACAGAAGAAAAAAGAATCAAAAAAGAGCAAAAACGGACGCAAAACGGGACCAAAAAGGGGGAAAACCCCCCCAGGGTCGCAGACCCCTGCGACCCTGGGCCAGGGTCGCCGGCGACCATGGACCCCGGGGTCGCCGGGAAAGCCCCGGAAACCCCGGTTTTCGCCGTTTTTTTCGCGATTCGAGGAGCCCAGCCTCTGGTACTTTCCAAAATTCATGCTTTTGAGACACCAAGTCCTCTGATATCCGTCCAAAACACGGGTAAATCATCAAGAGTATCAAAGACAGTATTGATCGCCACCCGGTCAACCAAAAAAAGTGTGCTTTCCACCCGACCGATCGAGAAATCGACAGGACAGATGGCACCGACCCGCTGTTGGCAACAAACACCTGAAATTACATGGTCATCTGATGTCGATCTACATGAAGATCCATCGATAATCATCGACAGAAGAATTCCAAAAGACGTGGCACGGCCCGCGACTCTTCAGCTGCTCGGCGACCACTTAATGCGATTAATTGACTAGCTTTATTACAGTCATTAATCCATTTCTTTGGACGGCCCAATCAGAAGCAAGCATTCGGGAGTTACAAGTCAAGAGATTCATGGCATTTAACCCATGAAACTCCTCCCATCATGGCGATTAAAGGCGATTAAATGCCCTCAATCTCCTCCGGCCAATCAGAAGCCAAGAAAAAGGAGTTACAAAATAAACAATTTAATTTTTGTAACTCCTCCCATTATGTGGCTTAATGACATTAAAAGCCCATAAACTCTCCTAAATGGCTACCAAGAGCCTATAAATAGGAGAGCACTCCAAAGGAATCCAGATCGGAAAAAAGAGACAGACACACAGACAGAGAGAAGCACAGAAATCCAGAGAAAGGAAAAAGAGAGAAAACTCTGCGGAAGTTCTACACCGGCCACCGCAACAAGGTGACAAAAGTCCCTTGGGGGGTACCCCCCCCCCCAAGGTCCTTGCCTTCTCCTCCTGCCTCCAATGGCTTAGATGTGGCTTTTCAGCCCGTTTACTCGGTTTTTTATTGGACATAGGACCTTCCTTTGGTCTTTGTCTTCTAAAAACCCGAGGTTATAGCCAAGCCAAGTGAATCAAATAGCATCCTCTGTTCTCATCTGCATGGATGATGGCGAAGCCCACATATGGCTTGCGACCGTCAATCTAAACGAGTCCTCCACAATCTCCTGAGAAGTTAGATCCTCCTTTTCTTGCTTTTCATTGTAGTTTGTATTTTTTCAAAAGAGACAAAAATCACAATTCTTGTCTTTCATTATTGATAAGGATTGTAAAATCGGCTATAAACGCCAAAAATCGGCTATAAACGCCAAAATCGGCTATAAATGCCAAAAAAAATCGCCTTTCACGGCAAATCAAGAAAATGTCTCTTTTCTTAAATATATGTGCAATGGAAAACTTGAAAGAAGTTGATTTCCTTTTTACTTGCGAAGGTTGATCCCCGGATCACCACTTGCAATTCCAAGTAAAAATAGAAAATCTGGCACACCCACAAAAAAAAAAGAAATGTTGATGCACGCCCCTGCCCCCCGGTTACGAAAGGGTCGGACCCGACGGACTCCCACGTCCGCCGACCTCGGTAGAACCAAGCAGGAGCGCGGTCCATCAGGCTGGCACACCCGGTGGGACTCGTTTATTTGAGAACACGATGCTAGAAATGAAATATTTGCATATCATATATTCTGCTCTATGCTTATATTTCTTTTCTCGATTCATTGGCTACTTTATAATTGGTGGCCTATGTTGAATTCCGCAAAAAAAAAAAAAAATGAGATGAGATTTTTTGTTTGGAAATTTCTAATTCTTTGAATTTATTTCCACTCTTTCTCTTTTCAAAAAATAAAAAATAAAAAAAAACAAAAATTAAAAAAATCAGATTTGTCATTTTTGGATTCAAAATTGAGAAACCTTGATCCGTTCCTATCGTTCATCGCGCTTGCAGAAATGTTGAGCCTGTTCGACTAAGGTTTTGGGCCATGGTTTCTCTTCGATGAGTTCATTAAAAAATCAAAAAAAAAATATATATATATATATATAAAAAAAAAAAAAAAAATTTTTTTAGATTTCTCAATTTGGATTCAAAATTGAGAAACCTTGATCCGTTCCTATCGTTCATCGCGCTTGCAGAAATGTTGAGCCTGTTCGACTAAGGTTTTGGGCCATGGTTTCTCTTCGATGAGTTCATTAAAAAATAAAAAAAAAATATATATATAAAAAAAAAAAAATTTTTAGATTTCTCAATTTGGATTCAAAATTGAGAAACCTTGATCTGTTCCTATCGTTCATCGCGCTTGCAGAAATGTTGAGCCTGTTCGACTAAGGTTTTGGGCCATGGTTTCTCTTCGATGAGTTCATTAAAAAATCAAAAAAAAATATATATATAAAAAAAAAAAAAAATTTTTAGATTTCTCAATTTGGATTCAAAATTGAGAAACCTTGATCTGTTCCTATCGTTCATCGCGCTTGCAGAAATGTTGAGCCTGTTCGACTAAGGTTTTGGGCCATGGTTTCTCTTCGATGAATTCATAAAAATAAAATAAAAAAAAAAATATAAAAAATAAAAAAAAAGACATAGACCACTAAGGTTAAACCAACTGTGTTCTTTGATCATGGTTGATTCAAAGAAAAGCCTTGTCCAGAGTGTGGAGACAGCTTGACTGTTCTAGGCAAGGGTCCTCCAAACGGGTTCATTAAGTAATCCTACCCTTACCTGGGGGCAATTCTATCAATCAAGATTTCATAAGACCGAGTTAGGAGGCCTATGTGTACTCTCTCGTTTTTTTTTAAAAATAAAAAAAATAAAAAAAAATATAAAAATTTTAAAATAAAAAATAAAAAATAAAAAAATTTTCAAAAAAAAAATCTTAAAAAAAAAAAAAAAAAAAAAAAAAAATAAAAAAAAGATTTAAAAAAAAAAAAAAAAATCTTCAAAAAAAAAAAACTTCAAAAAAAAATTTCCGTCATTTTGGGTTTAGATTGGAGAAATCTTGGTCTTCTTCTTTCTGAGCACTGGCGCTCGCGGAAATCGCTGAGCCCGTGTTCAGATTGGAGTGCCTTTTGCTCTCTTTGATGAACCCGATATTGGCCTTTCAAAAAAAAAAAAAACTCGTCATTTTTAGATTCAGATCCGAGAAATTATGGTTCATTTCTTTCTGAGCACTGGCGCTCGCGGAAATCGCTGAGCCCGTGTTCAGATTGGAATACCATCTGCTCTCTTTGATGAATCCAATCTTGACCTTTCAAAACAGAGAATCTCATCTCATAGATGCGGTCTCAAAACATTTGTGTCTAGCGGTACTAGTACGCCCTTTCAGGGTCTACTGTATTGCGACCGGCACATCTGTAACTCCAACTTTATATTCTTCTTACCTCGAGCAAGCTCTGCTTCTCGATAAGTCGAATTTAAGTTCACAATTGCTTCTAGCAGTCACTGGGATGCCCATTCCGGGCTTACCACACCTGCGATCAGAACAATTGTACCCTCTATGGCATTTTGTCTTCCTCATATTGCTTGGGTCATCTACCTCGAGCAATTTGAAAAGACGAAACCATAGAACTTCCCATTTATGATCATTATATTCTTGTGATTACTAATGGATGTGGTCTTGTTTCAGAAATTTTCGAAAAAAACTAACAATGGCAGCTTCACTAACCATTACTTTCGACGAAAGCAAGCACCAACTCATGCTTCAACAGAAGCAAACCACGCGCACCTACAAGCGCCCCATCAGCTGCCGAAGTGTCAACTCCCTCGGCAACTCTGTGAACTCTGGGTCGACCTCGACTCCCCGGACTATTGTCTTCGGGACGCTGGGACCATTCCCACTTCCTGAGGAACAAGCTGCTCCCTCCAAGAAGCAGAAACTCGCCTCTCAACGTGTCACTACCGTGACACCAAAGGCGAGTACAAGAAGGCCTGAAGCCCGTGGCAGCCCCACGAAGCCTCAACCTGCAAACAACCAGGTCTACCCCAAGACTTGGTCCCCAAGACCTTCACCAAAACAAAGAAGGTCCCAGGCATCCACTAAGCCAGCATTCCTGGCCCCACTCAAGGAGAACCAGTTCTATCCTCTTGCTTACATGAAAGAGGAGAGACCCATCTCCAACCTGACTTCCAAGTCATCCGGCAAAAGAGACTACAGAAGCAAAGGACCCAGCCTCCCACACTTCAAGTCTCTCCCAAATGGGTCGAAAAAGAAAGACCCAACCAAGTTGCTGCCGTCCATATGGTTAGAAAAACCAGAAGGCGCCAAAAATCAGCAACAAAAATCCATGTCCGACGTCCAATGACCCGCAGCGTCTCAAGGACAAGAAGACATTCAGAAGAATCCCCTGCTCCTTCAAGCAAAGGACAGCAGAGTGATCCTTCCTCAAGCTCCTCTTCAAAAAGAATGAGCCCCAGCTCAGTCACCAGGACAGTTTCTTCGTTCGAATCACGAAGGATGAATGTCTTGGCTACAAATTCTGAGCCACCACCCCACAATCCACCTCCAGAAGATGCGATCACCCGCATCCAGCAGTTGGAACAGGGCCAGCAGAGGATTGAAACTCTGATGGAAAACCTTCTCCTCGCCTTCCAAAATCAGGCGAACAATGAACCTCCTCCGAATCATCAAGACGACGAGGTAAATAGAGAAGAAAATGAGTCACGCGCCCTTACCAAAAAGGACGTAGACGGTATCCTCGCCAAAGCAAAAGAAGAGGATATACTCAAGGAGCATGGGATCAAGCCACCATATCCCTTATGGATGGACTCGGTCCCGTTCCCCACCAAATTCAAGCATCCTACTCTCCAAACATATACGGGGAAAGGATCAGCCAGACAGCACGTCATCCACTTTAAGATCTTGACAGGAGCTATCGCGGATCAAGATGCACTCAAGATCCGCCTCTTTGCAAGTACCCTAAAAGGTACGGCCTTCGATTGGTACTCCACTCTGCCGGAGGACTCAATCCAAAATTGGGCCATGCTAGAGACACGCTTCCTGACTCACTTCAAAGGTGAGGATCATCCCACTACTATGGCTCAGCTGTGCAGCCTAAAACAGGGGGAGAATGAATCAACATATGACTTCATTCACAAGTGGAAAGCAATGGCATACAAATGCTCTGATGTATTGCCACAAGCGTCGCTAGTCGACATCTGCCGAAACAACATGAGAGCCAGAATCCGCTCCATGATCATCGGCAACAAATCAAAAAATCTGGGAGAACTCCTAGAAGCTTCCATGGAAGCTGAAACGGTGATTAAAGACCTCAACAGTCAGAAATCATCAAGAAAAGAGCCAACCGCCATTGCAACCTCTAAACCAAAGAAGAAAGAGGTCCTCAATGTGCAGACCAAGCCAGCTCCTCAGCCACCAAAGAAAGCTGAAAACAAAGCTGCTGGTAAGAGACCTGAACTCTCTGATGCCTTCAAAGAACGAGTAGAGAAGAAATACCCGTTTGATGAAGATGTTGATGAAATCTTCGGGGCTCTTGTGGCAAATGGCAAGCTCACCTTGCCTGAACCAAAAAGACCGGGTGATGTTGGCAAAACCAACGATCCTCGGTACTGTCCATACCACCAGATGATCTCGCATCCTCTCAATCAATGCTTCGTTGTGAGAGAGAAAATAAATGAGATGTGGAAAAACGGAGTCATCACCTTTGACAAAAACTATGGGTCTGCCTCCGTCAACATGGTGACATGTGGACAAACATCAAGATCACCGAAGAAGAAGATCACTACTTCCTTCAAGGTGATAAACTCAATCGAAGCGTCCGAGGAACTGGTTCCTTACCCGACACCAGACGGACAACCGATATGGGTACATCCCGATCTCCTGGAAGATGAAAATTGGGAGGTCGTGAAAATAAAGCCTACAGCTCGACAGCGAAGGCAGGCTAGGAAACATCTCCTCAAGCTCAAACGGCAAGAGAAGACCCAGCCAAAACTAGAGGTCAAAGAAAAGGCAGAGGCTTCCTCTACCGCTTCACTGGAGGTAACAAAAACATCCCTTCCAGAGACTTCAAAGGGGGTAAGGAAATTCACTCTCAGTGATTTCATGCCACCTCAATTCAGAGAAGCCATGCAGGAGACATCATACTCTTGCAATTCGGTAGTTGGATTCTCCATTGATGGATACGAGTCCAGCGACACCGATGATGGATTCGAATCCAACTACACAGATGAGTGGGAGGAGTCCCTTGAAACAGGAGAATATCTCTCCGATGAAGAATGGGTTCCTGAATCTCATCTTATGCCAGTAATCTGGTATAACCCCCTACAGCCACAAGGATCCTGGTCTGATGATGAAGAAGACCAAGAGGCTGTACAAGAAAATGCTGCTGACCCAGCACCTCTCATCACTCCAGTGGAAATCAACCATGTTGAGCCACAAAGAGATGATGAAGAAGAAGATCCGGCTCCCATGCCTGATCTTGAAGAATATGCAAGGATCTTGCAGCGACTCGCTCTAGAACAAGAGCAAGAACGCGTCAACGAGCCTCCTCGCAATCCAGAGCCTGAAGTCCCTGAAGACCACCAGGTACATCCTCCCTTAACTCCTGAAAATGGAGAAAATTGCTGGGTAGACGATCCTCTCACATCCGAGGATGAGTCTGACTCCGATCAGGCAACGTCTCCCGTCAGAGCTTCCTGTAATGTGATAATTCGGGATTATAGCTCTTCCGAAGCATCGTCTGATGAGAGCACTTACACTCCGGCGACGCCTAGCAATGTATCTTCTGGAGCCACCTCGTCTCACGTGACTTTCACTGAGATGACACCCTCTCAGGTTTCTTCTCCTGAGACTGTGACTTCAAAGTTCACACCCTTCCTGACTGAAGAATTCCCAGCTATTGATGCTTGGGACGATGAATTAGTCAACGAAGAAGAAAGATTGCTGGATGCTGTTCAGGACTTGTTCCCGGAAAATGCTCCATGCAACACAATCACTGAGGATGGTAACTCTGCTGCTGATGCATCCTCAGCAAATGAAAAACGACAGCCTCTTGATCCTGAAGACAATCTTCCAAACGAAGACCCTTCTCAAGAAGCTCTCGAAGTTGGTAGAGGCACCCGCTCTGGCCGGGACTATCACAAAAATTACAACCAATCTTCCTTTACATATGTAAATCCTTCGGGAAAAGATGTTGTAAGCGCCCCTAGTGGCAACAATGATGAACATGCAGGCCCTAAGGAGGCTTTCAAGTATGACTTGATTGAACACTTCAAGCACATACCTGCACGTCTGCACATCCTAGATTTGTTGCGAATGTCTCCGCACACTCGTGATAATCTCATCTCAGAATTACAAAAACTGAATGAGGATGTCGACAAACATGCCCCGCAAGTCCTCCAAATTGAAATGGATTACCGGGTCAAAAACTCAGAAGCCTCCTCAAAGGGAGAAAAGAAGAAAACTGAGGGATCATGCATTGAATGCCTCTCGGTTAAAAAAGCAGCCAGTGCAACCATCGCCTTCACAAAGGACGACCTCCTACTTGGCGAAACCAGGCATAACCGACCCCTGTACTTCACAGGGTATATCAAGGAAATGCCTATGCATAGAGTTCAGATCGACCCAGGTTCTGCACTCAACCTTATCTCCACATCGGCTCTTGAAGAGTTGGGCATCCCACCCAGCAAACTGAGCCACACATCTGTATCTATCTTTGGATACGATGGGAGTACTCAAAGGCCTATCGGCAAAATCAGGTTCAAATTGCAGATCGGTGATCTTATCTCTGAGGTCACAGTGTATGCAATAAAGACCCCTTCATGCTACAACATCCTTCTCGGACGCCCTTGGATCCATGAGAATGGTGTTGTCCCTTCAACTCTACATCAATGCATCAAGTTTGTTGGCGACGACGGCATGATACATCGAGTCTTTGCGGATAGAAAACCCTTCAAAGGTAAAGAAATCCACTTCGCAGACTCACAGATGTATGAAGGTGAAAAAGAAGAAGAGGAGAAGCATACAGCATCCTTTGCCGAAAGTCTCCAGAAAGATAAAGGCAAAGCTCCTCAACAATCACCGGAAGAAAACAAACCATCCGGTAAATCTGAAGAGAGCATGCAAACTCCCTTCATCATCTCCCTCAAATCTTCAAAGCCTTTGGTCATCACAACTAAAGTGAAAAAGGCAAAACAAAAGCCTGGGGGCAAATTTGTTGTCTCTTTCGTGTCTATCATGCAAGACACGGACTCGGATTCAGAGCCAGAAGACGACACATCGTCAAGCCAAGCTGACACTCAGCAAGTTCAGCCTGCTCTTACTCCAATAGAGACAACTTCTGACATAGAAGATCCTACGTCAGCTTCCTTCGTTGTTCCAGCAACTTCAACAAAGGAAAAGCCGATCTTCTTCCATAGATCGGATGCTTCTTCATCAAACTCCATGCTTGAACCTTTCCAAAATAAAGGTACGCCTCAACTATCCTTATATAGTTCTGTGGCACAAGCTATTATGAAGAAAATGGGCTATGACGCTCAAAACCCAGTCGGTTTGGGAGAAGGACGCGGTATTCTCACACCATTGGGGCCCGTCTTGACCAAAAGCCAGCTGGAAGATTGGAGACTCTACGGCTATGTAGAAAAGTCTTCACACGGGTTAGGGTATGATCCTGACACCCCCTTGAGACAGTTGACACAAAGGCTTAAAAGTCAATATACTGACCAAGCCTCAACATCTCAAGCCCATGAAGACATCGATCTCCCCGGATATCTCTTTGATGAGTCACCTGACAAAGATCCAGGAAGCTCATCCAATTGGCACGATTTCTCCGAAAATGAAGAGGAGTTGTCCGATGGCACAGACGTGTGGACTTCTGACCCAGAAGAACCCTCATCCCCAAAAGAAGTAGCCTACTTCGACTCGGTTTCAACAGGCGATTGGGATCATCTCATAGCAAGCCTTGGGAAAATTACCGATCAAGAAGACCCGTGGAAAGGAACAAAACCTTGGTCTGGAAATGCCCTTGAAACCCCAGAAGGTTTCGTTGAGCTGGAAGCCTCCGAAAATATTGTGGAGGAACCACCTTCGAACCTTCCAACAGAAGATCCTGTTCAAAAGATAGACTTGGGAACACCAGATAACCCACGTCCTGTATTCATAAGCAAGAATATAAAGGATGATGAGTTACCCGAGTATATCGCTTTTCTTCGTGAGTTCGTTGATTGCTTTGCATGGTCTTATGCTGAAATGCCAGGCTTAGACCCCAAAATAGCAGTTCACAAACTCAATCTTCAAGAAGACATCAAGCCTGTCAAGCAAGGCCAAAGAAGATTCCGTCCAGATGTGATGGATAAAATTGAACAAGAAGTTCAAAAACTCAAAAGCGTCGGCTTCATCCGTGAGGAACAACATCCTGAATGGTTGGCCAACATTGTCCCCGTGACAAAGAAAAATGGGCAGATCAGGGTCTGTATTGACTATAGAGACCTGAATGGCGCATGCCCAAAAGATGAATTTCCGCTCCCCATACCAGAGGTAATGATTGATAATACCTGTGGATTCGAGCGAATGACATTCATGGATGGTTTCTCTGGCTACAATCAGATAAAGATGCATCCTGAGGATGAAAAACATACATCCTTTCGAACCCCATTTGGCGTGTACTGCTACACTGTCATGCCATTCGGTTTGAAGAATGCTGGTGCCACATATCAGAGGGCTATGATGAAAATATTCCAAGATATGCAGCACAAGACGGTTGAATGTTACGTTGATGACCTCGCCGTCAAAAGCAAAAGAAAAGAAGATCATCTCGAAAACCTCCGAGAAGTCTTCCTCCGGCTTCGCAAACACAAACTGCGAATGAATCCATTGAAATGCTTCTTCGGCGTTTCGTCGGGTAAGTTCCTCGGATTCTTAGTTCGGAAAGATGGAATAGAGCTTGACCCCATAAAAGTCAAAGCCATTCTAGAAATGCCCTCTCCAAGAACCTTGAGAGAACTCAAAGGGCTTCAAGGGAGATTAGCCTACATCAGACGGTTCATCTCCAATCTTTCGGGGAAATGCCGTCCATTCTCCCGGTTGATGAAAAAAGGTGTAAACTTTGTCTGGGATGCTGACTGTGAAGCTGCTTTCCAAGACATCAAGTCATACCTGACAAAACCTCCAGTGTTAGCTGCTCCTACCACTGGAAAACCATTCATCTTGTACACAAGAGCCCTTGATCACTCTCTGGGAGCTCTGCTTGCGCAAGAAAATGATCAAAGAAAAGAAGCTGCTCTATATTACCTCAGCCGCATGCTAGTAGGTGCAGAGCATCGCTACTCTCCAGTCGAAAAAGAATGTCTTGCAGTGATGTTCGCCGTACAAAAGCTGCGTCACTACTTGCTTTCCAACACAGTCTACCTGGTCTCGAGGGTCAACCTCTTGAAGGTCCTTGTCACAAAGGCAGGTTCTCTCAATGCTCGACTGGCAAAATGGTCCATCCTTCTGTCACAATTTGATATTAGGTATGTACCACAAAAAGCAATCAAAGGGCAAGCTCTAGCGGACTTCCTCGCAGAGCATCCATTGCCTAAAGATTCTCCACTCAGAGATGATCTCCCAGACGAACCAGTCTACAATGTGGAGACTTTCTCACAAAGTGCCTCCTGGGACATGTACTTTGACGGTGCAACCAGGACAAATGAAAAAAGACAGCTGATCTCGGGAGTTGGCATCCTCTTTGTTAGCCCCGACAAATACATGATTCCACACGCTTTCTCGCTACTGGAACCATGCACAAACAATGCAGCTGAATATCAAGCTCTGATCTTAGGATTGGAACTCGCCATCGAATCCGGTATCACCATGCTGGAAGTCTTTGGAGACTCTCAACTGATCGTCAACCAGATGAATCAGAAATTTGAAGTCAGAAAGCCAGATTTGCTGCCCTACTACAACAAGGCACAATCACTTCTGCAAAAGTTTGACATCTGTCACATCACCCACATTCGTAGAGGTGAAAACATACGTGCAGATGCCCTAGCCGGACTTGCCGCATCCATGGCAATCCAGGAAGGGGAAAACATGCAAGTCACAGTGTGCGAAAGAAGAATCCTTCCTCCTCTTAACACACACCAAGCAGTTGCTGAATGCCACCAAGTGGTCGGAAGTCGGATTTCAATCCTTCAAACTTCAATTGGCGACTGGAGGGATCCGTTCATTGATTACATTATGTTCGGAATCCTACCTGAAGATCCAAAAGAACGGGTAAGCATCCAAAGGCGAACCCCAAGCTTCCATTTGGATATTCCTTCAAAAATCCTTTACAGGAAATCCTTCAACGGAGTACTTCTACGCTGCTTGTCACAACAAGAGGCTGAAGAAACACTCAAAGAAGTTCATGCTGGTCTTTGTGGAGCTCATCAGGCTGGACCTAAGCTCTATGATCAGATAAAAAGGTTAGGATATTACTGGCCTACCATGGTAGCTGACGCAATGCAATTTGCTAAGCGCTGCCAACAATGCCAAGTTCATGGAGATTACATTCACATGCCTCCAGAATGGCTGCATCCTACAGCAATCTCATGGCCTTTCGAAGCCTGGGGTATGGACATCATAGGTCCTATTTCTCCCCCTTCAAGCAAAGGTCATCGCTTCATCTTCGCCGCTACGGATTATTTCTCCAAGTGGTCAGAAGCATTTGCGTTTAACGAAATGAAGACCTCATCAGTCCTTCAGTTCCTGCGCACCAACATCATTTGTCGTTTCGGCATACCCAAAAGATTCGTCCATGATAACGGACCACAGTTCCGGGATCATCGATTCTACAGGTTCTGCGACAAATACAAAATCCAAAGCTGTCCTTCGACTCCATACAATCCGGCAGCAAACGGGTTAGCAGAAGCTTTCAACAAGACACTCTGCAAAATCCTCAAAAAAATGGTCTCTAGTCACAAAAGAGACTGGAGCGACAAAATGTCTGAAGCTTTGTGGGCCTATCGAACCACCGTTCGAGGACCAACCCATAGCACACCATTCTCCTTGGTCTATGGATGCGAAGCTGTCGTGCCCTTGGAAGTACAAATTCCTTCCTTGAGGGTATCCTTGCAAAATGACATGACTCAAGAAAGCAATGTCAAATTGCGACTCCATGAGCTGGACAATCTCGATGAGAGACGGCTCGAAGCTCAACAAAGCATTGAACTTTACCAAGCACGTATGGCAGGATCTTTCGATAAAAAGGTCAGGCAACGCGCCTACAAAAAGAATGACTTGGTTCTTGCGGTAAAAAGACCAATGGTCTTCGCTCACAAGTCCAAAGGCAAATTTGAGCCAAAATGGGAGGGACCCTACGTCATCGACAAAGTTTTCTCCAATGGCGCATACGCACTCCTAAACATGGAAGGTGACAGATGTATGCTGCCCATCAATGGCAAGTTCTTAAAGCGGTACTACCCTTGAAGACTTACCCAACTGGGTAAGAGCAATGCCTGTACGGCCAAAACCGGTTTCCAGGTACACGCTCGCTAAACCCACCCTTTTTTAGAATTTTCATATCAAATGTTGAAATTTCTAGAAATCTAAAACAATGCTTACTTTCATCGTTTCATTGTTCAACAAAAATCCAAGTTTAGGAACCTTTCCCTAACTTGACCAAAATTTTCAACCCTTGAACCCAAAATTCATAGTTTGAAACAAAATCCGGATTCAGGGATTTCCACCCTAGTCCACCCTGCCTTTTACCGCCAAAATGGTTTTAGGTCAAAACTTATGACCCTCGTGTCTTTAAACAAAAAAAAAATGGTTTTTCAAAAACCCGCGAGGAAGCGACAGCTTAGTCGATACTCGCACAAATCGGAAGCAAGCGAACCACGTTCGACACTTCCAAAATCGCAGGGAAGCGACATTTCGTCGATACTTGCAAAATCCAAAACTGTGGAGACGCAACATTTCAGTTGATATCCACAACCCAAATTTCAAAGGTTCGAAAAAACCTAAAAAACTGTGGAGACGCAACATTTCAGTTGATATCCATGACCCAAAGGTTCGAGAAAACACAAATTTCAAAAATCGTGGGAAACGACATCAAGTCAGTACCCGCAAAACCAAAATTTTTGAAAAGCAAGGATGCGACATTCCATCGATACTTGCACCCAAATCCGCGAGGATGCGCATTCCATCGATACTCGCAACCGAATGAGCAAGGATGCGACATTCCATCGATACTTGCAAGAACATTCAGCAGGGAGGCGACTTTTAGTCGATACCTTGCATTTTTGAAAACCAAACCGGCTATAAATGCCATCAAAACAGGCTATAAATGCCACAAACCGGCTATCAATGCCAACCAAAAACAAAAACCGGCTATCAATGCCAACAAAACAAAAAAAAAAAAACTTGGATTTCAAAAAAACGCTATCAATGCCACCAAAACAAAACAGGCTATCAATGCCACCAAAAACCAGCTATAGATGCCACAAAAACAAACCGGCTATCAATGCCACCAAAACTGGCTATAGATGCCACGAACAAAAAAAACAGGCTATCAATGCCACAAGAAAAGCTGGCTCTCATGCCAAAATTGGCTTCCATGCCACAAACAAAAACCTGGCTTTCATGCCAAAACAATCATTTGACAAAAGATTTTCACAAAATGACAACCTTTGATCAAATCCCATTTAGCAATTACTTTATTCACAAAAAGATTAAAGTGAGCGTAGGGATAACAAAAAAAGGAAAGTGTTCACAAGCACTACAAAGAGTACCAAAAAAAAATACATGTGGTACCAAAAAAAAAGAAAGTGTTCACAAACACTACAAAAAAAAGAGAGTACCAAAAAAAATACATGTGGTACCAAAAAAAAAAGAAGAGAATGTTCACAAGCACTGCAAAAAAAAAAAAAAAAAAAAAAAAAGAGAGAGAAGGATGGTTTCTGTATACAGGAGCTCAATCAAAAATGGTCTCCAGCCAAGAGTTCAGCTCCCCAAGCAGACTTTTAGCCTCATCCGTCAAGATTCCAAGGCACGCTTCTTCAGGAACTTGCCATGAGATGCTGGAGTGGGCTGTACCCCTTCTCTCACACCAGGAAGCTTACCTCGAGCAGCTTGCCATTGTTTATCCTCATCAGACTTCCTTTTGAGAACCCGTTCGGCATCTGCAACCTGGTGAATCAGGACACTCTCCCTGTCGCGAGCTTCTATTATGGCAGTCCACTTGGCAGCGACTTGTGCCTGCAGAAGCTCAAGACGTTTCCTGGCCTCATCGACCTCCCTATCAAGGATGTTAAGGTCATGTGTCAGCTCGATGATGGTTACCTCTTCTCTATTCCTCTTTCGGACTGCCACCTTCCTGCTTTCTGTAGCCTCATCTAGGTCAGACTTAGCCTTATCAGCAGGGTCCAGGAACATCTCCTTGAAGAACTGGTCATCAGCCAAACTCACGGTCTCAAACCACTTGTCACCCAGTGCAATGATCCTATCAACGATCGCCCTGGCACCTGTGACATCCAGACCAGCCTCTTCAGCATCACTGAGAATCTCCTGCACATGCTGGATCATGCCAAATCCGACTTCCAAGTGCCCAGAAAGGAGAGTCTCAATCCAAGAGTGCACAACTCGCACCACCACCTTCTTCGCAAAAAGAAGAGATGGCCCAGCTGAGGATTCGCCCAACTCCGTTGGTCGGCTACTCATGTCATCATCTGTTGAAAGAGTAACAAAAGAACTCTTTCCAGCTGAAGCTGCTCCTGCTCGGGAAGGAATCTCAGCGCGAGGAATCTCCTCAATACTGTCAGAGCTGGTCCCGGGAATCTCTACCTCTGGATCAACCTCTGGCATCTCTTGCTCTGGAAGCAACGGATCCTCCTCTGCCACTTCAAAACCTGCAAAGGAAACACAAAAAGGTATGAATATGACCCTGTTTGAAAATCATTATCAGAGTTATAACTACAAAATACCTTCTTCTATGACTGGCGGAACACTCTCTTCCTCCATGAACTCATCGGAAGCATCATCAACATTTGCGTCCATCGATGGTTCAAAGTCATCAGAACCCTGTGGCAAGTCAGCTGACAAAAAAAAAAAAAAAAAAATGTGTTAGCAAGCCAAGTCACAAACAAAAAAAAAAAAAAAAAGAGCAAAAGAAGTCGTACCAATTGGAGATTCTGGATCTACTCCAGAGTCCCTCGGTTCTTCTTCAGGTGCCTCAACAGGATCCATCACCACCTCATCGGTTGGGACCTCAGGCATCACCAAGTCTTCCTCTGCTAAAAAAAAAAAAAAGAAGAAAAGCAGAAACAAGAAGCAAATCATAACATGGAAAAAGTCCCATGAAAGGAAATGGAAAGAGAAAAAGGAAGAATCATACCTTCACCGACGGTCTCTTCTTCTCGGCTTCTCTTCTCCGGAGGCTCGTCAGCATCCACTGGCACATCCTCATTGATAGGTAAGAGGAACTTCCAAGTTAGGAGAGTCCTCATGCTGCTCCTTGCTGCTATGATGACTCCTCCTCCTCTTACCTCTGCGGGCTCGCTTCTTAGAAGAACCTACCCCGCTGTCAGAGTCAGGTTTCCCACTTGACTCATCACTGGATGGTCTGCTCTTGCCAGTAGACTCCACGGAAGCTTGCCTCTGTGCCGCCTGCATCCAAGCGCCAAGTTCAGCTTCCTCCTGTTCTAGCTGCTCCAAAGCCTCGTCAGGTATTTCTCGAACAGCTTCAGAACCGATGACGCCCTGGTCACCGAGAAAGCCTATCTTGTGCTTCTCTCCAGAAAGGAAGGCCCAAACTTCCTCTCGCCGGATGCCATCCGACTTTCCAAGGCCCTTTCCAGATGCCAGCTTCACATCAAGCTCCTTCCTGGAAAGTCCCCGATATGCCGAGAAGCTCTCCGCGAACCACTTCGCAAAGCCGGCAGTCCGGGAAGTCAGCAACACAGGATAAGAAATCATGGCTGTAGTGTCTTCAGCACTATAGAAAGCCCATGCATTTCTCCCGTCCTGTAAGCCTCCAAAGCGCTTCACCATGCTTGAAGGCGCTCCAACAACGCCTTGAGAAAAGCCAAGCTGCAAAGGCAAAGCGAGAGGGTACATACGGCTGGATATCGACGAAAAGATGTCTGCGGTACACCATCGTGCCGACACGTATGCTGAAAAGCCACTCTCTCTCTGCATTTGTCAAGGAATAATGCCTTCCCGACCCCGCCCTGGTAGAGTCTCTGGAGGCACCAAAATCAAAAGCCTTCTTCCGCAACTCCGGAGAAAGCTTTACTGAAGATTGCCCCATCTCGACGTCCCTGAACCGTCGGATCCTCATGCGGGCGAACAAAAGTGATTCGGACACGGCTTTGCCCTTAGCCAGTCGAATCATCAGAGGATCATCATCCTGTGCAGCACCCAGCCGATGGAAGCCAGGACAGTGGTATACATACCACGAATAAAAGATATGGGCTGAAAATACCCTATTCATGGGAAGCCCAAGCCGAACTAGAAAAGCAGCAGCCTGCAGTTCGGTACACAGGTAGGAGTAAAGAGCTGGCACCAAAGCAAGCTGCTCTCCAAACGCCATCTGACAAGCCGGAAAAATACAATGCGGCCTGATGTGCGTTCCATCTCCTCCAGCAAATACAGCCTCACCAAGCCAATAAGTGAGGTAAACAGCGAGATCTCTCCGCAGTGCAATGTCAGGACATATGGCGTTTGTACTTGCACAGAAATCTCTTAACTCTTCTTGCATGGCCAAGATCTTCTTTGAACTTGGATCCTGAGCTCCAGCTTCCTGGGTCATGCTATCAGAAGGCTCCCTACTATCAAAGAAGTTGGGGAATGAAGAGCAAAAACTCTTCCAACTGCTGGATCTAACTTTCGAACCCCCCTTCTCCTTCAAAAAATCATAGAAGGCGACGAGCTGAAAGTATAGAAGCCTGAACTCCTCAGACTGCCCCTCGAGGACGCTGTCAATCGGCATAAACTCCTCATAGAGTTTGCCGAGGATGGGCAATCCGGTAATAGCGCTCAGCTCCTTCAAAGAAAAACCAATCTCACCATTCGTCACAACGAAGGTATTGGTTTGAGGGAGGAACGACTCCAGCATAGCCATGAAGGCCTCGTCGGAAAAGATCACGGTCTCCCCAAAAGCGCGGACCGCATCAAAAATCCCGGCTTCCTTCAAAACGGCCCACACAATAAAAAAAAAACATGAAAAAAAAAAGAAAGAAAAGAAAGCAAAAAAAAAAAAAAAAAAACGTGTGAGAAAAAAAAAGGAGGCAAACACGTGAAAAAGAAAAAAAAAGAAGAAAAGAAAGAAACAAAAAAAAGAAAGAACTTTTTTTTCCTACAATGGAGTTTTCTTGAAAAAGAAGAACTTACTTGAAGCCATTGATGGAGAAGAAGAAGAAAACTCTTGAAGATCTTGAAGAAGAAAAGCTCTTGGTCTTGAAGCCCTCTTGAGATTATTGCAAAAGAAAGTAATAAGAGCAAGAGATCCAACCTTCTCCTTGCTTTTATAGAGGAGAGCAAACCAAAGAAGGAAAGAAGAAAGAGGTAAGTGTTACTAATTAGTAACCTTACCAAAAGAAAGAAATTAGAAAGATTCTTTCCTAAAAGAAAGATATCTTGAGATATCCTATCCCAAAATAAAGGGATATTGAGAGATTTTCTCCTAAGATCAATCTATGACGGATTCTTTCCTAAAAGAAAGATATCTTGAGATATCCTATCCCAAAATAAAGGGATATTGAGAGATTTTCTCCTAAAATCAATCTATGACGGATTCTTTCCCAAAAGAAAGATATCTTGAGATATCCTATCCCAAAATAAAGGGATCTTGAGAGATTTTCTCCTAAAATCAATCTATGACGGATTCTTTCCCAAAGAAAGATATCTTGAGATATCCTATCCCAAAATAAAGGGATCATGAGAGATTCTCTCCAAGTAAAGATATTCTTAGATATTCTCTATCCAAATGAGATATTTTGGATATTCTTTACAAAAATGACACCATATGAGATCTAAGCCATTTCAAAAGCTTAAGGTCCCATGGGTTAGCCCATATGAGCCAGGTTTGACCACCTAGGCACAAAAAAAAAAAAAAAAAAAAAAAGAAGAAAAATTTTTGGGCTTTTAGTCAAAGAGAAATCCCTCTTACCAAGAGCATACAAAAATGGTTCCATGCCTCTTTTGAGTTGATTGGACCATACAAAAGAAAATTCCAAGCCCCATGAGCTTCCAAAAATCAAACCATCCAGCCTCATCTACCAAATTGAGCCAAAATCTTGAAATTGACATTTCACAAAAATCAAACCAAAACCTGGTCCCCTAACCTGCCACATACAGCCTGTTAGGTCACAAGACCAAAACCAAAAACCAAAACCTGATCCCCTAACTTGCCACATACAGCCTGTTAGGTCACAAGATCAAGACCAAAATCGATCCCCCAACATTCCACATACAGCTTGTTGGGTCACACGATCAAAACCAAACCTGACCCCCTAACCTGCCATATATAGCCTGTTAGGTCACAAGGTCAAAACCCAAATCCACATCCCTGATGTCATCTTCAAAACTTTGCCTCGAGATAGTACGTGATCCCTTTCACTACCATAAAATTCCCCTGGAAGCTCAAAAGGCTACAAATACCAAAAAGAAAGATTGCTCAAAGACTCTTGGTCAAGTCACAGGCTCTCCTTCAAAAATCTCTTCGAGGCACATCGACTACAAAAGTTAAGCAACTCGCCGCTGTACCTCGAGGGGGCATTTGTTGACACAAAAAATGTCACTTTGCCTTTTCAAGATCCAAAGAGCTACATGAAGTCGCAACCTGCCATAAATAGGCAATGCTGCTTCCAAAAATAAAATCTTGTCAGAATCAAACAAAAACTGCAAGATTCTTCCAGACAGCCAAAAGAGGAGTACACAAGAAGTTTCAAGCCATTTCAAGATCATTTGGCCTAACTTCGCTTCTCCGACAGCCAAATCAAGCCTCTCGGCGGTAAAGCTCTCCGGGACCATGATTTCCAAGACAGAACCTATGGATCATCTTAAAATGACTCCAATAGGTTCCCTGTCAAATTTCAAGTCAATCGGACATCGGTTGACCGCACATCAAACCGCGACATCTTCATCGCGACAAAAAGCAAGTCTGCAGGTGATAGGACCCCAAACGGCTTCGAAACTCAAACAAAAGCCTATGGTTGGTCTTATTTATTGCTCAAGAGGCTTCACACCAAATTTCAGGTCATTCCGACATCGTTTGACCCAGTTTCAGCTTCTGACGGGAAATCGGCAACTCTGCGCGACAAAGTCTTCGGCTTTCTCAGGAAATTGGAAACTTTGCAAAATAAAATGCAAGGATTCTCATCAGGTTTCCTACAAAGAAATCAGGCCAATAAATGATCAAAATGTCAAAGAAAAGTACAGAAGAAAAAAGAATCAAAAAAGAGCAAAAACGGACGCAAAACGGGACCAAAAAGGGGGAAAACCCCCCCAGGGTCGCAGACCCCTGCGACCCTGGGCCAGGGTCGCAGGCCCCTGCGACCCTGGCCCAAGTCGCAGGCCCCTGCGACCCTGGGCCAGGGTCGCCGGCGACCATGGACCCCGGGGTCGCCGGGAAAGCCCCGGAAACCCCGGTTTTCGCCGTTTTTTTCGCGATTCGAGGAGCCCAGCCTCTGGTACTTTCCAAAATTCATGCTTTTGAGACACCAAGTCCTCTGATATCCGTCCAAAACACGGGTAAATCATCAAGAGTATCAAAGACAGTATTGATCGCCACCCGGTCAACCAAAAAAAGTGTGCTTTCCACCCGACCGATCGAGGAAATCGACAGGACAGATGGCACCGACCCGCTGTTGGCAACAAACACCTGAAATTACATGGTCATCTGATGTCGATCTACATGAAGATCCATCGATAATCATCGACAGAAGAATTCCAAAAGACGTGGCACGGCCCGCGACTCTTCAGCTGCTCGGCGACCACTTAATGCGATTAATTGACTAGCTTTATTACAGTCATTAATCCATTTCCTTGGACGGCCCAATCAGAAGCAAGCATTTGGGAGTTACAAGTCAAGAGATTCATGGCATTTAACCCATGAAACTCCTCCCATCATGGCGATTAAAGGCGATTAAATGCCCTCAATCTCCTCCGGCCAATCAGAAGCCAAGAAAAAAGAGTTACAAAATAAACAATTCAATTTTGTAACTCCTCCCATTATGTGGCTTAATGACATTAAAAGCCCATAAACCCACCTAAAAGGCTACCTAAAAGCCTATAAATAGGAGGGCTCTCCAAGAAGAAAAGACATCAAAAAAAATCGGAAAAAAAGAGACAGACACACAGACAGAGAGAAGCACAGAAATCCAGAGAAAGGAAAAAGAGAGAAAACTCTGCGGAAGTTCTACACCGGCCACCGCAACAAGGTGACAAAAGTCCCTTGGGGGGTACCCCCCCCCCCAAGGTCCTTGCCTTCTCCTCCTGCCTCCAATGGCTTAGATGTGGCTTTTCAGCCCGTTTACTCGGTTTTTTATTGGACATAGGACCTTCCTTTGGTCTTTGTCTTCTAAAAACCCGAGGTTATAGCCAAGCCAAGTGAATCAAATAGCATCCTCTGTTCTCATCTGCATGGATGATGGCGAAGCCCACATATGGCTTGCGACCGTCAATCTAAACGAGTCCTCCACAATCTCCTGAGAAGTTAGATCCTCCTTTTCTTGCTTTTCATTGTAGTTTGTATTTTTTCAAAAGAGACAAAAATCACAATTCTTGTCTTTCATTATTGATAAGGATTGTAAATCGGCTATAAACGCCAAAATCGGCTATAAACGCCAAAAATCGGCTATAAACGCCAAAATCGGCTATAAATGCCAAAAAAATCGCCTTTCACGGCAAATCAAGAAAATGTCTCTTTTCTTAAATATATGTGCAATGGAAAACTTGAAAGAAGTTGATTTCCTTTTTACTTGCGAAGGTTGATCCCCGGATCACCACTTGCAATTCCAAGTAAAAATAGAAAATCTGGCACACCCACAAAAAAAAAAGAAATGTTGATGCACGCCCCTGCCCCCCGGTTACGAAAGGGTCGAACCCGACGGACTCCCACGTCCGCCGACCTCGGTAGAACCAAGCATTGGAGCGCGGTCCATCAGAAATGAAGTCTTGAAGAGATTTTGCTATATTATATACTAAGAGTTTGGATGAAACAGGGAAAGATTGTTTCGGCTCTTATCCCCGATCGCCACCATATAAAATGTGATGTCAGTTAATTGCTTACTCTCAATTGCTTCCTTGAAATGAAAAAAAATCAAAGATGGTGTAAGGTCTGATTTTGATTGATCAACTGACGAGCTGATTGGCTCAGCTCGGCTTGTCTTTGCTCGGCTCCGAGGAAAGCAGGTCAGCTCGGCTTGTCTTTGCTCTACAACAGAGGCCTCCCTCCTTCTTCTTGACCTAAACAGAGTGAAGACTCTATTTGTTTTCCTTCTTCTCGCACGCACGATATCTCTTGATAGTATTCCTGTTTCAAAGAAAAACACAGTGAAGATTCGATCGGGTGGTCCGACCGAGGATCCTCCGATACTTAAGTTAGCCTCTGGAGTAGTGTTTTCGTTCTTATTAGAGTTGTGGTTCTGAAATTGCATACCTCTCATTTCTCTTCTTTCTTCCTTATATCCTTTTTCTCTCTTTTTCTGCCATTCATGGCTCCATTAATTCTCTTCATGCTAGTCATTAGTGATCATTTATTTCCCTCTTCATGGTGATAACTGATAATGGATGAAGTTATTGCATCATGGGGGCACTCCTTTAATTCACGTCCTTTAATTCTCTTCATGGTGATAACTGATAACGGATGGAGTTATTGCATCATGGGGACACTCCTTTAATTCTCTTCATATTCTTCCTCCTGACGGGTTGGTTGGTCCACTATGACCCAAGCTCAATCAAACACTGAGTTCAGATTTTACCCCCACAGATGGCATTTTATATAGGTGGTGCTCATGGATAGGCCGAAACAGTATTTCCCTGTTTCATTGAAACAGGGGATCCTGACTTATTTTAATATAATCTATTCACATAAAAAGGAGGCGTTTGGATAACTTAAAAAGTATCTTACAATATCTCAATTTTTTTCCAAAAAACGCCTCATATTAAATTATTCAATAATATGTTGTATAAAATAATCTTTTGTTAGAGTCTTTTTCATAAATACAAATAAATTTTCTTAGTAAAAAACATTGGAGAGTTCATAAGCAACCATTAATTATAGTGGCCCAGTATAAGTTTTAACATCAATGATTCTTATAGAAGTCCAACTATGACTCCCAATATTAGATTGGCCCCGCAATGCTTACAAATTTAATGTGGGGTCTTATAGCCATATCATGATTACATAGCCAAATATTAAGTGGGTCCTACAAATGTCACACGAGAGGGCAATATCATGATTGCCAACATTAGGTGGGTCCCATACTGCCAAAATTAGCTGGCTCCCATATTGATTATCAAAACTGAATTGTGTGATTACAATTATTATTCTGTCATCATCAAATGGGTCCCACTATTTGATATCTCCCCTAGTGTTAATATAACTACCAACATCAAATGGGTCCCACAATGATTTTTCATAAATGGATTCATCAATGTTGTCTTACAATAGATAAGATTTTACAAACAAAACAAAATACAATGCCATTTGTAATGATCATCTTTAGATAAATTACACTATGATTATGAACGTTTGAAGGAACCAGCTTAATTAAACAATATTGCTTGGATTTCATGGTTTTGACATTTAATTATGTGATTTTTTAATAATAGATGGGTCCTACCATGTGTATTAACACTTGTGATTGCTAATTAGTGGGTCATGCATTTTGTCAATTGGTTACTCTCTCTATTTCTTGTTCGGTATATAATCTTGTAAGTTTTATATATATATATATAAATTGTCAAACACCTCAAAGGTATATTGAGATTTGTGAAAATTACCAAACACCATAAGTGACCCAATATAATAATATGATAATATTTTATTCTATAACAATGAAATCTTATAATATTTAAATTTGTCGATATTATGTTATGCATTCATCCAAACACCCCCTAAAGAGGGAAGTCAACTAGAGGGTTCCCTAATAAGAAAATCATGCAGGAATTAAAAACTTTACCCTGCATTTTCAATTAACTCAAAATAGTTTCTAAAATTAAGTTCAATGCATGTTTTGGGGTTGTTTTCGGTTTGTAGTAATGACATAGAAGTCACCAACAGTTAGACCCATCTTAGAACTACCTGGATTAGTGTAACTAACTGTAACTGCTTTTGGGGTTGTCTCCAACTAATTCTGTTTTCTGAATGTGTACAAATATGTAATCTTTCTCATTGTAATCTATCTTTTGAAGGAAATATATTCTCAGAGCTCTGAAAGCCCTTTTCTCCTTTTGGTCTTCTTGTTGCTTTGTCTTCATGGTATTAGAGCTTTCAGACTTGCGTCAGAAGATCCTTATCTCCACTTAACATCCTCTGCAAGTTACATCTGCGAAGCTTTCTCTACAAGCGTTGTTTCTCAAGGTTGTGTTGGAGAAGTTGTTATTCCTTCTTCAACAAGGTATCTCTGCATCAAGGAGTCATCTACAAAGCTTTCTCTACAAGCTTTGTCTCTCAATCAAGATCATGTTGGAGAAGTTGTTCTTCCTTCTTCAACAAGATATCTCTGCTTCAAGGAATCATCTCCAAGCAAGATCTGATTTGATCTTCGGAAGCTTGAATCAACATCTTGATTCATAGATCTGTGTTCGTCTGAATTGATCGACACAAATTCCTCGAGATTTGAGGTCTTTCTCAAGATTCATATCACCTATTCATAGATCTGTGTTCGTCTGGCTCCATCGGCACAAATTCCTCCAGATTTGAGGCCTTTCTTAAGATCTGTATCGCCTTCTCTCAGCGATTAGAGGTTCTTCTTTGACCGATTGATTTGTTATTCTTTGTTGAGTGTTCGTCAAGCGTCTTCAATGGCGTCTTTCAGCTTTTCAGATGCAAGATCTTCTCATGCCTTCTTGTTCTCCAACATTGGCAGTCTGATTTCCATCAAACTGAACAATCAAAACTACTTGCTATGAAAGTCACAATTCCTACCGGTCTTACATGCACACGGTATGATCGGCTTTGTGGATGGATCTCATCCTTGTCCTCCTGAATTCATGCTTAATTCAGCTGGATATGCTTCCAAGGAAGTCAATCCACAAGATCTCACATGGATTCTGAAGGTTTGACTAAACCTTCTATTTAAGCCTTAACACAGGCTAAGGTCCTTTCTCAAATTATTATATGAATTCCAAACACAGGTAATTAAGCTAATTAATTAACCTAAGTCCAAATAAGAATAAATCACCACAAAATAGGAAGAGACACAGGTTTTTTACGTGGAAAATCCAACTCGGAAAAAAACCACGAGTGGTAGAGACCACCGAAAGCAAAGCACTATAATATGAAGATTACAAGTGAACTTACTAGACCTTTGACGCAGTTGTAACTCAACCTAAAAGAACTGTGAAGAACTTGCCGACGACCCGCCGTTCACCTTCCACTTGCTAGCTTGAAACCCACCTTGAATGCCCCTTCAAGGTGCTTGATCACAGGGAAAAACAATAAGTCTTCAGCACAATCTCCCTTGCACGATTAAGCCCACAAAACTCTCAAGGAATGAATCTTAAAGCTCAAGAGAATAATATATCTTCTGTATCTTGTTTGTGGTTGCAAGGGGTTAATAAATAGCCCAAGGTTCGTGCAAGATCCTCTTAGAAATAAAACAGGACTCTTAAAAGAAGTTTGGAAAGGCAGCATTCAAGAGTCCCGTTTGGGACAAAAACTCCCAGCTCGCTATAGCGAGACTGCATTCTGTCATTGACAGAACTGCTCCTTGCTATAGCGAGGTTCAGTCTCGCTATAGCGAGACTGGGTTCTGTCTAAGGTTCTATAGCCTGACAAACTTGTCCGGAAAAGTCTCTTTTGAGGTCTTTTGGTTACTTTGGAAGACTTTCAAGTATATCAAGATCTTCATAAGAGGTCTTCACAAATCAAAGGCTTGCTTCACAGTCCTATTCTAAAAGAAATAGAAAATACAACTCAATTAGGACTTTGAGTTTTGTTCAAATTAAAGGAATTAGCCAACTAAAATTCTAACAATCTCCCCCTTTGGCAATTTATGAACAAAACTCCTAATACAAAATAGATCTCCTATCCCAGTACAAGATAAACCCAAAAAGACTGTTAAATAGATGAGACCACTCGTCTGGAAGATTAACCTACCTGAAATGCAAACCTGAAATAAACCGTGGGAAATAACAAGCATAATATCACAGAAATAGAATTAATCAGTTTGATGGATTTGAAAGTCTGTCTAAGTCTAAGACATAAGATACTCCCTCTTTTTGTTTATAGGATTGACAAAGCAGCATAACAGAAAATAAGGGAGGAAGAAGGTAGCAAGATAAAGAAACAAAAGTGCAAAACAAATATAAGCAACAGCTCTTTAGAAAGATCACTGATGGCGAAGCTGATTGAACATGTCTGTTATGTGATTATGGAGATCAGTGAAGCCAGACGCGATTCTGTCATCCATTTATTCAATCTGAATAGATTGATCATACACTGCATGTTCTAAAGCCAGGAGACGATTTTCAACGGTGTTTTCAGCGACATTCTCAACTAGAACCGGGGCTTGCTCCCCCTGAATACGATTGCGAACATGAGTGTCGGACATGGCTCTTGTCCTGCCATCTATCTTTTGCCTTTTTGTAACAGGCATTTCATGCGGGTAAACATGGCAACCAGCATCAATCAACAATTTGCTAATCATCGCCCCCAAACGGAAGTTGAAGCTTCCGAGGTTCATCGAAGATCTTTAAAATGCAGTCAAGAATCGTACGCGGAATATCTACTGATGTGTCTGTACCCAAGTAGTAGAGAAGAAGAGCCTGGGTTAGTAGAAGGTCAGAGGAATGTCCTCGAGGCTCAATGCTATGAACAACAAACGTGTTAAGCAGGCGATAATCAGATTGCAAACCAGAAATTTTCAGCACCGGAGGAGACCATTCAATTGGTTCTCCACAAAGAACGGTAGCCACTTCATCTAAGAGATGAACTTGATTGTCCAGATCAGGAATAGGGTAGAGTGGTTGATCAGGTTGTCGAAGTTGTAGCAAAGTGGAGATTGTTTTTGCATCAACTGAGATAGTCTTCCCCCTAACAAAAGTTCGGAATCCGTCTGCTGTAACTTCAAACATATTGCAGTAAAACTCTCTTACCCATTCTTCAAAACATTCATTGATTAAATTCATGAGGAGCATGAGACGATTTTGATAAAGCCATTGAGTGAAGTTTGAAGCAGTTAGAGAATTTTGAACAATAATTCTCTCAAAAATCACTGTTCGATCTTTGAAGCTAGAGTCAAAACGAGCGGAACTCTCAGCATCCCTAAACCGATCAATATCATACTAAGATGAAGAACTAGCAGGACACTTTCCTTTTGAAGTTTTTGGAGCCATGCTGATGCCAAGAAGATGCAAGAAAACACATAAAAACAGTGTAGATATTCATTGAGGTAATATCACAAACACTTTGTGTGCACAAATGCATAAAGTAATTTTCAACAAAATTGGACAAGCTTCCAAAAGAACCCAATGGGTAAGGTATCACAAATAGAAGAACCAAATGAAATCCATCAATGAAACAAAGTAAGCTTCAGAGAGAAAAAAAATGCAAGCCATTCCACAGAAAGTAATCCAATCTTTATACACCAAGCTGACATGAAATTTGAAAATGGGAAAGACTATTCAAAGAGAAGGTTTCTTCAATGCCCACATTTGATAATAAAGTGCCAAAACAACCATTCCTTGACCAAACAAACCAATATAGGCATAGTATTATTAAAAAATTTGGTGAGAAGAAGAAGAGAGAAAGATCATACCTTGGTGAAGAGGAAGGAGGAAGGATTTGAGTTTCTTAATGAAAAGGACACTATGAGCAATGTAGTGGAGAAAGCAAAAAAAAAATTTTATGGAGCAAGAAACCCTAGCAGCTTTGAGAAGGAAAAAGAGGAGGAAGAAAGAAAGAGAGGCAGAATCGATTTTAGTACGAGTTCTATAGTCTCGCTATAGCGAGACTACTCTCTGGAACGGGTAAATATAGCGCACTGTCAGTGTGGTTTTCCTTTTTTTTTTTTGAAAATAAGAGAAAAAATTTAAGAGTGTTTTCCATCTACAAAAAATATCCACGGATAAGCTCAAGAAATGCACAATTCAAACGATATATAGTGATAGTGTGTGAAAATGATATGCTCCCCCTCAATCAAAATTTTTTTTTAATTGATCCGTCATAGGTGGCTTTCACACTATCGGACATGGTAGCCTTCTCCACCGAAACCTACCAATCGAGTGGAAGCTATCACTCATGACTGTAGGTAGCCCTGATCCTCTGGTCATATACATATTGTTATTTTCCCTCTGCGTTTTAAAAGTTTTTCTATGAACCATCCTTGGTGACTTTCACACTAGCAGTCATGGTAGCCTTCTCCAACGAAACTTACCAATCAAATTGGAAGCTATCACACATGTCTGTAGGTAGCCCTGATCCTCTGATTCAAGAAAAATATGATCCTCATGATTTTTTAATATAAGATTAGAGGGGAACGTTCATAGTGCCAGAAAAAAAAATGATATCAGTAAACTGTGCACTATTATCAAACAAAATCACATGCAATAATAATCATAGATGAGAGTGAGCATTGTGCATGTGCATAAAACCAGAGTAGAACATAGTTTTTAAGGAAAGGAGGAAATCCCCAGTGACTTGCGAAGGGATTCAAATCTATTTGGGTCCAGAGGTTTTGTAAAAATATCAGCCAGTTGATGCTTGGTAGGAACTTTGTCAAGGACAATGATCTTCTCTTCGACTAACTCACGGATAAAGTGATGCCTAATATCAATGTGTTTGGTTCGGGAATGCTGTACAGGATTTTTCGATATGTCAATGGCACTTTGATTATCACAATAAACAGACATAGTATCCTGAGTAATTCCATAGTCAGCCAACATTTGTTTCATCCAAAGAAGTTGAGTACAACAACTACCAGCAGCAGTGTACTCGGCTTCAGCAGTGGATAAGGAAGTCCAAGTCTGCTTTTTACTGTGCCAAGTGACCAAGCTATTTATAATAAAGAAGCACCCACCAGTCGTGCTTTTTCGATCATCGACACTTCCTGCCCAATCAGCATCAGAATATCCAGTAATATTTGTATTCGTATCTTTGCTTAGCCAGATACCAAAGTCAACAATTCCACTTACATACTTCATAATTCTCTTAACGGAGTGAATGTGTGATTCGTTTTGATTGAAAACGAGCATAGACACCAACACTGTAAGCGATGTCGGGTCGGCTGGCAGTGAGATAGAGAAGACTCCCGATCATGCTTCTGTAAAGTGTCTCATTCACATCTTTGCCAGACACATCAATGCTCAATTTCACATTTGAGCTCATTGGAGTTCTTGAATGTTTAGCAGATGTCATCCCAAATTTTGTCAAAATATTACGAGCATATTTTGATTGAGATACAAAAATTCCATTGTCGTACTGCCCGATCTGTAAGCCTAGAAAGAAGGAGAGTTCTCCAACCGTGCTCATTTCAAATTCACTCGACATACTTTCAGAAAAGTGTTCAACTAGCACTGATGAGGTAGATCCAAAGACAATATCATTCACATAAATTTGAGCAATTAACATGTGAGGAGGTTCTTCTTTGATGAATAAAATCTTGTCTACACTCACTCTTTTGAAATCGTTTTCCAATAAAAAGACAGTTAGCCTTTCATACCATGCTCTTGGAGCCTGTTTTAACCCATAGAGAGCTTTCTTGAGTTTAAACACATGATCCGGGTAATGAGGATCTTGAAATCCTTTGGGCTGTTCCACATAAGCTTCCTCATTCAAGTACCCATTCAAAAAAGCACTCTTAACATCCATCTGATAAAGCTTGATATGAAGAAAACAAGCGATAGCGAGTAACAAATGGATAGATTCCAATCGAGCAACTGGGGCAAACGTTTCATCAAAATCAATGCCATCAATTTGAGTATACCCCTGGGCAACTAGCCTAGCCTTGTTCCTTATGACCTGACCCAATTCATCGGTCTTATTCTTATAGATCCACTTGGTGCCGATTACATTGGTGTTGCTTGGTCTAGGAACTAATTCACACACAATTTCTCTCAAATTGTTCAAGTTCCTCATGCATCGCATTAATCCAACAATCATCAAGAATGACTTCTTTTATATTTTTCGGTTCAATGGAAGAAATATAGCAAAAGTTACTTACCTCATCGCGTACCTATTTTCTAGTCTTGAGAGACTCAGTTGCATCTCCAAGCACTTGAGAAATAGGGTGGCTCTTCATCACCTTAGGTACAGGTCGCGAACTCTTGGAGGCACTTTTTTCTTCAAAATGCTGAATGATATCCATAAGATCAGAAGTTGATTTTGAATGATAAGTTTGCTTATCTTTGGCATCATTATCTTTTGATGTTGGACTTAGATCTTCAAGCTTGCTTGAACTTATGTTATTATCCTGTGTTAAAGTAGGGGAACGAGTTAGTACTTCTTCATCATCAGAAAAGTAATTTGAAGTTCTTGCATCATCAACAACCACATTAATCGACTCCATAACTGTACAGTTTCTGAGATTATAAACCCGATAAGCCTTACTTGACATGGAGTAACCAAGAAAAATTCCTTCGTCACTTTTAGAGTCAAATTTGCTTAGGTGTTCCCTATCCTTTAGGATATAGCACTTACTCCCAAAAGTTCGAAAATACTTTACAGTTGGTTTGCGGTTACACCAAATCTCATATGGGGCCGATCTTGTTCCAGGCCGTAGGTAAACTCTATTGATAATATGAACTGCTGTGTTTACCGCTTCAGCCCAGAAACTTTGAGGAATTTTCTTACTATATATGTAACATAACGTGGGCCATCTCTTGGACAACACGATTTTTTCTCTCGACGACATCATTTTGTTGTGGTGTTTTTGGTGCAGAAAATTCATGTTTTATACCATGCTTGGAACAAAAAGACAAAAAATAAGAGTTTTGAAATTCAGTTCCATGGTCTGAACGAATACGAACTACACCACCAAAGGTTTTTCCTTTATCATTAATGAGCAATGTCCATAAATCAAGAAAAACTTCAAAGGTTTCGGACTTTTCTTTTAGGAAACAAACCCATGTAAGCCACGAAAAATCATCAACAGTTAGAAATATATATTTCTTACCGCCAATGCTTTCATATTTTGTAGGACCCATGAGATCCATATGAAGTAATTCAAGTGGCCTGGTGGTGGTTAAGGCATCAACCTTTTTATGTGAGGACCTGATTTGTTTTCCAATCTGATAAGGACCACACACAATTGTGGGGGCTTTTAAACGTTTGGGCAGCCCTATAAAAGTTTTATTTTTTGCCAAGTTATCTAGGTCCGTATGATTAACATGGCCTAAACGTTGATGCCACAAATCTATGTCATTGATTATTGCTGCGTGACATGATATTGTACTCTCTGTGGCAACGACATAACAATTGTCAGAAGTACGCACGCCATGGAGAACATTATTTCCCTTTTTATCAACAATTAGACAGTCATTAAGAGAGAAATGAACTTCATATTGTGAGTCACACAATTGGCTGATGCTTAACGATTAGCTTTCAGACCATTAACAAAGAAAACATTTGATAAAGAGGACATACCTGGAATCGAAACTGTACCTTTTTCGATTGTGTTTGATTTGCTTCCATCCCCAAATTTTACAGTACCTCCATTACAGCTTTCCAATGAGGTAAACAAGGATTTGTTTCCAGTCATGTATCTAGAACATCCGCTATCCAAGTACCAAACTTGCGAATCTGTAGCTGTGAGAGCAGTAAGGACCACATTGCAGCCAAGATCAGACTTAATAACTCAGATAGATTTAGTCTTGATCTTTTGAGGAGTATAGTTCCTCACCCCCACGCTGATTATGTATTTGATGTTTAAATTGATAACAATGTGGTCGTATGTGCCCTTTTATTCCACAAAAGTGACAGATTGGAACAAATCTGGCTGTAGACACATTTTAAGATGCTCTTGAGTTCGCATAGTGAGTATTTGGGTTAGCATAGTGAGTATTTGGGTTAGCACTCATGCTGGATTGCAAAGCTGGTCCTTTAAGCAAAACAAATTTACCTGATTACTTAGTTGAAGAAGGCTCAGAGATGAATCCAAGTCCTGTCTTATGTTTATCACTTCTTTGTTGCATCAAAATCTCATCAAGAGTCATGGATCCTTTATTCATTCGATCAAGCAAGGACTTGGCTGAAATTAATTCAGTTATAGCCATCCGAAGTTTGCACAGACATCATTTTTCTCAGCCTCCAGCAGGTTGTACTCAGTTTGCAAGGAATCTAGTTCTTTTTTAACAGTCTCATATTGTGTAGTTGTGAAATCCTTTTCTTTTCCTGCAGCAATAACTTTGTCAGATAAAACCACACGTTGAGTTTCTAACTGGGTCACCTTGATGTGGGCATCACTTAGTTTAGAAGCAATGATTGCATTATGAGATTCTGAATCTTTCAGCTTTTGAGAGAGCTTATCGTTTATACGAGATAAACGTAACGAATCTTTGAGAAGTTTCTTATAAGTTACTTCAATATCATGTTCTGCATCAGAAAGATCATCAATGTTTGACTCGTCATCTGACTTGGAATCCTTGTCAGATGACCCCTACTCAAGAGATGAGTTAGTATAAGATATAAAAGCAACAAATTTAGCAGACTCAGATTGTGACTCATATTCACTGTTTTCATTCTCAGAGTCTTCTTCTCAAGAAACATTCAAGGCTTTTCCTTTGTTTTTCTCCAACCTGTTGGCACATTTAGAAGCTGGGTGACCAAAACCTTGACATTCAAAGCATTGAATGGGTTTGGTAGCAGTTTGGGATGAATTTTTATCATACTTGGGCACACCCTTTGTTTTATTGAAGCATTTGTTCTTTGGGAATTCCTTTCTGAGAGTTGGTTTGTTTTTATTCAGATATCTCCTAAAACGTTTAACAAACAAAGCCTCGAGTTCAACATCATCAAAATCATTATCAGATTCATCATTATTATTAGCTTTAGAAGACATGAGAGCAATACCCTTGGATTTTTTACTAGGGCAGTGATTTGCTTCAAAAGTCTGTAGATTTCCAACAAGTTCTTCAACAGGAAGTTCATTGAGATTAGTGTGTTCCTCAATGGCAATCACTTTGGACTGAAATCTTTCATTCAGAGATCGAAGAATTTTCTTTACCACTTTCGAATATGGAAAAGGTTCTCCCAGATTGAAACTTGAATTAACAATATGACCAAGTTTGGCATTAAATTCATCAAAGGTTTCATCATCTTTCATACGTATAGTCTCAAAAGCGATGTCAAATTTTGAATTTTGGTTTGCCTGACTATATCAGTGCCTTCATGCACTGTTCTTAAAAGATCCCAAGCCTCTTTAGTAGTAGTGCAAGTTGAGATTCTGCGAAGTTCTGAATGAGAAACGCCATTGTACATAGCATTCATAGCCCTATCATTCCAATGGGTCTGATTTTTTTCTCCTTGGGTCCAGTCAGCTACTGGTTTGGGAACAATTTTCCCTTCAACAACCATTGTTGGTGTTTTATAACCATTCACCACTATTTGCCAAACATCATGATCAAGAGAACGTAAAAACGCAGTCATCCTTACCTTCCAGTAAGCATAATTGCTACTACTTTCAAGCAATGGATGCTTGGTGGTAGACATGCCTTCCCTAGTGAATTCCATAGTTCAAATATGAGAGGATCGCACTGTAGAGTTGTGCAACTTGCTCTGATACCACGTGAAGGTTTGACTAAACCTTCTATTTAAGCCTTAACACAGGCTAAGGTCCTTTCTCAAATTATTATATGAATTCCAAACACAGGTAATTAAGCTAATTAATTAACCTAAGTCCAAATAAGAATAAATCACCACAAAATAGGAAGAGACATAGGTTTTTTACGTGGAAAACCCAACTCGGGAAAAAACCACGGGTGGTAGAGACCACCGAAAGTAAAGCACTATAATATGAAGATTACAAGTGAACTCACTAGACCTTTGACACAGTTGTAACTCAACCTAAAAGGACTATGAAGGACTTGCCGACGACCCGCCGTTCACCTTCCACGTGCTAGCTTGAAAACCCACCTTGAATGCCCCTTCAAGGTGCTTGATCACAGGGAAAAAGAATAAGTCTTCAGCACAATCTCCCTTGCACGAATAAGCCCACAAAACTCTCAAGGAATGAATCTTAAAGCTCAAGAGAATAATATATCTTCTGTACCTTGTTTGTGGCTACAAAGGGTTAATAAATAGCCCAAGGTTCGTGCAAGATCCTCTTAGAAATAAAACAGGACTCTTAGAAGAAGTTTGGAAAGGCAGCATTCAAGAGTCCCATTTGGGACAAAAACTCCCAGCTCGCTATAGCGAGACTGCATTCTGTCGTTGACAGAACTGCTCCTCGCTATAACGAGACTGGGTTCTGTGTAAGGTTCTGTTGTTGGGCTTAGTAGGTCCAGACCAAGTAGGTTCATGGACATGGGTATTATGGTAATTGTACCGGGACTTTCTTATTGACTAAGATAGGGTTTGTTGGGGAATAAGAAAGAGAACATTATATATATGATGTAATGTGTAGCCCATGAGATACAGACAGACAGAGAGAAGAGTGAACCTAAAGGAGAGTCGAGTTTCTTTCCCGTGGACGTAGGCAAGATTGCCGAACCACGTAATTCTCTTGTGTGTGATTGTTTGTCTTGTGTGGTTGATTGTCCGTTAGATCGCATTAATTCACGTTTCCGCATACACGCGCACAACAAGAGAAAGAAATCTACTCACTACACCCACTGCATGAGCAATGTCTGGCCGTGTACACACCATGGCATACATAAGACTCCCAACTGCTGAGGAGTATGGAACAGATATCATTCGTTCCTTTTCTGCATCTGTAGTAGGACATGATCTTTTACTGAGCTTGAAGTGACTGGCTAAAGGCATGCTAACTGGCTTAGCATCTATCATGTTGAATCTCGCTAGCACCCATTCAACATATTTTTCCTGTGACAACCACAGCTTCTTGGTATTCCTGTCACGACGTATTTGCATTCCCAAAATTTGTCGTGCGGGACCCAAGTCTTTCATGCCAAAAGTCTTTGACATGTCCCTCTTCAACCTGCCAATCATTTCACTATCTTGTCCAACTATCAACATATCATCTACATTTAAAAGAAGGATGATAAATTTGCCATTACCAAATTTACGAACATAAACGTAGTGATCTGCAGCTGTCCTCCGGTACCCATGACTCACCATGAATGAATCAAACTTCTTGTACCACTGTCTCGGCGCTTGTTTCAGCCCGTAGAGACTCTTTTTCAACCTGCAAACCAGCTGTTCTTTTCCTTCTACCTCAAACCCCTTCGGCTGAGTCATGTAGATCTCTTCTTTCAGATCACCGTGAAGAAATGCAGTCTTCACATCCATCTGCTCAAGTTCAAGGTCCATGCTGGCAACTAGACCCAAGATAACTCTGATAGAAGTCATCTTCACAACTGGAGAGAAGATTTCATCGAAGTCAAGACCCTTCGTCTGCACAAAGCCTTTAACCACTAGCCGTGCTTTGTGCTTTATCAGTTTTCCACTGTCATCTCTCTTCACCTTGAACACCCATTTGTTCTTCAGAACCTTCTTGCCTTTTTGGGAGTTCCACCAGCTCATAAGTATTGTTCTTTTTCAAAGAACTCATCTCATCCTGCATAGCCTTCATCCACTCATCTTTATCTTCATGAGTTTTTGCTTCTGGGTAGCTCTCTGGCTCCCCCTCATCAGTAAGCAAAATATAATCGGATGCAGGATATCTTGTTGATGGTTGACGCTCTCGAGTAGACCTCCTAACTTGAGGTTCTATGGTTTCTGACTGAGGAGACTGCTCCCCCTGCTCAACACCCTGTTCATCTGGCAACCCCTGTGCCTCTTCACGATCTAAATCGTTTTGTCCACCTTCTCCACCTGTAGTCTGCACTAGAGAAGGAGTCGGTGTGAGATCAACCACTCCATCAACAACTTCATTAGACTTTTCAGTCTTTTCAATATCTCCAAAGAATTGGTCTTCATGAAACACCACATCCCTACTTCTGATAATTTTTCTCTTCTCTGGATTCCATAACCTGTAGCCAAACTCGGCTCCACCATAGCCAAGAAAAAATGCAACAACACTGCCTTATCATCCAGCTTTGAACGCTGCTCCTTTGGTATATGTGCAAAAGCCTTGCACCCAAATACCTTCAAATGAGAATAAGAAACATCTTTACCTGTCCATACTCTCTCCGGAAGATCAAAATCCAAAGGAACTGAGGGAGACCTGTTAATCAGGTAAACAGCAGTAAAAAATAGCTTCACCCCAAAATGGCTTGGGTAGCTGTGCCACTCTAATCATGTATCTCATCCTTTCAAGAATAGTGCGGTTCATTCTCTCGGCTACACCATTGTGTTGTGGAGTACCAGGAACTGTTCTTTCATGTCGAATACCATGCTTTGAGCAATAGCCTTTAAACTGGTTTGATGTGTACTCACCACCATTATCAGTGCGGAGACACTTCAAGAGCTTTCCTGTTTCTCTTTCAACCATGATATGAAACTGCTGAAATACTTGAAATACCTGATCCTTCGATTTCAACGCATAAACCCAAACTATCCTGGATGCATCATCAATAAATGTGACAAAAAACTTACTGCCACCCAATGACTCCACCTCCATGGGACCACAAACATCAGAATATACCAAATCCAACACATTAGATTTTATCGTTGATGTTTTAGAGAAAGAAACCCTATGTTGTTTACCAAACAAACAATAATCACAAGGGTCAAGGGATGTACCTTTGGAGTAATTAATCAGATCTTTCTTTGCCAATAACTGCAGTCCTTTCTCACTCATATGTCCAAGTCTCTTGTGCCACAGATTTGGAGAGGATCTGTTTTCAACAGCATTCAACACACCTTTGCATAGCTTTACATGTGTCTTGTACAGCGTATTACACGCCTTCCCTCTCGCAAAAATAAGAGACCCTTTAGTGAGTTTCCACCTGCCATTTTCGAAGTAACTTTCATAACATGCACGGTCCAATGAAGTCCCGGAAATCAGATTCAACCGCAAATCAGGAATATGTCGCACATCTTTCAGCGTCATTGTGCAACCAATATCGGTTTGAATGCAGACATCACCGATCCCAACAATATTCGAATGACTTGTGTTGCCCATCTTCACAGTGCCAAAGTCCCCTGCTTTGTACGTCGTGAACATCTCCTTACAAGGAGTAGTATGGTAGGATGATGCTGTGTCAACAACCCACTCAACCTGATTATCTGCAACACTCAAACACTCTTCAACTTCACTGGTAAGAATCACTACTTCATTATCCAAAGTAGCAGTAGTGTTAGTGTCATTCTTCTGCTCATTGTTGGTTTCTTTCTTTTCCTTCAGGGCAAAGCAATTCTTTCTAATGTGACCCTCCTTGCCACAATGAAAGCATTTTCCAGACTTTTTCTTAGTCTGTGATTCCTTGCCACCTCTGGACTTGCCACGACCCCCCTTTGGTCCTCTACTCTTACTCCTCCCTCTATTCTCAGTAACAAAGGCCTGTGCATTATCTGTCCCTGCAGTTTTCCTTCTTGTTTCTTCATTTAACAAGCTGCTAGTAACTTGACTCATGATAACACACCATCTGGAGTAGAGTTGCTCACGGAAACAACCAATGTCTCCCATGTATCTGGTAAAGAACTTAGAAGAAATAAAGCTTGCATCTCATCATCAAGGACCATCTTCATTCTAGCCAGTTCATTCACAATGCATTGAAAATCATTTATGTGATCTTCAATTTTTCCACCCTCCTTGAATTTCATATTCACAAGCTTTCTAATCAGAAAAGTTTTGTTTACGGCGGTTTTCTTCTAATATCTTTCTTCTAACTTCATCCAAAGGGTTCTCGCATTGGTTTCATTAGACACGTGATGAAATATGCTGTTATCCACCCACTGTCTGATGTGACCAATGGTTTTTCTATGCATCTTTTTCCAATCTGGATCAGACATATCTTTTGGTCGGGCACTATCCCCCTTAATGGGATCATAGAGGTCTTTGCAATAGAGTATATCCTCCATCTTAGGTTTCCAAATCAACCAATTGGTATGGTTGAGTTTGATCATGGTAGTGTTCACAGTGTTGTTCTCCATCTCAATTTAATAATCAGAAAAATATAAACAACTATCACTAACCTCAATTTCTGCACCAATCTGTAGATCTCGTCACCACGAACACGCTGGAAGAAACGGATCTGAAATCCAACTTTGGATGGCTCCGATATCGCAAAAATAATTTTCTACGCTCTGATTAGTCAATACCACTTGTTGACCGTCAAACTGCCAATCTTCTTCCACAGTTACGTAGATCTGCTCGCAACGAGTCTGTAGGCGCAAACGGATCTCCGATCTGACTTCGGATGGTCAAGATATTGACGAAACAATTTTCAGCCGTCAATCTGGTCAAACCCTTGTTGACCAGAACCTTGCGCTGACGTGGCGATGACGTCAGCAGACTGCTAGAGTGGGCTTTCCAGTTCACGGGTCAGGCGGAACTGACCCAGAACCTGACAGACTTGACCTGCTTCTTGTCTGTACTGGGCTGGGCTTCTTGCAAACGGGTCAGGTCAACCTGACCCGAGCCCAACCTGGCCTGAAACGAAGAAGTCTTCTCCCCAAACAGATATGGGGAGGTTTCTTCGTTCTGGTTTTGTAACCAGAGAGCGATGAAGGTTGCTCCTTCCCTCTTTAACCACGGCAAGGAGACGACTTCCGGCGATGGTGCGACGGCGGCGGGGAGCGGCGATGGCCGGCGACAAAGGGCGGCTGTCGACGGCGATCACCAGCGGTGGACGAGCAGCGGCGGCGTGGATTGCGCAGCGGCGGTGGCTGGGGTTCTTCTCCAGCGACGAGCGGCGGCGAAATCGGCGATGCACGGACGGCGAACAGGGGATGCGCAGTAAGTCTGGCTGCCCAGGTATTCTGCGGCGAACTGAGACTTCCTATTCCTGCAACTTCGGATCTCTGTGAGAATCCGATCAGTGTGGCCCACCAGAGATCTGAACCGATCTCTGTGATTTCCTGCAACGAAGAACGACGTGCAGAAATCCGGATACCCTTGATCCGATCCGTCGATCGCAACGCGGCACAATCCAACCCTAGTAATAGGCTCTGATATCACTTGTTGTGCGCGTGTATGCGGAAACGTGAATTAATGCGATCTAACGGACAATCAACCACACAAGACAAACAATCACACACAAGAGAATTACGTGGTTCGGCAATCTTGCCTACGTCCACGGGAAAGAAACTCGACTCTCCTTTAGGTTCACTCTTCTCTCTGTCTGTCTGTATCTCATGGGCTACACATTACATCATATATATAATGTTCTCTTTCTTATTCCCCAAGAAACCCTATCTTAGTCAATAAGAAAGTCCCGGTACAATTACCATAATACCCATGTCCATGAACCTACTTGGTCTGGACCTACTAAGCCCAACATCTGTAGCCTGACGAACTTGTTCGGGAAAGTCTCTTTTGAGGTCTTTTGGTTACTTTGGAAGACTTTCAAGTATATCAAGATCTTCAGAAGAGGTCTTCATAAATCAAAGGTTTGCTTCACAGTCCTATTCTAAAAGAAATAGAAAATACAACTCAATTAGGACTTTGAGTTTTGTTCAAATTAAAGGAATTAGCCAACTAAAATTCTAACAAATTCAACAGGATCAGAACATTTTGTGCTGGATCAATGCAACTTTGTCTGCACCTGTTCTTGCTCATGTAGTTGGTCTCGCAACTGCTCGAGAAGTCTGGCTTGCATTAGAGAAGAGGTTTGCCTCTCTCTCTGTCACGCCCCCGGACCGAGGTCCCGCTAAACGAGGCCCTAATCCGGGGACGCGGCGCGACGGGCCGGAAAATTCCGCCCGCACACGCTAGTTTCCCACAGGTCTCCGCGGTAAGGATTCACGGAATTCGATCCAATAGTGATATGTAAGGATCACTTTCATACAAACAAATTTCGCGGAAGCTTTGTAGCAAACATAAAAGTCTCACAAACAGGTATAAATTGAGAACGCACGAGACTAGCATCAAAAGAGAAACATTTACTGTGGGCCCAAAGTTAGTTAGAAGTTGATACAAAAGTAAAGTTAATTACAAATTTTCCCAAAAGAGAATATAAGCCAACAATGGCCATGACAAAAACCCAAAATGAATATCATAAAATCCCCAAAGTGTGATCGCAGCTCCAAGGCAACCCGACGTCTAAACGACATCATCGGGCTGCCACTCGCCCTCCGCTGGAACTATAGGTTCCGCCTCGAAGTGCGCCTCAACCGCGAGGGGCTCGACATCTGACACCAAGCAAAAGAGAGTCAGACACGACGGTCTGGCAAGCAATTACAACAATAATAGGATGAAAGTAAAACAAAACATAATAAGTGAGAGTTGCGATGAAATCACGATAATACATTGTCAAAGTAAAGATAGAAGATAAACATCTCGATGATTTACAAATCAAAAGTCGTAACGAATAACATATATAAATGCCATGAGATGAATATCAATGCATAAAAACAATGGCAAACCACATAAAGCTATATTCTCCTGTTACCGAAGTAACCGGAGCAGACAAACTGAAGCCACTAAACGTGGACCGGAACGACATAGTCGTTATCAGACAGAGCCGTAGCCACTAGACGTGGGGACGGATAATTACCGTTGCCATGGTCGGTACAAACGGAATCCAAACTGCAGCTGGCAAACAAAATAAAGACCCCAAGCCGGATGATCAGTCCGACAAGGTGACCTAAGCCTAGTGGTGCCATTTTAGTGAAAATCCGAAACCTCGAAGAAATGCAATTCTATTTGTAAGATACATTTCCAAATCGATAAGTAAACTACTCCAAACGATGCATATTGGCGGATCCGAGCAAAATAGATGAGTAGTTTCTTCATTACTAAAACATGGGGTAACCCACTTCAAAACAATAAGAGCATAGGAGAAAGAACCAAAACAAAAAGTCTTTTTATTCAAAGAATGCATGATGGTCGAACGACTAAGCGGGTAGTCTCAATGTACATTTGATCCCTCTATCGTCATTAAAAGAAAGTGGTTTGGTGTCACCGAAGATCATTGACGATTACAAGGGATTAAGTGTACATTTAGACTCAAGGGTTTTCCTAAATGGTATTGGTCATAGTCCAAGACACTTCTCACCATGAGTTATGGGCTTGCTAAGGGTTGAATAGGCTTCACTTATAGGAGAGGGTTCGGGGCTGAATTGAGCTTGGACATAGGCCCGAAGTGGGCTTGAAATTATATATAACGTGTCCTTAAAAGTGTAGGTTTACATTCCTTTCAATCAGGCCCACAGCTGGCCTTATTCAAGCCCAACAGTCCATTGAAAACAGCCCAACAGTCCCTAACATAGCCCACAATTCATGTCATGCACAGCCCAACAATAATACCTAAAGACAGCCCACTAATTGACCTTAAAACAGGCCCAAAGAACACCTAAGAAATGGGCTTCTCACAACCTTCAGTTGGGCCATCAAACTATTCTAAAAAGGACCCTGAATCAGGCCCAAAACCCGAGCCCAGAGGTCCGCTCGAGCGGACCCAGACAGTACCTGGTCCGCTCGAGCGACCCAGTGGGTCGCTCGAGCGGACTGGGCCTGCCCAGTCCGGCCCGAGTGCAGAAATTCCTTCTTCTTTGTGTTTTTCTTCCTTCTTTCTTTGATCATTTCAATTCCCTTCCTTCCATAAACCATCCTACAACATCTTGGGCCTCTTCTCAACCTCTACAAACCATTAAACCATCTAATTAACAAAAATTCCACACTTTTTGGAGAAATCAAACTTCTTTTTCCATTCCTTAGAACACCCATTGAACATATGAGACCAAGCTTTGCAAGAAACCCAAAATAGAGCAAACTTCCAATGCATAGTAGAGCCATAACATAAATTAAGATAACCATGAAGATGGTTCATTAAATCAAGGCAAACCATAGCTAAAGAGGATTAACATAAAAAGGGAAATCAAGAATTTAAACCACATGAGGAAAAACATCATATTAATGTTGGAATATACTTGCCTTAGCCAAGATAAGCTCAAAATCACTCCTAAAACCAATCCTTAGAGCTTCAAGCTCCAAATCTACAAAAACCCCAAAAAATTTCCCAAGAAACCCTAAAATATCAACACTTGTAAATCCTCAAAGAAAACCTTAGCAAAAGGGATTAAAATGCTCTAAATGGGGAGGAAAGCAAAGATCTAGAGTTTAGGAAACCAAAGCTAACCTTGAGGAACCCAAACCAAGAAGAAAGGCTTGAATGGAGGGCTTCTCCTAGCTCAAACTCCTCAAGAAAGGTATCCCTAGGAAGCTTGAAGAGGGAGGAAGAGAATGAGGAGATCAATCCTCCAAGAGTGCCTCACCAAGTGAGAGTTCCAGATGAGAGAGAGTGAGAAGGGAGAAGAGGAAAACCCTAGCCAAGAAAAGTTGCTGGAATGGAAATGAGGAAGGGAGGAGAAGAACTCTCTTCTTAAGAGACAACCATTGTGGGCCCCAAACTTCACAAGCCTAAAAACGGTACTTGCGGGCCCCGAACGAAAACGACGAAGAAGACAAAAATGATCGGCGAAATTTCTACTTTCCAAAAAGTATATTTTTGACAATTTCTGGAATTTTCGAAATTTGGGTACAGGTTTTGTGTGAAATGTCTGTTTTGCCCTTTTTCTCGAAAAACGCGATTTCTGATCACAAAATCAAGTTGGCCAAAACATGAAAGTTGACGATCTAGATGAAATAAGTCAAAATACACATAAATGAGGATTTTACAAGCATCAAGAACAAACTCAACAATCTCATACACAATCCACGGGCGCCCCGGCCCGTGTCACACTTAAGTCAAAGGCTAACAATGGATCTCAAGTTAATCAAACCTTCTAATCTAGCTTAATAAAATAAGCTAATCGTCCCCCCCCCCTAACCCCACTTATCCACTAATCACGGTTAAAACATAATTAAATATTCAAACCTGGGTCGGGGTCTGACATCCTCCACCCCTAAGAATCACATTTGGTCCTCCAAATGATCACTAACCTCTGGGAATAGCTGAGGGTACTTCTTTTGAACTTGCTCACGAAGCTCCCAAGTAGCTTCTTCAGGTCCATGGTTCTCCCAACGGATTTTTACCCACTGAATTGTCCTATTCCTCAGTTCTTGCTCTTTGGTGTCAATAATCTCTGCCGGTTTTTCGATGTAGGTGGCATCCTCTCTGACATCCAACGGCTCATGTTGTAGCACGTGCGAAGGGTCTGAAACATACTTCCTTAACATTGACACGTGAAACACGTTATGCACACCCGACAGTTCTGGAGGCAAAGCTAGTCTGTACGCCACTTCCCCGATCCGACTCAAAATCTCATACGGTCCAATAAATCTCTTAGACAACTTGCCCTTCTGCCCAAATCTCAATGTCCCTCTGACCGGAGATACCTTCAAGAATACCTTGTCTCCAACTTGGAATTGGAGGTCCTTCCTTCGAACATCAGCATAGCTCTTCTGTCGGCTCCTCGCAATCTTCAATCTCTCATGGATAATTCTGACTTTATCACTTGTTTCCTCAACTAAAGATGGACCATGAAAACTGCTTCTCCGACTTCTTCCCAACACACGGGGGTTCTACACTTCCTGCCATAAAGCGCTTCAAAAGGGGCCATTCCTATGCTGGAATGGTAACTATTGTTATAGGCAAATTCACAAAGCGGTAGATTCTCGTCCCACTGATTTTTGAAATCAAGAACACAAGCCCTAAGCATGTCCTCGAGGGTCTGAATAGTCCTCTCCGACTGACCATCCGTCTGCGGGTGGTACGCTGTACTGAATTGAAGCTTCGTCCCCATCGATTCATGCAAGGTCTTCCAAAACCTCGAAACAAATCTACTATCCCGATCTGAAGTGATGGAAACCGGCTGACCATGACGACTAACAATCTCTTTCACAAAAGCCTGCGCTAACGCCAACATGTGCATCTTCTTACCGGTCTTCAAAGGAATAAAGTGCGCTGACTTCGTTAACCGATCCACTATGATCCAAATGGCATTGTTCCCCTTGCTTGTATTCGGTAAACCTGATACAAAATCCATTGTCAGGTGTTCCCATTTCCACTCTGGGATTTCTAACGGTTGCAAAAGACCAGGTGGTTTCTGATGTTCTGCCTTCACTAATTGACAAGTCATGCATCTAGACACAAAGGCTGCTATCTCTCTCTTCATATTGTTCCACCAAAAACGGCTCTTCAAATTGTGATACATCTTCGTACTCCCTGGGTGCACTGAATACCTCGTATTGTGAGCTTCTACCATAATGTCATCTTTCAAATTGTCTACTTTAGGAACACAAAGTCTGCCACGGAAGTACAAAACTCCATCCAACATCTGAAAATCTGGCCTCTCCGAGATATGCTCCACAATTTTAACCAAGTCTGGATCTTGCATCTGATTGTCCTTAATTTTCTGAATAAAGACTGGCTCGGACACTATCATATTTGCTAACACAACTCCTTCTCTCAAAGGTTCAAACTCTACTCCCAAATCCTCAAATTGCTGAAAATTGTAAAACCCATGCAAACTAGCCAAACAAACTGACTTCCTACTCAACGCATCTGCCACTACGTTCACTTTCCCCGGATGATAGATAATCGGAAAATCGTAGTCCTTAATGTACTCCATCCACCTTCTCTGCCTCATATTCAATTCCTTCTGAGAGAATAAGTACTGGAGACTACGGTGATCCGAATGAACTTCAAATTTTTCTCCGTACAAGTAGTGTCTCCACATCTTCAACGCAAAAACTATGGCTGCTAACTCCAAATCGTGCGTTGCATATTTCTTTTCATGTTCCTTCAATTGCCTCGAGCCATAAGCAATCACGTTTCCATTTTGCATCAACACACAACCGAGTCCAACTCCTGAAGCATCCGTATAGATGACGAAACCACCACTCCCCGAAGGTAGAGTGAGGACAGGCGCTGAAGTTAACCTCTTCTTCAACTCTTCAAAACTAGCTTCGCACTTCTCTGACCATACAAACGGCACATTCTTCCGGGTTAACTTAGTCAATGGTGCTGCGATAGACGAAAAGCCTTGAACAAATCTCCTATAATAACCTGCCAAACCCAGAAAACTTCTAATCTCTGTCACATTTTTCGGTCTCTCCCAATTGATAACTGCTTCAATCTTTGATGGGTCAACTGCTAGCCCTTCTTCAGAAATAATGTGACCGAGAAAAGAGACTTGCTCTAGCCAAAACTCACATTTCCCAAGCTTCGCATACAACTGGTTATCTCTCAACAACTGCAAAGAAGTCCTCAAGTGCTGCTCATGATCTTCTCTTGACTTGGAATACACTAGAATATCATCAATGAAAACAACGGTGAACTGATCTAGGTAGGGTGCAAAAATCTTGTTCATGAGAGCCATGAATACCGCTGGTGCATTCGTCAGTCCAAAGGGCATCACCAAAAACTCATAGTGCCCATATCTAGTTCGAAAAGCTGTCTTCGGGATGTCTGATTCTCTAACCCTCAACTGATGATATCCGGACCTCAAATCTATCTTCGAGAAAAACTTTGCACCTTGCAACTGATCAAACAACTCGTCTATCCTAGGCAAAGGGTACTTGTTCTTAATGGTCACTTGATTCAACTTCCTATAGTCTATACACATCCTCAAACTTCCATCTTTCTTCTTGACAAAAAGCACTGGAGCTCCCCATGGGGAAACACTTGGCCTAACAAAGCCCTTATCTAGCAACTCTTGCAATTGCAACTTCAATTCACCTAACTCCGCTGGAGCCATCCTATAAGGAGCAATGGAAATCGGAGCAGTTCCTGGCACTAACTCTATTGTAAACTCAACTTCTCTGACAGGTGGTAACCCTGGAATCTCTTCTGGAAAAACATCGGGGAACTCACATACTATCGGAATATTCTCCACCCCTAGGGACTGTTCGTCCTTGGAAACAAAAGCAATAAATCCCTCACAACCTGATCTCAACAACTTAGCTGTAGAAAGAGCTGAAATAAACCTAACTGGGGAAATCCTTTTCTCTCCCTGAAACTTCACTCCGGAGGACGACTCATCCAACCTAAACACAACGGTCTTGCTATAACAATCCATGGAGGCATGATGACCCGCTAGCCAATCCATGCCTAGAATAACATCAAAGTCATGCATCACTAAAGTAATAAGATCTGCAGGGAAATGACTTCTCCTATCTTCACTGGACAGCCAGGGTAAAAAGTACTACACACCACTTGCTTCCCTACTGGAGTAGTAACAGTCAAAACAAACTCTAACTCTCTAACAGGAACACTAATCTTCTTAGCAAACACAAGGGATAAGAAAGAATGGGTAGACCCCGGGTCAAACAACACTTTAGCTTCAACATCACAAATTAGAAGTTTACCTTCCACAACATCACCCGCCGCTTCTGCATCCACTTGATTGATATGGTTGAGACAACCTTGCTGACGCGGTCTGTTCTGATTCTGATTCGGCCTCCCAAGCTGCAAATTCCTATTCTGCTGCTGTGGACGGGCATTCTGGTTCTGTGGCTGTTGACGGGGCTGCTGGTTCTGCTGCTGCCTCGGTGGATTCTGAACTACTTGCTGATTTTGCTGAGGGGCTTGCCTAGGCGGCTGCTGGGGTGCCCTGTTGCCCTGGTTCCTATTGTTCGGGCAATCCTTCACTTGGTGGTCTGAGCTACCACACTTGAAACACGCCCCTGAAAGTCGATAACACTGCTGAGAAGAGTGATTCTTACCACAATGCTCACACCCGCCTTGAGTTGGAGCATTCTGAGGTTTCTTTTGCTTCTTACCTTGGTATGATTTCTGCCCACTCTGAAACTGCTGCCTCTTCCTTTGGTTGTCCTTGATAATCTGATTATTTATATCCTCAAACCTGTAGGCCCTTTTGATAGCCTCTTGAAAGGTGGTTGGCGGTACCACGCCCAAAGCATCTCTCAAAATAATGGGGTTGAGCCCATCCATAAACTTAGTGATCTTTTTCTCCTCGGTGTCCACCAACTCTGGAGCATAGCGAGATAATTTCTCAAACTTGGTAAGATATTCCAGGACAGTCATATCTTCTTGCTTAAGCAACTGGAACTCCGCTGCCTTCTGCTTCTTAATATGTGCTGGGACATATTTCTCACTAAACTGCTGCTTGAAAGTGGCCCACGCAATCCCATCTGCAATAGTCTGATAGCCTTCCTTAACAGTCTTCCACCAAATGTCTGCCAACCCAGTAAACATAGATGCTGCCAAGTGAACCCGCTGTCTGCCTGTACATACAAAAATATCGAAGATGTTCTCGGTATGAGCCAACCAATCATCCGCTGCCAAAGGTTCTTCCTGACCCGTAAACTCTTTGGGACCCCTTTTTCTAAACTTCTCAAATAGGATATTAGGATCTCTGTCCCTATTCTGCACTGGTTCCACATTAGCTACTGGTTCCGGCCTTCTACCCAACACTTCAAGTAGTTGCCTTTGCACTTGAGTTAATTCCTCATCCTTCTTGGCCATTTGTTCTTGAAATCGAGCTTGATTATCATTGGCTCGCTGCTGCTGTTCAACTAACATTTGCATGAGTTGTTGGAATTGACCCGTTACCGGGTTTTCAATCTCGCTGTCATGATTGCTACCTGTTGCATTCGCATTTGCCGGAGGTCGACGTGGAGGCATAGTGCTGCAAAACAACTTGTTAGTACCACAAAATATAATAATATAGCGTTCCCAATCCCAAATCGATGCTAACTATCGGTAATGCTATCGAATCCTTGCCACGTCCTTATGTTTCTAATCCAATTTTAATTGCCTCAAATATTTCTCGCTCTGATACCAAGCCTGTCACGCCCCCGGACCGAGGTCCCGCTAAACGAGGCCCTAATCCGGGGACGCGGCGCGACGGGCCGGAAAATTCTGCCCGCACACGCTAGTTTCCCACAGGTCTCCGCGGTAAGGATTCACAGAATTCGATCCAATAGTGATGTATAAGGATCACTTTCATACAAACAAATTTCGCGGAAGCTTTGTAGCAAACATAAAAGTCTCACAAACAGGTATAAATTGAGAACGCACGAGACTAGCATCAAAAGAGAAACATTTACTGTGGGCCCAAAGTTAGTTAGAAGTTGATACAAAAGTAAAGTTAAACATTAATTACAAACTTTTCCCCCAAAAGAATATAAGCCAACAATGGCCATGACAAAAACCCAAAATGAATATCATAAAATCCCCAAAATGTGATCGCAGCTCCAAGGCAACCCGACGTCTAAACGACATCATCGGGCTGCCACTCGCCCTCCGCTGGAACTATAGGTTCCGCCTCGAAGTGCGCCTCAACCGCGAGGGGCTCGACATCTGACACCAAGCAAAAGAGAGTCAGACACGACGGTCTGGCAAGCAATTACAACAATAATAGGATGAAAGTAAAACAAAACATAATAAGTGAGAGTTGCGATGAAATCACGATAATACATTGTCAAAGTAAAGATAGAAGATAAACATCTCGATGATTTACAAATCAAAAGTCGTAACGAATAACATATATAAATGCCATGAGATGAATATCAATGCATAAAAACAATGGCAAACCACATAAAGCTATATTCTCCTGTTACCGAAGTAACCGGAGCAGACAAACTGAAGCCACTAAACGTGGACCGGAACGACATAGTCGTTATCAGACAGAGCCGTAGCCACTAGACGTGGGGACGGATAATTACCGTTGCCATGGTCGGTACAAACGGAATCCAAACTGCAGCTGGCAAACAAAATAAAGACCCCAAGCCGGATGATCAGTCCGACAAGGTGACCTAAGCCTAGTGGTGCCATTTTAGTGAAAATCCGAAACCTCGAAGAAATGCAATTCTATTTGTAAGATACATTTCCAAATCGATAAGTAAACTACTCCAAACGATGCATATTGGCGGATCCGAGCAAAATAGATGAGTAGTTTCTTCATTACTAAAACATGGGGTAACCCACTTCAAAACAATAAGAGCATAGGAGAAAGAACCAAAACAAAAAGTCTTTTTATTCAAAGAATGCATGATGGTCGAACGACTAAGCGGGTAGTCTCAATGTACATTTGATCCCTCTATCGTCATTAAAAGAAAGTGGTTTGGTGTCACCGAAGATCATTGACGATTACAAGGGATTAAGTGTACATTTAGACTCAAGGGTTTTCCTAAATGGTATTGGTCATAGTCCAAGACACTTCTCACCATGAGTTATGGGCTTGCTAAGGGTTGAATAGGCTTCACTTATAGGAGAGGGTTCGGGGCTGAATTGAGCTTGGACATAGGCCCGAAGTGGGCTTGAAATTATATATAACGTGTCCTTAAAAGTGTAGGTTACATTCCTTTCAATCAGGCCCACAGCTGGCCTTATTCAAGCCCAACAGTCCATTGAAAACAGCCCAACAGTCCCTAACATAGCCCACAATTCATGTCATGCACAGCCCAACAATAATACCTAAAGACAGCCCACTAATTGACCTTAAAACAGGCCCAAAGAACACCTAAGAAATGGGCTTCTCACAACCTTCAGTTGGGCCATCAAACTATTCTAAAAGGACCCTGAATCAGGCCCAAAACCCGAGCCCAGAGGTCCGCTCGAGCGGACCCAGACAGTACCTGGTCCGCTCGAGCGACCCAGTGGGTCGCTCGAGCGGACTGGGCCTGCACAGTCCGGCCCGAGTGCAAGAAATTCCTTCTTCTTTGTGTTTTTCTTCCTTCTTTCTTTGATCATTTCAATTCCCTTCCTTCCATAAACCATCCTACAACATCTTGGGCCTCTTCTCAACCTCTACAAACCATTAAACCATCTAATTAACAAAAATTCCACACTTTTTGGAGAAATCAAACTTCTTTTTCCATTCCTTAGAACACCCATTGAACATATGAGACCAAGCTTTGCAAGAAACCCAAAATAGAGCAAACTTCCAATGCATAGTAGAGCCATAACATAATTAAGATAACCATGAAGAGGGTTCATTAAATCAAGGCAAACCATAGCTAAAGAGGATTAACATAAAAAGGGAAATCAAGAATTTAAACCACATGAGGAAAAACATCATATTAATGTTGGAATATACTTGCCTTAGCCAAGATAAGCTCAAAATCACTCCTAAAACCAATCCTTAGAGCTTCAAGCTCCAAATCTACAAAAACCCCAAAAAATTTCCCAAGAAACCCTAAAATATCAACACTTGTAAATCCTCAAAGAAAACCTTAGCAAAAGGGATTAAAATGCTCTAAATGGGGAGGAAAGCAAAGATCTAGAGTTTAGGAAACCAAAGCTAACCTTGAGGAACCCAAACCAAGAAGAAAGGCTTGAATGGAGGGCTTCTCCTAGCTCAAACTCCTCAAGAAAGGTATCCCTAGGAAGCTTGAAGAGGGAGGAAGAGAATGAGGAGATCAATCCTCCAAGAGTGCCTCACCAAGTGAGAGTTCCAGATGAGAGAGAGTGAGAAGGGAGAAGAGGAAAACCCTAGCCAAGAAAAGTTGCTGGAATGGAAATGAGGAAGGGAGGAGAAGAACTCTCTTCTTAAGAGACAACCATTGTGGGCCCCAAACTTCACAAGCCTAAAAACGGTACTTGCGGGCCCCGAACGAAAACGACGAAGAAGACAAAAATGATCGGCGAAATTTCTACTTTCCAAAAAGTATATTTTTGACAATTTCTGGAATTTTCGAAATTTGGGTACAGGTTTTGTGTGAAATGTCTGTTTTGCCCTTTTTTTTCGAAAAAACCGCGATTTCTGATCACAAAATCAAGTTGGCCAAAACATGAAAGTTGACGATCTAGATGAAATAAGTCAAAATACACATAAATGAGGATTTTACAAGCATCAAGAACAAACTCAACAATCTCATACACAATCCACGGGCGCCCCGGCCCGTGTCACACTTAAGTCAAAGGCTAACAATGGATCTCAAGCTAATCAAACCTTCTAATCTAGCTTAATAAAATAAGCTAATCGTCCCCCCCCCTAACCCCACTTATCCACTAATCACGGTTAAACATAATTAAATATTCAAACCTGGGTCGGGGTCTGACACTCTCTCTCTCTCGTTCTCACATCATTCAACTCAAGACTCATTTACAAACTATTAAGAAAGGATCTCAATCAGTCTCAGATTACATACAACAAATCAAACACCTTGCAGACAGTCTTGCTGTAGTGCTCTGCCCTGTAGATGATGAAGACCTGATCATTCATACACTGAATGGCCTACCTGCAGAGTATGGCCCTTTCAAGACTTCCATAAGAACTCATTCTTGTCCAATCAGCCTAGAAGAAATTCATGTTCTTCTTCTCTATGAAGAACTCAGCTTGGAATCTTCTCAAGTTGCAGTCATTAACTATTCTATGGCTGTTTTTCTCTCATCTAAAGATGCTCCTCCTGCTCGATCTGGATCTACACAATTTACTAGAGGTTCTAGCCGTTCCTACAGTCGTGGTACAGGTTCTGGTCGTTGGGGAAAAGGCAACAAAGATCGTGGCTCTTCTTCATCAACTCAGAATAGTTCTCAGTCTTCTTCCTCCAAACCATGCTGCCAAATCTGCAACAGAACTAGGCACTCTATATTAGACTGCTATCATCGAATGGATCTCTCTTATCAAGGCCGTCATCCTCCTTCACAATTGGCTGCAATGGCTGCATCTTTCTCACCTGAAGGAGAACAACAGTGGTTTGCAAATTCTGGCGCCACTACACATGTCTCAAATGATCTGGAGAATTTGTCTCTTCGTTCAGTTTACAAGCGTAAAGACAAGATTACAGTTGGTAATGGTCAAGCTTTGTCTATCTCCAGTATTGGCTCGTCTACTACTCACACCTCCTCTGGTTCTTTTAAACTGAATAATGTTTTACATGTTCCTCATATTTCTTCCAATCTTTTATCTGTGCATCAGTTCTCTAAGGATAACAACTGTGTTTTTATCTTTGATTCTTCTGGCTTCATTATACAAGATCGTCGGTCGAAAAGGATCCTTTTCCAGGGTCGCAGTAAGAATGGCTTGTATCCATTCACTTCATCTTCACCTTCTACTCCTTCTACTGCTCTCACTGTCCTCATCGGAAAAAGGTCATATGTCAATGTATGGCATTAGCGCCTTAGACACCCATCTGCTTCTTCTCTACAACATATCATGAAAGCTCTACCAATAAATGGCTCTTCTTATTTGTCTTTCTGTGAACAATGTCAATTTGGAAAACGCCATAAACTTCATTTTTTACATTCATTTTCTGTTTCATGTAGGCCACTTGAACTTTTGCACAGTGATGTATGGGGGCCTTCCTCAATTGTATCTGTGAGTGGTTTTAGATACTACTTGGTATTTGTTGATGACTTCTCTAAGTACACTTGATTCTTTCCTCTTTTGTACAAATCTGATGTCTTTTCTACCTTTTTGCATTTCAAATTTCAAATTGAAAAGATGCTTGATTCTTCAATTAAATGTCTTTGAACTGATAGAGGAGAGTTCATGAATGCTCAATTTTGTAGATTTCTTGCCACAAATGGTATTTCTCATCGGGTTTCATGCCCTTACACTCCTGAGCAAAATGGGTGTGCTGAGAGAAAAGTCAGGCATATAGTAGAAACTGGCCTTACCATGTTGTTTCAGCCCTCTTTGCCCCCCAAATACTGGGCAGATGCTTTCTCAACTGCCACATTCCTCATCAATAGGATGCCATTGCGGACTCTGCATTTTATTTCTCCTTAGGAGAAACTTTTTCATACACAGCCTCTCTATGCAGACTTAAAAGTGTTTGGTTGCGTCAGTTATCCATGGCTCAGACCTTACACCTCCAACAAGCTGGAACCAAGGTCCAAACATTGTGTCGTCTTGGGTTGGGTTTCAGCACTACGCAGAAGGGATACAGATGCCTTGATCATGTTACTGGTTGTTTATATGTCTCCCGCCATGTAGTTTTTGATGAATCTTCTTTTCCATTTGCAGTCATTTATCCCAATTCATCTCTGAACTCTACAGAACGTGTCTCTATTCTGTCTCATTAGCTTCCTTCACATTTAATCTCACCTTCCTTTTACAGTCTGTTTCCCACCCTTCCTCTCCACATGAGCCACCAACAAAACAATACATTGGTCTCCTTCCCTATTTCCAGTCATTCATCTTCACCTACATCTTCTCCACTCATCTCAGTCCCTTCTTCTTCATCCACTGCGCAGGCCCCACCTACTATTCCAAGTCCACCTTCCATTGATTCTCCTATTAGCTCTTTTATACAGTCCATTCCCACACTCTCCACTCCCCTCTTTCTACATCTTCTAATGCACACTCCATGGTCGCTCACTCAAAACCCGACATCTTCAAGAAAAAGGCTTTTCTCTCCACCAAGCACCCTCCACTTCTTCCTCCACATGACTATTACCACTTGTCTGCTCCTACCAGCTACACAGAGGCATCCAATTCCCATGTCTAGCGTCAAGCTATGGCAGAAGAGTTCTCTACACTTCAACGTCAAGGAACATGGTCTCTTGTTCCCTTTTCTCCAAACAAACACGTTGTTGGTTGTCTCTGGGTGTTTAAGCTGAAACATAATCAGGATGGATCAATTGCCAGACATAAAGCCAAGCTCGTTGTTAAGGGGTTTCATCAAGAATTTGGTGTTGACTACACAAAAACATTCAGTCCTGTTGTTAAACAAGCTACTGTTAGGGTTGTTCTCACTCTGGCTGTCCATTTCCGATGGCCTCTTCATCAGCTCGACGTCACCAACACCTTTTTACATGGTATTCTTCATGAAGATATCTGTATGACACAGCCCCAAGGTTTTGTTGATTCATCTCTCCCCACTCATCTCTGCAAGCTACATAATCCCTGTATGGACTTAAGCAGGCCCCTCGGGCATGGTACAAGCGCTTTTCTAATTTCTTGATTGGCATGGGCTTTCAAACTACATATACTGATCCTTCCCTCTTCATCTGTCCATATCGGAAGACAGTCACTCTCATCCTGCTCTATGTTGACGACCTTATTATTACTGGGAGTGACATTTCTTACATTCATTGTCTTATTGGTCAATTGCACACTTTGTTTGAGATGAAGGATATTGGCAAGCTCCATCACTTCCTTGGCATCGAAGTGAGCTACACATCAACTGGTCTCTTTCTTTCTCAGACTAAATATGGTAAGGACTTGCTCACTAGGACGTCGATGCTTGATTGCAAGCCAGTTGGGTCTCCCTGTTCCTACAAGGTTTCTTCCTTAACCAATTCCTCATCTTTTCTACAGGATCCAACTATATACCGCACCATTGTTGGCGCCCTGCAGTATCTCACCTTGACTCGACCAGATTTATCCTGCGCTGTCAACCTTGCCTGCCAGTACATGCACAATCCCATGGAGCTCCATTTTGTTGCGCTGAAACGTCTACTGCGTTATGTCAAAGGTACTCTGTCGTATGGCCTGCACATCAGAGCTGGTCCTCTTTGTCTTCGAGCCTTTTCTGATGCTGATTGGGCGGGCGACTATACTAATCGCAGATCCACTACTGGTTTCTGTATTTTCTTTGGCGCTACTCCTGTTTCTTGGTGTGCAAAGAAACAACATACAGTCGCCCCGCTCTTCCACTGAATCTGAGTACAGAGCTTTGGCACACACAGCAGCTGAACTCTCCTGGTTGCACATTCTATTCCAAGACATTAGGATTTTTCTCTCCTCTCGTCCTGTTATCTGGTGTGACAACATATCAGCCATCTCCCTAGCCTCTAATCTAGTGTTTCATGCCAGGACCAAACACATAGAGGTCGATTACCATGTTGTCGATAGAGAGTACTCCGCAAGGATCTGGATGTCTCCTTTGTCTCTACTCACGATCAACTTGCTGATATTTTTATCAAGGGATTACATCCTCGACGTCTTCAGTTTCTTCGGTCCAATCTCTTGGTTAATGACCGTCCCCTGAGCTTGAGGGGGCCTAATGACATAGAAGTCACCAATAGTTAGACCCATCTCAGAACTACCTGGATTAGTGTAACTAACTGTAACTGCTCTTAGGGTTTTCTCCAACTAATTCTGTTTTATAAATGTGTATAAATATGTAATCTCTTTCATTGTAATCTATCTTTTGAAGGAAATATATTCTCAGAGCTCTGAAAGCCCTTTTCTCTTTTTGGTCTTCTTGTTTCTTTGTCTTCACGTAGTAGGACCCAAACTGTCACGCATAAGTTCGAATTTCATGTCGTTTATCAAATGTCATCATGTACACTTCAACTAGCATTAAAACTGGGTCTTCATCACTTACCTAGGATTGGGGGCTAAGCCACCCTAACAAGAAGAAAATATTTTTTTTTTCTACTCTGCTACCCAACACGATTGTGAACTTAATGTTAACCATGCAATGAACTTAATGCAATGAAACTAACAACATGGGTAGATGGAAATCTCATTTGCTACAATCTATTTTAGTAGGATGATGGATAAGCAGTCATTTATTATCATGAGAAGACTATTTGATCGTACAAATCTAATATTTTAACTCAATTATTTTAGGTTCTTCGTAGAAAGCAATGCATTGAATTCTCATGAATTAATACCCAACAAATAAATAGATCTTATATAAAGAAGTAAAACAAAAGGTCTTGTAATTTCCTCTAGTTTTTTGCTTTTCAAGCTTTGGACAATCCAAGAAGTGGGCCATTAAAGTTTTATCTAAAAATGAGGCTAAACATTAGACTCAATAATGACGGAGAAGCGATCCCATTCCACTGAGAACCTAGTATAAAAATATTCATGCTCAAATAAACCAGCATTTATGCACTAATATATAAATATGGGAAATATCCAAGTGAGAACTAGTTCTCACCTATTCTATGAGAACTTTTTTGCAGGGCCCAACTAACAACCCATCCAAACCTAGAAAATAATAGGGAACTCCATAATAGTCATTAATCCCAAGGATTGACACACATCTGAATGGGCTGAACCATTGGATCAAGGGTTGAATATTTTTTTTTGAATATGAAGCCATTAAACTTGTGGGCCACGGATGAAGGGTTTAGAGGCATGGATTTGGGGTCAAACTTGATATTTGGAGTGATCTCACATAGATCTTTCCATCCCCCTTGGTCTCATCCCCAAATGGAGCCTACAATTGGGCCACAGAAAAAAGTTCTCATATAATATGTGAGAACTGGTTCTCACATGAATATTTCCCAATAAATATACATAGCAACTAGCAACAAGGCCTGGGCATAACATTAAAACATATTAAGATCTTGGTATAAATTATTGGGAAGAAATAAATAGAAAGTAAAAAATAACTATGCTATTTATCATTCTCTTAAATTTTATATATTAAAATATAAAGTAGAAAGGATAAAGTAAACTTAGATAATCTATAAATAAAAATTGAATTTATAATTTTCACTTATTTTAGTTTTTTATATAGTTTTTAAGTAGAAAATATAGAAAAGAATTATAACTGTAAACATTAGAATAGAAATAAACATTAATAATTTTAGCCATGATAAATATGAAAATCATGTCTTACTTCACTAAGATATAAGAATATAAAGAATTTAGGGATTTGACCGTAAAGGTTATAAAATATCATGTATTCCCCAAAATGGTGTTGAAAGAGAATTTATCCCAAATGTGGGTATTGTACAGTGGGGCTCCATTTTTTATTCCAGTTTTGCCCCTAGTAAAAGATAAAAGATAAAACCCTAAGCTTTACCTTTGTGAAAACTTCTTTGATTCCCTTTCACTGGTATGGGCGAAAATATAGAGTCTACATCCCCTTCGTCGATCTACTATGAGGTTCATTATCTTCTTGATCGATTCCATCTCGATATCGCGTAATGGGAGTTCGTCTTCAACGATGAAGCTTTCTGAAATTTCATTTTCTGAGTAGCTAGCCAAGTGACTGTGCGATATCGCACAAAAAACAGAGTTAGACTCCCAAATTTGTTGTGGCATTTTACTTATTTTATCTGAGGTCTAACTCCATGATTTCATACTCGATAACAGAAAGTTTGGGCAATGAAAAAAATCGATCAATGCTCCAAGAAATTGTGTGTACAAAGAATCATTTGAATGCTCTAAGAAGTTACAACACAAGGATGTAAAACAACTCAATGGAGCATACCAAGCCAAAAGAACTAAGTGAACAAAATATGGAAAAACCTTCAGAGAAATGAAAGAGCAACAGCTTAATCCTCTCGAGAACCTCCTCTAACAACGGAGACAGTCACACAAAACAAAAAGAGGGAAAACGACATACTTTAAGAGATGCGAACGGAGGGAAAAAGGGAGGAAAAACAAGCTGATATTGACTTTTCAGTTTGTGCGATATTGCATATATTTGCGATATCGCACAAAACGGGTAGAATTAGGGAAAAAATGGGGCTCCGTGTACGATACCCATATTTGGGATATATTTTTTCTCAACACCACCATAAGGAATACAGATTATTATATAACCTGTACGGTCCAATCCCCAAAGAATTTTCTTGCAGTTAATAATGACCATTCAAGATATCTCTTTTAAAATGTTATACCGAACATCATAGTCTAAGATTGTGGTTTCAATATTCCTTTTTAGAATAGGGATACGTGCAGCTATCAACCTAAATACAAAATTAGCATAGCATTAATTTCGCCAATTAATTATAGGTGCGGGAAGATCCTCTTGCAAGGATCATAAAATTTCAAAATTGATGGAGATATTTACTTCTTTTTCTTAAGGAAAGAAAATAGATTTGATAGAGAGTGGATTATGGGGAGGAGTTACTTCCTATTATTAAGAAAAGAAAATAAATTTGATAGGACATGGATTATGGGAAGGACTTATTATTGTCAAAATTATTGGATTTTGATTTGGAGGAGCATGAGGATTGGCAAGATTTGAAGATATAGAGATATTTTGTTAATGAGAGTGATTTTAAATAAGAGGTTGACACTTTAAATGAGAGAGATCTAAAGAGAAAAAGATTAGATCTATGGCCCAAAGTGACGTAGCACTTTAAAGCAGTATATGTTTTTTGTGTATATGATGGACAGTGCTTCTGGTCGGTTCTACCGAGGTCGGCAGATGTAGGAGTCCGTTTGGGTCCGACCCTTTCGTAACCAGGGGGCAGAGGCGTGCATCAATATTTTCTTGTGTGGGTGTGCCAGATTTTCTATTTTACTTGGAATTGAAGTGGTGATCCGGAGATCGACCTTCGCAAGTAAAACGGAAATCAACTTCTTTCAAGTTTTTCATTACACATATATTTAAGAGAAGAGACATTTTTCTTGGTTTACCGTGGAAGGCAATTTTTTTGGCATTTATAGCCGATTTTGGCGTTTATAGCGGATTTTACAATTCTTATCAATAATGAAATACAAGAGTTGTGATTTTTGTCTCTTTTGAAAAAATACAAACTATAATGAAAAGCAAGAAAAGAAGGATCTAACTTCTCAGGAGATTGTGGGGGACTCGTTCAGATTGACGGTCCCATGTGTGGACTTCGTCATCATCCATGCAGATGAAAACAGAGGATGCTATTGATTCGCTTGACTTGGCTGTAACCTCAGGTTTTTAGAGGACAAAGACCAAAAGGAGGTCCTATGTCCAATAAAAAACTAAGTAGACTGGCTGAAAAGCCACGTCTAAGCCATTGGAGGCAGAAGGAGAAGGCAGGGACCTTAGGGTGGTACCCCCCAAGGGACTTTTGTCACTTTGTAGCGGTGGTCGGTGTAGAACTTCCGCAGAGTTTTCTCTCTTTCTTTCTCTTAGATTTCTGATGCCTTTTCCTGTCTGAATTTTCGAATTTTCTACAGTCTGTCCTGTTCTTTTTTCTTCTTGGAGTGCTCTCCTATTTATAGGTTTTTTGGTAGCCATTTAGGAGGGTTTATGGGCTTTTATTGTTATTAAACCGCATAATGGAAGGAGTTACAGGATTTAATTCCTTTGTTTTGTAACTCCTTTTCCTTGGCTTCTGATTGGCCGGAGGAGATTGAGGGCATTTGATCGCCTTTAATCGCCATGATGGGAGGAGTTTCATGGGTTAAATGCCATGAATCAATTGACTTGTAACTCCCAGATGCTTTCTTCTGATTGGGCCGTCCAAAGAAATGGATTAATGACTGTAATAAAGCTAGTCAATTAATCGCATTAAGTGGTCGCCGAGCAGTTGAAGAGTCGCGGGCCGTGCCGCGTCTTTTGGGATTCTTCTGGCGATGATCATCGATGGATCTTCATATAGATCGACATCGGATGACCATGTAACTTCAGGTATTGGTTGCCAACAGTGGGTCGGTGCCATCTGTCATGTCGATTTCTCGATCGGTCAGGTAGTAAGCACACTTTTTTGGTTGACCGGTTGGCGATCAATGTTGATTTTGATACTCTTGATGATTGACTCGTGATTTTGACGGATGTCAAAGGATTTGGGTGTCTCAAAAGTATGAATTTTGGAAAATCCCAGGGGTCGGACGCTTCGAATCGCGAAAAACGACGAAAACGGGGCTTCTGGGGCCCTCCTGGCGATCCCGGGCTCCATGGTCGCGGGCGACCATGGCCCAGGGTCGCAGGGGCCGGCGATCTGCGACCCTGGGGGATTTTTCCCCCCTTTTGTCTCGTTTTGTGTCCGTTTTTGATGTTTTTCGATTCCTTTTTCTTCTGTATTTTTTCTTGACATTTTTTATTATTTATTGGTCTGATTTCCCTGTAGAAAACCTGATGAAAATCCTTGTATTTTGGTTCGCAAAGTTTCTAATTTTCCGAGAAAGCCGAAGACTTTGTCACGCAGAGCTGCCAATTTTCCGTCCGAAGTTGAAAATAGGCCAAACGATGTCGGAATGACCTGAAATTTGGGGTGAAGCCTCCTGAGCAATAAATAAGACCAACCATAAGCTTTTGTTTGAGTTTTGAAGCCGTTTGGGGTCCTATCGCTAGTAGACTTGTTTTTATTGCGATGAAGATGTCGCGGCTTGATGTGCGGTCAACCGATGTCCGATTGACTTGAAATTTGACGGGGAACCTATTGGAGTAATTTTAAGATGATCCATAAACTCTGTCTTGGAAACCATGGTCCCAGAGTTTAAGGTGCGGACTTATAACCCAAGGCATTGTTGCTCATACTTTTGTGGGGTAGCTTTCTAGCATACCTTGTATATATCCCTTGATGTGGATCATACTTTTGTAATACAACTTTATATATTACAGTTTCAACAAATTTGGCATCAAGTTACATATTTACATCAACACTTCGTTACATTAGATTCTGTGAAGCAACGACATCGTCATATATTAAAGCACATTGTCTTTCACTAGCTTCTGTGAAGCAACGACGTCATCATATATTAAAGCACATTTTCTTGTACTAGCTTCTGTGAAGCAACGACGTCGTCAGATATTAAAGCACACTTTCTTCCACTAGCTTTTGTAAAGCAACGACATCGTCAGATATTATAACATAATTCCTTCCAAATTCTATATTCTGTGAGGCAACGTCGTCGTCACTGACCATTGCAATCGAAAAAATGATATGTGTATTGGTTTTATATGCGAGCGCACTACAAAACATAGACATATAAGCTTCGTTTCTTGCCATAAAAAGCACATAACTTGGCAGAATTCAAAAATTCATATTAAAACATTCAATAATCCACCATAAAGCAACATTCAATAATCCATAACAAGCGAACGGTCTCTCCCAATAATGTTATGAATTTTTGTACATTCAATAATCCATAACATTCTAATAATCCCTCATCTTGTGCCAGCTTGTGTGGAAGTTGCTGTCATGCTTCCAACCCTTTTCTAGTCGTCTTCTGCAACGACGAAACCTGCGCGAGCTCGACATAGTCCAGCCCTCTTCGTCTCTCTATTCTTCTTGTTTCTGCAACAAGGCCTTCAACAAATCTGCATTGCAACCACAGAAACTGGAAGCTCAAGGGATTCTCTTCATCTTCTCAACGTGTTTGGGAGAGGGGAGCCTCATTCAAAACCTCACCAAATAGGAGTGAACTTCTACTGACAGAACGTACCAACTTAATAGCCACTTCCTCTCCGCTTTGTATATCAACTGGGTCAAGCAAATTAACCACGGATACATAAGAACAACTTTCCATGTAATTTGAAAATATATGGAAAAAATGCAGCAGAAACAATGGAAGAAAATTCCCAACAAATACCTAAATCAAGCTTTCCAAAAGATATGAATAATGGCCATGATCGTAGTCTGCGACAGAAATGGATCTTGTTATTTCTATATAGATGGTTCCGAACCAGTGGCAATAACCATTGCCCATGAAATGGCATGTCCACCTGTGAAATCCACAAAAATTGTCACCCTTCCACCAATAAAATCCAGTCTTCAAATACTTGAATAAGTGCAAGCCCAAAACGCTTTTAGGAACCACATGATAGCAAAGTTGGGCTATTCTTAGTGGGTTAGATGAAGCCAGAGTGCCCAAATTCACATTATCAATTGAAATTCAAATTGGGAACCCACTTTCATCTCCATGGAAAAAGCCCACTTGATTTAAAGAGGCAATCATGATCCACTTTCCATGATTGCGAACTGGGTCGGTCCATAGGAAAATACACTCATTGAAATTTCTTCATGGACTACAATTATTCATGCATTCTTATTTAAATCATCCAAACCTTGAAGATTCCCATCTATAAAGGCTTCAAGTGCATTTTATGGAGCTTCTTCTTCAAATATACTATAAACATGTCAACATTACTTCATCTTCAAGTCCTGAGCTGTTGTAAATCAACATTAAACTGACAAAGCAGGATATGAGAATACCAAATGGTGGAAGATGAAATGGGTTTGGGAATACCTCATGTTGGCAGTGAGTGGAGTGAGAAAAAGAATGAGAGAAAGAAAGTAAGGGGAGATAGTGTGAAATAAAGAAAACAGAGGGCGAAAGAAATGGTGAGATGGGTGGGGCTGATTCATGTTAGCAGCAAGGAGGGTTAAACTAGGGAAAATAAAGAGAGAAGTTTCATTAACCAACCTCATAATCTCCCCAAACCGATCTGAGTTCAGGGTAAAAATCCTCAGATTCGTCATAAACATATTGGAAATCCGATCATTTGGTACATTGTAGTTCTGCAAAACGGTCACATTAGGCACGATGAATTTATCCAAACCATAACGAAACAGACAGTTTGAGTGTCTGGGCCTTTTGGCAAACACTTCATGGGTGCTCGAAATGCTACAAATTAAATAAAAAACTGGTTTTATTCTATTATTAAACTGTAAGACAAGATCACTCGGTTGGAAGAGAGGTACTCTGCGATGACTGGAGCCAGGAGGCCTGTTGCTTTGAAGAACTCCATCTAAGGGATGAGATTGGATTCGATGCCGAAGAGGGTCTCTAAGCGCTTGGAGACGAGATTTTGAATGTGAGTTTTGGAGAATCCATGGTCTTTGAGGAGTGTGAGGATGGAATCTGAGTTTTGTGGGATTTTGCCGTTGACCTTTTTATTGCAGAGAGAGCACTTTCCGGGGAGAGATGACAGGAGTCTATGAGGTATTGGATCAAATGGGTTAGTGGGTTTGCTTGGGAGAGGGTTTTGAGAGATGGTTTTTGGAGGAGATGGATTGAGAGGTGTGGTTTAAGGGGGAAAACGATGGGAGGAAGACGAGGAAAATAGGGAAAATGGTGTTTCAAGAGCGACGACGTCATCACAAGTTTCAATCATTAATAAAAAAAATAGGGGACCACTTCCGTGCCATATTTACTAGTGGCCCATTTCTTGGTTGTAGGCCATCTTGGGGCCTTTTTTAGGTAAAATTCTCTAGATTTTTTAAGAAAAACCTCATTTTGCAGGCCTATTAAGGGCCAGACTGAGCCAATTACCTTCATAAGAGGGCCCAATTAATAGCTCTAATCACATGGGAAAATGAACTTTGAATAATTGAGGCAGGGTCATTCTTAAGGGTTGTTTTGGAAGGAAAATCTGTGACTGAGTTTTGAAGAGGGTATGACTATGGTTTAAGAAAACAAAACCCCTAATTTTACGGGCATTTAAAGGATCAGATTGAGCCAATTACCCTCAAAAGAGGACCTGATTAACAACCCCAACCACATGGGATCCAATCGATTGGTTGTTGACATTCGAAAAGTTCCCATGGGCTATGGCACGGGCTTTGTGAGTTCTACTTTTCACTCAATTTAATTTGTAGCCTTATTTTATGAGGCTCCATATTTTATTTTTTCATTCACTTCTTCAACTAAGTCTTATAATAAAACTTACTACTTAAAATATCATTGATGTCACTATATATTCAGTTGATAATTATCTGGTTGTCTCCTCTTATAAAAATGTTCTTGAATTTCTTGAATAATCAAGCTTGGTTACCTATGACTATGGAAACCAGGTGAAGCAAATAATAAAAGCATAAAGGCCTTTCAACTCACTTAGATGTACTTTCCATGTTCAACTATCTGAGTGAGCACTATTCATGACTTAAGATATAAGGATAACCATACGGTAGTTAATTGGACATTACTAGCCATCTGATTAAAGGTCAGAAAATATATAATTAAAGTATAAACTGATAAATCTTCAATATTTGATGAAAGAAGAAACTATAAGATGGCTTGATTGCTAGTAGATGGCTATTTAACTATACTCCATGCAAATTTACTGGGGATATTGACGGTACAGTATCACCTAAAATATATACCCATCACATAACCTAAACATCAAAATTTTCCCAAACAACACTTCCTACAATCAATACACTGTGTAAAATGCCCAAATTATTACTATATCACAAACTTTTGCAAAATCTTACAATATTTCAATAAAATGAGATTTTGCGATATCTCAAAATTACTTTGAAAAACTTTCCAAAGTTTGATCACATGCAGCGGTGACCTTATCATTGATCATATGATATTATATACTAACCTAAGTCATATTTATCACCTATTCCGTGCCCATTTGGCTATTTACTAGGTTAGTAAAAATAATTTAAAGCCTCCATTCATTAGATAAGGAGTCACATCAAAAGTACACATCTTCAATATTTTTTCCTTCTTTTAAAAAAATAGTAAAAAAATTATCTTTTTTCTACTAAATGACAAAAAAAACACCCACTTTTTACACAAAAAAGTAAAAAAGATTTCCTACCAATCCACTAAAAATAAAATATCATCATAACCCCTTTATATTTTATTCTCTCTTGATTTAATGCTTTACATCACTTTTACTTTAATAGTAAATTGCTAAATTGGCCCGTTCCTAGCTCTAGCCAACTTATTTGGACCAATAATTAGCTAAAATAATATGATCAATCATAAGGTGAAAACGTGTGAGCAAACTTTGCAAATTTTTTCAAAGTAATTTTCGCGATATCACAAAATTTTGTAGATCTTTTTGTATATACCCTCCTAAGATTTGTAGGACTTGTAAATAGGTCACTGAGGTTTTAATATTTACAAATAGGCCCCTATATTTTCATTTTAATACCTTTTATGTCTCCAAAATCAATAGTCTTCCAATCACCACTGGTTTTTAGAGAGAAATGACACTTTTGCCCATCTCTTTTATCCTTATATGTATAATTTCAAATGCTTGGACTCAATTTTTTTTATAAAGCATGCAACATTAACAATTGCACTCGGTGAGAAAGAATAACCCTATATAAATTCTTTTTTTTTTATCAATACGAGGCTCATTTCATTAAATCCAAATTTATCATGACGACAATCAACACTTGTACTTATAACTGGTTATAGTTTATCCAATCGATTCGTGACCCACCATTAGATTGAAAAAAGTTTCAAAATATATGATTATACTTCATGTGTAGGGGTGTAAAAGAAATATTGGGGAGGGGGGGGGGGCAGGGGCAAATGTAATATATATATATATTTAGAACTTGGGATGGGGGAGGGGGGGGATTTAAACTTTTCTTAAATATCGGTGGGGCCTTGTACCTCGGTCCAACCCTAGTCATGTGCATGAGAGAGTTATTGAGAGAAACCGTTGGGACTTGAGATAAAATAATTATATTTTTGTAAATAATAATATACTCATTTTTGTTTAGTGGATATAAGGGCAAAGTTATTATTTATATAAAAATCCAACACAAATCTCATTGTGGCTACCCATTCTTGTTAGGAACATTGGTTTTAGGGACATGAAAGGTACAAAAAAGAAGAAGCAAGGGCCTATTTACAAATACTAAAATCTCTTTAAGGGACTATTTACAAATCCTACAAACCTTAGTGGGCATATACAAAAAAAAGCTCAATTTTGTAAGATTTTGCAATAATACAATAATTTGGGCACTTTAGTCTTTTGGGAGATTCTATATGCACCCACATATATTGCTGTATGCACCCACTTGCTGAACTCACCCCCCTTTTTTATTTTCTTAATATTGTTTTGCTGAGCCCACCCACCATATTTCCCATAATACCCACGCTCTAGTGCTCTTCGTTCTCCTCTGCATTTCCCGCATCTCCCTCGTTGGCCGACTTTGAAAAATCGAGCAAAGGCAGTGCACATCGCTTCTCCTCCTCTTGCCCTCCCTCTTCTCGGTCGTTCTCCCTCCAAAGAGCATCAGTGCACATCGTTCCTTCTTCTTCTTCTTCTTCACAAGACGCGTGAGGTGAGTCTTCTTCTTCTTTTTCTTTTTTTTCTTCTTCATACGTTTATCATTTTTACATTCCTTTTAAGTTGTAATTTCTTTGTTAGATAGTAGATAAGTTGATTACGAGCTAAATCATGTGCATTCGAAGTACTGAATCCCTTCAATTTGCCAAAAATCGTGGCATTTTTCGCGATCTGCTCGGCAATGCAGAACCATGCACCAATAGTTGTGCACGGGAAATGTTTACCGTCTATAGATTTTTTGCACAATAAAAGAAACCGCGCATAAATGTTTTGCACGGATCCTGTAAACCGTGCAAAACAAATATGCATGGTAAACATATACCGTGCATAAACTTGTTGCACGGAAAAGTTAAACCGTGCAGAACGATTTTGCACGACACTGTTGAACCGAGCAGTACAAGAGAAAAAGATTTCTTCCTAGAATGCTTTTCTCTTCCTACTGATTTTTATTTTAAGCCCAGATTGGAATATATGCCGAGGAGACTAGCTCGCCGTATTGGTGGCATCTCACATCCTACAGGTAGACGTGGTAGTACTTCTAGCGATCCATCCAAAGTGCGGGTGAAGGTTGGCATTACTAGACCTCCTCGCTGAGGTGTGCATGCTACTACTTCGACAGTCGGCCGTCAACGGCCAACGGCGTCTGAACGAAGACGCAAATTACGGCAGGATCCACTGCCTGAGAGCTCTTCAGAGGATGATTCCTCAGAGGATGAGGCAGGGCCGTCTAGTCCTCCCCAACCGTCTAGTACTCCTATTGCGCCAGTAGGGGAGGATGATTCCTCAGAGGACCAGGCACAGCCATCCAGTCCTCATGCCTCGGCAGCAGGGGATGGCCCTATTCCAGGCGGTCCGGCCGACGAGTCCGTCCTTGTGAGTGTTAGGACTCACGTGGCCATATCCATATGGGATGGGGAGGTACACGTTAATTCTTTATATATTTTAACTAATTCTTTATATAATACCAGATGCTAATGAAGATTTATACTATGCTTGTAATGTGCAGGAACGTGGCCCGCTCAAATGTATCAATCATTGGCGCCAGTTGAAGGACTGGTACATACCTCGCCCTGGAGATCGTCTTGATATTGAGGTGCCTATGTTTCGCGCTATCATAGAAGAGTCTGGATTGGCAGACCTGAGGCATTTCAGCTACCGATATATCTCCTGCCCCTTGGTCTCGAGCTTTGTGGAGAGATAGCAGCCCGAGACCAATACCTTCCACATATCGTCGGCGGGCGCAACATTGATGCTCGGAGGACTTTTGGATTGTTCCATTTGTTTTTTTCCAGATGATTTTTTTTTGTGTGTGGGATGTATAAGTAATTTCATGAAGGAATATTTTCACTTTTGTTTGAGATGGGATATATATTAGCTTACAGTTTCACTGTTGGAGAGTATCATTGGGTTACGTTCGCTTGTCCATCGAACACGACATTACCATATGACTTCCTCAATCGTATTAAGAGTAAGTGGATTTTGATACATATGGGCTTTAGAACCCCATAAAACACTGATATGGATTTCTAAAGCCCATATGTGTCAGAATCCATTTACTCTTCATACGATTGAAGAATTCATCTGGTAATGCCGTGTTCGATGGACAAGCGAACGTAATCCAATGATACTCTCCAACAGTGAAACTGTAAGCTAAGATTGCTCCAGGCTCCTTAGGAATTTTGGATTGAACAATGTATCCTTCTTTTGAGATGTTTAAGTAATTACAAGAAAACAGTGTACTACAAACTTTAACATGTCAATCAAGGATTATTGATTCTTGTATAAGAACTTGTTTGCTTTTTGACTTCTGGTCATGAAATGGTTGATGCCTTTTATTTAATATTTTTTTTTATGAACATCTACATGCCTCTTCGAAGTGGGATACAAATAGTTCCACTAGTCTACATTAATGCATGAATAATCCACGCATATCAATAATGCACGGCCAACATATACCATTAAAATGCAATCTGTTCGGCCAACATATACCGTGCAGATTAATTCTGCTCGGCTAATATATACCGTACAGAAACTTTATATACGGTCAACAGTTACCGAGCAGTTCCATTCTGCACAGCAACTGTTGGGCGTGCAGAATGGTTTTACACATATACTTGTGTGCCTTGTAATATATGTTTTAGTGTATGATAGATTTGCCAACCCACAATCAACTAAGGAGGGTTATGATGGAATAAACCAAAAAAAAAAAAAAATTCAAAGCATAAAAGCTTGATTGCATTTCAACATCCTTTACTAAATTTGTTTACATCAAGTTCAAAGTACAAGAAATTAATCACCGTTAAGATTAACCGACTCCCTTGTTGCGACACTGTCTCCAATTATTTCTTTGAATCGCTCGATGTTCTGAGCATGTGGTAGTTGCCATCCGTCAGCATTAGGATGGTGGTGTCTATACCAATTTGTCGCAATGGGAGGCATGGGAGCCCCGGGTGTCATGAAGACTTGAACAAAATGGTTACCATTGACGAAACCAATCGCGATAACTTTGCGATCAGAAGATGGAATCGGGGTTGATCTCAAAGGCAGGAAAGTAAGGCACTGTTGCAAAGAAAGATGGATCAATACAACATTATAATATGAAGCTACCAGGTGACCCATGTCTGGCATTGTCATCCAACGAGCATATGGAGGATGGCTATCATAGTACACCCAGGCATAATACAGCTCCGCAATCCTATCATCTCCTCCATATAGCAATGAATAATAATTTTGATGCCTCTTTAGTTCATTGCTCAAATCTAGTCTAACCTGCATCCAACCATCCTCGCTCATTCCCAAAAGATTAACTATTGCTCTGAATCCACAGTTACCATTCGCCTCGACATCCTTAATAGTCTCGATATAGGGTCCTAATGACTTAGGAAGATGATGCTCGAACGTACTTGAACGAGTGCGTCGAACATTTAATTTCTCCTTCCCCTTCTTTAAATCTAGACTGTTGGTTCTCGATGGAACGCTATCTTCGATCGAAAGTGCATACTCAAAAGCAGATGGTTCCCGACGCGTGGACCGATCCAACTTCTTCCTTTTCGAGGATGAACGACCCCGGGTGTTCAATTTAACATCCGGCTCAAGAAGAGAAGTACATGAAGGACACCCCAACTCTCTTAGTTTTTTCAATATTTGTATTTTACCAGCCTGATCGGTACTCTGAAATTTCTTATTGATCAATTCGAACTCGGAAGTTATGGTTAATTCGAGGGCTACATTCTCCTTAGTGGAGTCTAAATTAAGCTTCCTCCAGTATTGATGGACACAACTCAGTGGTATTTGAGTGCCTTCCCTTATGTATTCGGCAATCTCATGTGCACATGGTAACCCATGGGTCCGTCGAATTACGCACCCACATGCCAAGGAATCTGGACCAATATAACCAGCTCCGATTGACTCATTCAGTACTATATCCAAAGCATTCCTTGATATAAATCATCTCAACTCGCGAAACAGTGCCGGTTTGAACTTATGTTGCACGGTGTTCATGCTCTTTTCAAATGAAGCATTTATCTCCGTAAAGAGCAACTAAAGCAATGCATGGATAACCTGCCAGGACGCATCAAAGCTACTGTTCGATATGCCAATGTGTCTCTTCAATTTTGCATGTGCGCTCTCAGCCCTATTCGTAGTCACGTTTCCAAAGTGCATATGCCGATCCGTCCAAGCAGCTACAAATTGTTCCTTATGGTTATTCAACCACAATTTCTTCACATAATCAACAGCGTTTGGATACCCACAGAAATTCCGGTCCAATGCACTTAGAAACTGAATGTAGTCATTTTCAGTGGGAGAGACTACGAACATGTTCCAACTAGATATAAACGCATCCCATCTGTCGTTGGTCTCAAAATACTTCTTACAATTTGCCAAGATGTTCCTAAAAATATGCCACCTGGATAATAAGCTTGCTGCATTCGGAAAGACAACGTGTATTGCATTGATGAGTGCTAACTCTCTATCGGTTACAACGACGCGGGGCATAATACATCCATCCATCAATTCCTTAAGCCTCTCCAAAGCCCATCTGTAATTGGCCTCCCTCTCTGATTCAAGGTACACAAAAGCAACGGAAAAAGTCAGTTGAGTGGATGTCACACCAACGATCTCAAGCAAGGGAAGTCGATATCTATTAGTCTTGTACGTGCAATCCATTATCAGAACTTCTGGAAATGCACGTAATAACTGAATAGATGATGGATGTGCCCAGAATAGGTCCATCGTAGCATCTGTAGCGGGGTTGCTAGTGTGATACTCAATGTAGTTGTTCTGCTCCAAATGCATCATGAGTTGTTGCATCTGTGATCGACCGGCCGACTCAGTCACCCTCCACTTCTGACGGGCATTGTAGATACTCTTCATCGTACTGGTGTTGTGCACGTCCCTTTCTTGCAAAGTACGAAGGATGTTCCTTGGCTTCACCATACTCTTCGACATATCAATCAAAACATTGATTTCCTCCCCTGAAAGCCTTCAAGCAAATAAGTGCCCCTCGAGATGTTGTGCGTTTGGATGATTGTGCAACCCACAAACCACTGTTAACATCCAATCATCATCATTTGCCAACTTTCGGCCCTTCAAAGTAAAAGGGCAATTACACTTCTTCGTTCCCGTTGCCTTATTAGGATTTCTCTTTTCGGGGACCTTCGATGGACCCTTATAGCTTCCGCTTCTCTCACAAGATAAAATTATTCTCGGCTTCCTACCATCTCCACCAGCATCTGAAGTTTTGATTACAATTACCAAGCATGTTTCTTTTCAACTTCCCTTGTCCATTGGATTAGGTCCTCTCGGCTTCTAAATATCAAGTCAGTGGTGAAGACATTAGTAAAATCCAAAGAGCACTCACTCGCACCGGTTGACTGATTCTCCTGAAAATATAATTGCTAAATCTTAGTATATTAATGAACAAAACTATATACTGTCATTGTGAAATATGCTCGGTTTACTATTGCCGTGCAAAATATTTATGACGTGCAAACATTTTATGCACGGCCTAAATATCCGTGCAAAACTCATTTGAACGGCATAAATAGCCGTGCAAAATATTGTTGCACGGTATATTTATGCCGTTCAAATCTAATATGTTTGATAGTATTCCGCCGTGCAATATTCATTTGCACGGCTCTGGAATGCCGAGCAGGACGCGCGAATTTTAATTAAAATACTGAAAACGAAGTCAGGTGTATACCTCCTCTTGGTAGACCGTTAGTTGCAAGTCCATATTGAAAATGCCTACTTCCGATGGACAATGTGGTGTAGGGAGATGAGTGCCTCCAATATCTTTAAATAAATGGAGGAGACTTTGATACTTTTTAAGAGTTGGAGAAGATGATGATGAGGAAAGAGATGAAGATCAATGGGGATAAATGAGGTTAGAACAGTATGGAAATAATGGATAATGAAGAATAAGAAGAAGCAGAGGCAAGAAAAAGACGATGAAACCTCCCAAGTTCATCTGAAACACCGTGCAAAGGAAGAGAGGGAGGATGTTGATGAAGAGATGGTGATTTCGTCATTTCACCTGAGACTAGGTAATTAAAAAATAATAATTTGTGGGTGTGTACAGCAATACATGTGGGTGCGTTTAGAATCTCCCTAGTCTTCTAACACATGGAACTATTAATTTTGTAATAATGGGCTAATTTAGCAATAATGAAATAATTTGGGCAAAATCTTGTAAGATCTTGATGATTTGTTAGGTGATGTGCATCATAGAATGTAGGGGTCAAAAGCCAGAACCCTAGGGTTCCACTCACTCCACAAACATGTCAAGTTTTCGTGCAGCAAAATCGTCAGTTGGTCAAATTGATGGGACCCTTTTCTGATGATCATCAATCAATCTCATATACATATTTTCCCCCTTGTGTTATCACAAACCCACCTTTATTTCATCTCCCTTCAGATTTCAGACCTTATAAAAGCTCACATCTTCTATCTTCTCCATATGCAATACGGAGAAAATCTTTGAAAGCGACTCCTTTTCTCTTCACTACTGCCTTCTTTCCTCAATTTGCAGAAGTGGGTCTGTTCTGGAAATGGCAATAAAGGCGCCCATCACCGCTTTGAGATTGGCAGCAGCGCCACCATCTTCATCACAAGCCGCTTCCAATAGGCGTTGTTCTATCAGCTTATCCCTCAAAACGTCTTTTTTCAATGGAGGAGGTATACCCCTTTGTTTAATTTCTATTCATCTTTGTTGGGGTAGTTTTATTTTTTCATTTATGTGGGTGTTGGATCTGTTTCGTTTGAAGAATTTGTGTCTTTCTGTTCTGTTTTTGTCTGCAATTATTTGAAGATGGAAGACTGTTTGTCTTTATTTGCTTTTGTGAAATAATTATTCAGTTATGGTGGATTGATGGGTGGGATTTGAGGAAGAACTTGGGTTTTAGGGATATTGTTTTGGAGAAAAATGTGATAGCCCCAACATGTTGGATTCATCAATCATCAATGATTACCTAGTTCTGGTTTGTAGTTACCTAGCTCTGAGTTCCCAAAATTGGAATTTGGGTTCGCAGTTTGCAATTCGGTACTTGTCCCAGCTCGACAATTCTTGCATGGATCATTTCGAGATCATCACAATGATTGAAGGGATTCAATATATTTTAATATTGTTTGGTTCAGCCCATATGTTTTGTAGAATTGGAGTTCCAATTGAAGCAAATTACTAGGGTATCCTTCTCTATATATCACATCTTGTTAATGAAGAGAAGAACAGTAATATTACGAATGCGATTGAAGTTGGGGTGGTTATGTGGTCTCTAAGTAACAAAGATATAATAGGAGTTTGTCTTGTAAACATTTTGCATAATGTTGCGACGTGTGAAAAAGTTGCAAGTCCAAGGAACTAGGAGAAGAGGGAGACTGATTGACACCTTTGCTATGATGATGATGTTTTAATGTTGCTTGCCCCTCACTTCTTGCCTGATTGCTTCATGACGCCAATCAAATTTAGTAGATCTCAATTTGCAATTCATCAATTTGGTGTTGTATCAAGTTCTTCCTAGTGACATTGCTGATGGCTGATAGAAGAAATCATAATGTTCAAAACTGTGATGTGCAAGCAGTTCCAAAATGCATGGATGGAGATCTATGGAAGGAAGTAAATGCAGTGATGTGTTACAACTTACAAGAAGTCAAGGTTGTAGGGAATGTTCTACCAGAAATCTAGATACTTCCAAACAAGGATGAAAATCGCGGTAGCTTCCCGCCACCAAAACGCTACGTAGCGTAGCGATGCGAATTGAAAAAATCGTAAAACAAATCTGAAGAATTTATAGAAAATCTAGAATATTGGAAAATGAGAAAAAAAATGTATTATTTTTTTTTTTTTGCAAAAGTAACTAAGATAAGGGGGCGTAGCGGTCCCCTCATTGTATGAGGTCCTGTATCGCTGTATAAATAGAAAATAATAGTGATGATCATTTTTTTCACATGTATTCATGTTGCTTAGTTATGCTAACTTAGAAACTAATGAAAGGCTTGTAAAAAAAAAAAAACTATGTCATGAAGTTAAGACTTAAGAGTACCTATAGAAAAGAATACATCTACCCAAGGGGGTGTCTAATAGGATGTACTTAGAAAAGAATCCTTAAGAAGAACTCTTTGTATCGACTGTAATTTGGTGAGATCATGTGCTTTTTGGTGTTCTTTTAAATATAAAAGGGTAGAAGAGTTGCGTAGAAATGTTATTTGGAGAGAAGATGAAAAGAAATTAGTCTTATTATGCATTTTAAATTTTTTTGGAAAGTAGGAATCTGTCTCACTCCGTTGCGGCCCCATAGCGGTCGCTACGGATGTGATCGGCGATAAATACCATTTAGACCGCTACGCCCGTAGTGGTCTTCACTGCTACGCCCGTAGCGGCCGCTATTTTGATCCATGCTTCCAAAATCCTCATCGTGCTTTGTGAAAAAGAAAAGAAAAAATAGAAAAAAAAAAAGAAAGAAAAAAGAAAAGGAAAGCTAAAAATCCATCAATGATGACAATAAAGGTAAATGGAAAGTTCAAATTTTCTGTAAACTATAGGGATGATGTGGAAAATGAAGAAATGTTAAACCAGAATAGGAAAGTCTGGGAGAGTCATGTAGCACAGCTACATGATGTGAAACATGCATATTGCTTGTTTGAAAGAAAAAAAATGCCCTAGATTCATAAGGTGAAGGATGGGGAAGACTGTGTTAAAAAAAGTAGACCTATGTATACTTCTACTAGTAATATGTACAGGTTAGTGATTCCTGGATGAAGGTGCAATTTTTCTTCTTCTCAGTTTATGGTCAACAAGCTTCAAATTAGCGATGCAGTCCCAATTGATTAAATTGGATTGTCAAGGGCCCAATTTAAACACAAACTAGAAAATTCCAGCAAGCAAAAAGTTGTGCAGAAAAATAACAAAATCTCAGCAAATTAAACAGGCATGGAACAATGCAAATTAACCCAACTGACCTTAGAGGGTCTTCCAATCCCCAATTGTCCCACATGACCAACAGATGGAGGATAAATTGCACAAGTGCAGGAAATCTGATATTTTATTACTGTCATCTAACATGTACTTGACTGCTGACCACTTCCTTCTTATATAATGCTATCAGAAGAATGCTTCAAAAACCCTAGAAAACCTTGATACCATAGTTTCCTATTGCAATTAGAAGTCCCCACTACTATTTTCTATTCAAAACATTGTAATTACTAAAAAAATAAAGCAAAAAAGACCAATTTCCAGATCTGGATGTCCCAGACAGCCTTGGAAATAAACCTCTGTGTGCCCCCACATGGCCCGCTTCTGGATAAAGTAGACTCCATAGGGCTGAAGCCCACCCTTGGGTGACCCAAGGGGTACCAGCTCTTTGTGGGTTGGGTCCCTGGCCGGCCCACAAAAATTGGCCCAAAATCCCTGCACGTTTTGGAATTTTGAAGCTCATAAATGTTTGAAAATTTCAAATCAGTCCCCATTTTTTCTTTTTTGCCACAACAGTTCCTATAATTAATGTTGAAATCAAATTGGGGAGTGTTTGGGGCCCGAATCTCCATAAATTCTTGATCAAACCCTTGCAGGCCATCTTGCGGTGCTCAATTTGCTCCATGTAGGCTTCAGCCAACTCAAAAGTACTATAAATTTTTTTTTTCAATTCTGACTCACTTAGTGACTCTCTTAAGGTTGCTAAATGCCTTGCTATCTAACATGAGACACTTTTTTTTTTTGGCTAGATTGGATCAGTGTTACGGTACTCCTGGAACAACCTATCCACCGGGGAATCGATCCTTGGGTGGTTATGTGAGATGAGACACCCTTACACTGGGGTGTCTCGTGTTTCCCAACCCACGACAATTATGAATTGGACTCATTCAAGTGTTGTAATCCATTCATTTGAATGGCTTTAGGATAGGTTCTCCTTCGATGGTCCCTTCTCCGAGCAAACATCGGACGAGCATCACATTGGTTTGTTTGACTGTGTTGCTTCTTTTGATCACATTGGTCTACCCAAGACATCCCTTTGCGAACAAGTAACATGGGAGATAAATGCCGGAGGATTAAGTGGACACTTTAGATGGGAGAAGACCCTTTCTAAAGCCGGACCGCCAAAAGTCTAAAAAATAACTCTGGTCTTTATACTTCATTACCCATTCCCCATTAGCCCTGGCAATATTTTATTATGGACTTCATCCTTGGCCTACCAAAGATGCTACAGAAAGCTGACTCAATTTTCACAGTGGTTGATGTGTTACTAAAATGGTGCACTTTGTACCCTGCAACACAACTCATGTTGCCGTAAAGATAGTGTCACTATCATTCAAAAAGATTGTTCGGTTACACAGAGTTTCTAAGACTATTGTTTCAGGTCGTGATTCACGAGTTACTTTTGGCAATCTCTCTAGAAAAAGGTCGATTGAGGTCTGGCAACACATGGATCACAGCTAAAGATTTCCAGGAACTAAACCCGAATTTCTATCTACTCGTTGGGGTCGAGTGGTTTCAAGTCAAGGAGACATGACGTAGTCATGGGCCTATAGACCTATCTATGGGAGGCCCAAAACATAGGCTTACTGGCAGCCACAGCAGCCAGCTCATTAAGCTCAAGCCATAGTGGCTATAGTGGGCCAACCCATCTGGCCTAAACATAATGGGCTAGCCCATTGAGCCAGGCCCATAGATGACTGATCCATTAGGCCAACCCATGGACGGCCAGCCCTTTGGCCCTACCGTACATACTTTCTAAGTAATGTTACCTTCCAATAGAGTTATCTAAATAAGATATCTTAAATCAAGGAAATGAATTGATTGACTTGTTATCAATTAAGGAATTTTTTTTTGGTAAACCAGTTAAGGAGAATTGATTGATTGAAATGTAATCAATTAAAGAAAATTGATTGACGTGAGAGAGGAAAGAAAATCCCATCAAGAATAAAGAGATTGGTATGTAATCAATTTCAGAAAAGCAAAAGAAAATCCTATCTAGATCCCCAGCTGCCAAGATTTTCATCTCTTCTTCTTCCATAAATACCTTGTATTCTCTCATTTGCAATTCAATGAATATTCTCTTTTTTTTTTTCTTTCGCCATTGTGAATGGAAAATGTTTTCCCTTGTGTGAAAGACTCCTTGGGTTGGTCAATCGTGAAAACTGCAAAGGCCGGGCATCCATGGGAAATGCATGAAGACACCATTCATCGTTGGGTTCCATCACATTCACATGTACAATCCTATTGGGTCTCCCATGGAACTTCGATTAAAATGCTACACATGATGGGAAAAGAATACTTTTTTCTAGTGGAGGATAAAATGAAACCTACATTTCATCCAAACAAGTAGTGAACTCCACTCAAGCAAAATCAAAGACATTGAGAATAGTCATAATAGTTAAGCCTTACATATTTTATGAGACAAGTGAACACGGAAAGCAGAATTCGTCAGAGCCTGATGCTTTCTGGCTAGAGGAGAATAATGTATATACATTGAATAGACCACACAAGGTGGGTGGTCAAAGCCATGAAAGTTAAAAATTAATATTAAATTTTGAGGTCAAACTCAAAGATCAAGATCACAAAACCCGTAATCAAACTCGCATAAGTTATGAAGGTGTGAGAAGTTGAGAAGCTGCCGGAAGGACGTATCAATCACGCATCAATTTGGTCAACACAACAGGAAGCTAAAGATAGTCCAAGGGTCGGTGATGTTGATCTGTACTGCAGAAGGATGCACCGATGCAGAGAACAAAGGCATAACAGATGAAAATTTAGGCTAAAAAAGGAGTGTCAGTGTTACCTAAATGCAAATGTGGCCATTAGCTTTTGGAAGGCATAACTTCGCATCAGTTATATTAATAAATTAAATATAAATTTCGCGCTTGATTGCCCATTACATGTAATAAATAGTCTTGAAACTCATCAAGATTGAAGTCGGATGTTTTGAGTGGTTTTGTGCTATGATGCCTAGATACGGCACAGATACTTCAGGGATACGCCATTGACATAGCAAGGATACGGATTTTACATGTAAAAAGTGAAGTATCGGATACGACATGATACGTTGCCCATTTTGAAGTATCCGTGCATCATAGGTTTTGTGAAACTTCATCATTTGGACAGCAAAAGTTGTCCTAAAATGTTGTTATAAATAGTGAACATTTTTACCAAAAAAACTATATAGTCAATATCTTTTCCATTTTTAAGTGTAACTTTCTAATAATGGAATAATTAATTGCAAAGCATGAGTTATTAGCTTTTACAGTATTAAGGGCTAAGATTTTTTAAGATTTTATTATAAAAGGTTTTTCGAGTTATTATAATGAAAGGTTTTTTTTTCTCCCTGATTTGGGTTAATTAATTTTAGATTGGGTTATGTCAATGGTAGACAGCAGTCTTATTTTTCTTCCTTTGATTGTGTGTCTCTGTTCTTGCATTATTTCTTCAGACTGGTATTCCAATTTGATAGATTATGATTCCCTCCGTATCTTATTATTTTCTTATGAAATTTCTTTTGTGACCAGGGAAGTTCCTATTTGTTATTCTATTGAAATCTCAGTTCGTACTAGATTAGTTTTAATATTGGCTGTTTGTGATACAATTTAACAGAAGCCCAATTCTTTGGGTGAGTTCTGGATTGATTTTCAAGAGAATTTTATAACTACCTCTTCAATTGTACTATAATCATAAAATTTACTAGGAATCACAAAGAGTTCACGACTTGTTTACTGTCCGCAGTGGGAGCTCTAAAGGCTACAGTGATTCAAAAAACAATTTCCAGCAGACCCAGATGCGGTCAGCATGGCGGGGGTGCTCTTGGTTCCCAGATGAACCTATTTGATCGGTTTGCTAGAGTTATCAAGGTGAGATGTAGAAAAGTTGTTTGCATGTTTCCTTCTGATCTTTGTAAGTTACTATACATTGCTGGTGGCTTCTATTATTCTTAATTCTTATGCTAATACTACAATTTAGTACTATTGTCCTGAGTGTAGTCATATGCAAATGCAATCGTAAGTTCTTTTGAAGACCCGGAAAAGATCTTGGAACAATCGGTACTTGAAATGAATGATGACTTGACAAAGATGCGTCAAGCAACAGCACAGGTACTTGTCATATTTGATTCTAGATTTTTTTTTTGACAAGAAAGATTACCTGCATGTAGGTGCAGGCATTTAATCATTTTGTTTATTGATAAATACACTTTTATAGAAGAAAACATGAAGAAACAAGGACCATCTCAAGATGGATGATTCATGTCCAACTACACATAATTTTTCATTTCAATGCAGACATGTGACTTGTGTCATTAAGGAGGTTTATTATTTATTTACTTATCTTGACCATTATTTATTGATTGCTTTTTAACGTTTTTATGGAATTTTGTTAAGGTATTAGCATCTCAGAAGCAGTTGGATAACAGATGCAAAGCTGCACAAAAAGCTTCTGATGAATGGTATTTTTTTTTTAATTTATTTTGGAGTTACTTTAGATTTTAAAGAATTTTTGTTTGTATAACAACCTTTGTGCTTTTCACAAATACAGGTACCGTAAGGCACAACTTGCACTTGCAAAAGGAGAAGAGGACCTTGCTCGTGAAGCTCTCAAGAGACGTAAATCTTATGCTGTAAGTATTTCTCGCAATGGAGTTGTACCAAGTCTTGAGTTCATTATCATCGTTTGATTTTTTAGTAAATATGGTGGGATTTTGAGATAATATCAGGTGACAGACATGGGTGGCATTAGCTCATATCTTCTTAATCTTCATCCATTCTATCTTCTTTGTTTTTGCTAGATTGGGTTAGTGGTACAGTACTTTTGGGACTATTGACCTGCACAGGGATCGATCCTTTGGCGGCTGTGTGAGATGAGATACCCTTACCATTGGGAGGTCTCGTGTTTCTCATCCATGCTATCTTCTTTAATGGATACATCTTATCGAGTATTACACTCAGTTGATTTTTTTTTTCCTTTTCAAAATAAGAATGTGAAATCACCATCCTCACGTGGTCCATTAGGATTCCATCAACTTTTTTCAGAAGCCCTTGGGATGCATTTCATTACTTCCAATTTTAGGAGCAAAGAGATTTTCTCGGGATCTTAAGAGTTCTACCATAGTAGAAAAGCCCTGATAATACAAGAGGTTAGATCACTCCTTCCATAAGGGGTCCTTTGTTTGCATTCATTTACCTATGTAAATGATTCACGTGCGTTAGGATTGCGCATGATTGTGTTTGTTTGCGTTCATTTATGGATGTGAAGCGTAAATGAGGTTTGAAAATGATATGTAAATAAAACCATTACACATAGTTATCAGAATCCTATGATTCGTATCCCGAATCCTAAGGAAAACATATCTATATGACGAATCCCATTTACAAATGAATCTTAGGATCCAGGTGTGAATCCTATATTCGATACTCGTTTCATTGAATCTTATGATTCAAGCGATTCCGCTAAGTGGTAATAACTATAGTTATTATTAATAATCTTTTACCTTTTTTTCTTTCTTTATTCTTTTTTTCTTTTAGCGCTTCTATTTTTAAAACGTTATTTAGTAGTTAACAAAACCTCCTAAGAACTTTTTGCGACTTTGATAAGGTTTTAAAGATGAATAAAGAATATTTATTTAACTAAAGCATTTGACTGAACGTATGGTGCTTGTCTATATCTTCTTCTTCTTTTTTTATCTATTTTGGTTTCTTTCTTTATGAACACTTTCTTAACTCCAAGAGATATCCTACTATGTAAGATTGATGGTTTGGATTTTATTTTTATTTTTATATTTTGATTTAAAGATAAAAAAATAATTAAAACTTTAAGCTTATTTAACTAGTTACACATCATTTATTTCATATATATTAATATATGTCATGATGTTCTTGATATGATTGTATGATAGATTTACTTGTTATTATATTTATACTTCTATAAATGGGAAAATGGATGGTTATAAATAATTACTTTTATCCTTTTCTTTTAATTTTTAATTATTTTTTAGTTTTATTAGAAAAATAAAAAGTACTGCGATTCATGATATGATTCGATTCATGGTCTTGAATGATTTGCGATACGATTCTAATTTTGAAAACTATGCCATTACACCAAAAATTTCATACCATAACAGGTGTGAAAGTGATTTACAATCACACCCCTCTTGCAAAAAGGTGCCAATACACTTCTTACGCGGTGATTGCATTCTTGTGAGGCCCATCAACCACCTTTAGTTTTTCTAATTCATGTGGGCCCCATATCTGTAATCCAAACCATTCACTTTGTTTATTGAATTAATAAACTCAGGATATTGAAGCTGATTATCTTAAGTATTGTTAGATTTTGAGTAATTTATGAAAAACTTCGAATCTATAGATCTAATTTTCTGCACTTCCCTTTCAATATTCTTGTATTAATGTGAAATATCTGGGCGTTCAGTTTCATATCGTAACTCTTCATGGATTTTGAGAAATTTGTGGAAAATGTCCAAAAAATCCGAATAAATCTAAAACCGTTGGATATACTCATTTAGTCATGTGAAAATGGTGATTTTAACAAACATGGTAATGAGTTTCACATGTGTAATATTTGCATATGCAACATTTTGCATATCTAGCATTGATATGTAAATCTCATTTTCATCATGGTTGGAAAACTCTCCAAGTTGACTCTTGACTCTCCCGAGTCATCTTATTTTGACAAATGACCGAGTAAAAAATAGGGGAGATTCAGCCCAGTCATTTCATTTTAATAAGTTGTTTACATTCCGAACAATTTAAGAGGCAGATCTAATTTTTAATAATTTAAATTTATTTATAAGTAATTATGAATGATGTTTGGAGTCAGTAATTTAAAAATGATGATTGGAATCTATGATGCATGGATACTTCAAAGTGGCAACGTATCGTATCCGATACTTCACTTTTTACATGTAAAATTCGTGTCCCTGCCATGTCTATGGTGTGTCCCTGCCGTATCTGTGTCGTATCTGGGCATCATAGATTGGAATGCAATTTGAAACTTATATTTGATCTTTTATATTTGGTAGTTGGACTAACAAATTATGTAATATGTAATATTTTTTCTTTTATTTCCTTTATTGATGTACTTTTCTTGCATATATAAATTTATTAATTTGAATTGATTATCATAAATGAATGTAATTATATATATGTTTATATTTTATACGTAATGGATTCATTTTTAAATATTTTTAAAATTATTTAAAAACAACATGACTCTCCCGAGTCTCCGGTTGACTCTATCCGAGTCAATTTTTTTGCATTGGATGAGTTGAGTCCGAGTCACGAGTTTTCCAATGTTGATTTTCATGTCACGTATAAAGGCAAATGCTAAGGGTAAGGAGCCAACTGAGGCTTACTGCAACACCTATTCCCTTGGTTATGTACATTTGCAGCCTGGGCTGCTAATAATGCATATTACATTTAGTTTGGTGACTTTTTTTTCCATTACATTCTGCTTCCAAGATACTGACAGGAAGTACCTGTGTATGTGGAAATATCTTTTGCAATTTGTTACCCACTACAGGCAGCTGTGCTTCTTCCAGAGCCTGACCACTTTCCGACTCTCTTGTTCTGTTTTACAGGATAATGCAAATGCTTTGAAAGCTCAGCTCGATCAACAGAAGACTGTTGTTGAAAATCTTGTCTCGAACACTCGGGTATGATGCTACTTATAGGTTTTACATGAAGATTATTCGCGTTGGCATCCACAAGTTTTACTGTGTTTTAAACTGGTCATGTTTCAACCATTGCCACTAAATCTTGCTGTTGGATATTTCTCACATTGGTAATATCAGGAGATTCATAATTTTAGGGTTTTCTTACTTTATTATCTGGAAAATGTTGCTAAACATAAAGTGATTGATATAAAAATGTTAAAAAAAATAAATCAAAATGCTAAATACATTCGATGCAAATGAGGAAAGTCCAACTAAACCAAGCCTAATAAATGAGCTGGAACTCAGTTCGGAGGATTTCAAGTGTCAACTCCCTCACACAATTGCCATAGTAAGAATATCCAGCAATTGGCTAACAACTCATAGCTCACAGGATAAAATAGGAAACATTGTACATCAATCCAATCACTACATGCAAATTCTAGTTCAGTGGTAAAGTCCTCACAGCATTCCGACTTGGCCACCAAACATGTAAACACAGAAGACCAATTGGAAGGCCAGACAATTGCCTTTACTGGTGCATACTGTTTTAGGCCACAAATGGCACCTGTGCATCTGTAATGAAACAATCCAGCCCAAACAACCAAATTCATACCTGAGTTTTGGACCTTTGGTCTGTGTGAAGGATGCACATATGGTATATAACAGTGGCCAAACTATAGCAAATCAGAGGCAGAAATTCTGCACTTAATTGGAAGTTGGACTCACATCAATGGGGATGCTTACAAGTCACAACCAGGCTTTCAATTAATGGTTACAAGTCACTCCAAGGGTAAGGACTTGATGCCCCAAAGTCTTCCTCTCCTTTGTGAACAGAAGTTTGGGTCAGGCTTCTCTCCATTGCAAATTGTCTTCACAACCCCAAAGGGGTTCTTTACTTGTTTTACTTTTTTCCTCTTACAATCAATTAAGGTTCACATAAAACTAATGACTGTCTTGTGCTAATGGCCCTAAAATTAACATGGGATCTCTTAACCAAAATAGCCTACTGAAAATCTAAATCATTGTTAGAAATAAAGATTAAATCCTAGCCTATAAAGAAAATTGAAACTTGCCAAACTCGAGTCCTAATCGAACAAATTAAACTACTCAATATGAGAGGGAGTTCTAATCATAAAAAGAAAGGGGAACACCTTGTGGAGACAGAAGTGATGGGACTGTTGAAAACTCCTTTTTTGAAACTTTTGTTAGCTGTGATTTCCATATGGTCAATGTGCACATCTCCCCAGGTTTTGTGTCAATATCGTCATCATCTTTGCCGACATCATCATCATCATCATCAAAACCTTGTCTAAACTAGTCCCAACTATGTTGGGGTCGGCTACATGAATTTTGTTTCTCCGTTCTGATATATCCCGAGCCAAATCCTCAGATGTTGTGTCATATGTATAGATAAAAAAATATAGGGATGTTATGCAAACATTATTGTATTTTCATTTATGCTTCACCATTTCCCATTTAAGGTTTGTGATATTTTCCGATTATCACAAATATTTGTGAAAGTAGTTACAATTAATGCCTAGCTCCTTGTGAATTGGAAGCAAGGATAAAAATAGCGGTTGTAGCATGCGTAGCGGCCAATGGCCAAAACGCTACATAGCGGGCGATATGTAGTGGGGTGGATTTTTTCAGTGTTAAATTTTCTTTTGAACCCTATGTAACAACTAATCTTGTGTTTTTTTATACTGATTTGGAACCATATAAGGGTAGAGACAACCATAGGAAAGGCTATATTGAGGAGAAGAAATAGGAAAAGCAATGTTATACATTAAAACTATTTGGTTTTATTAGGTTTTAGACCGTAGCGCCGCTATTTTCAAAATCGCGTAGCAGCCTAAGCTACTTTGAAAATAGCGGCACTACGGTCTAAAACCTAGTAGATGCAAAAAATTTAATTCAAAACATTGTTTATCCTATTTCTTTTCCTTAATAGCTTTTCCTGTAGTTGTCTCTGCCCTTATATGGTTCCAAATCACTAAAAATACACAAGATTGACTGCTACATAAGATTCACATTTTTAATACTTAAATAATTCATACCACTATGCCGCTACGTATAGCCACAACTGTTGCATATCACCCGTTATGTAGCTTCGTGGCCACTAGCCGCTACACCTACCGCAATCGCTATTTTGATCCTTGCTCATAAGCTTCTATTTTTTATTTTTTTTTTAATGTTTCCTGAAGTCTATATAACTTGAGTGCATGATTGAGAGTGCTTTGTTGCTGGGAAAAAATGTCTAGATTGTTTTAGTTCAGATCATACATTGTTCTATCAATATGATGGGATATGATTGCACACTCTACGATGTTATTATGCGAAGATGTGGATTTACACATTCATATAAGGAGCATGAACCACACACGTGGATACACTTGGATATTGGAAGCACACCCCACATGTGGATACACATTGATATAGGGAGTGCTCTTACACACACAAACGAGTAAGAGAGAGCCACACGCTATTTTGCTATTTATATAATATGAACGCATGTATTCATCTGGGTCTTGTTGCTGCAAAGACCTAATTTTAATGTGTGGCCACCAAGAGTTACAGTCATGGTTCAAAATAAAGGCCACTATGTAGCAAAGTGGCCGCATTATCGACTGTAATGGTCGAAGCCGCTGCGTTATTTTGAAAATAGCGGCGCTACGGTTTAAAATCTAGTAGAGCCAAACAGTTTTAATTTAAAACACTGTTTTTCCTATTTTGTCTCCTCAACAACCTTTCCTAAAGTTGTCTCTAACCTTATATGATTCCAAATCTCTAAAAAACACACGAATCACGAATGGCTGCTACAAAAGATTTGCATTCTTTTGACCACTTCAAAAATTCACACCGCTACGCTATAATGCACGGATACTTCAAAATGGGCAACATAGCATGTCGTATTGTATCTGATGCTTCGTTTTTTATAAGTGAAATCTGTGTCCATGCCTTATCCATGGCATGGCCCTACTGTGTTCATGCCGAAAGTGGGCAACATAGCCTCTACGCCGCTATGTAGCATTTTGGCCACCGACCGCTGGCTGTTATGTCTGCCGCAATCGCTATTTTGATCCTTGGCCTCAACCGTTATCACCGATAATGCGGCCACTACGTTTTGAACCATGCCGGACCCAAACCAGACCTAGATACTAGATGGGTCCATAACTGCAAACCTGAATATGGACCTGACTGTCAAATGGCCCATACTTTGATTTTTTGGTTCATGTTCTTAGGGTTGTTGGATAAACAGGGTCCATTGTGATCCCTAGATTTTAGTTCTCTCATGAATAGCCTAAAGAAATGGTCGTTGATGTATCATGATGTTTGAAGAAAATATTCTGTCAGAATTGCACACTATTAAAGAGACTATGCTGATAAGATATGGTGATTTTCTGTTTTTTGTAGCTTTTGGAAAGCAAAATACAGGAAGCCAGGTCGAAGAAAGATACTCTCAAAGCGCGTGCACAGTCTGCGAAGTCTGTCTAAACTTCTAGCTTCATATTTTACTTTTGAAATACTTGGTGGCAATTGATATACTAAGGCCGGTTTGTTGCTTCTTTAGGACTGCAACTAAAGTGAGCGAGATGCTGGGGAATGTCAATACAAGTAGCGCACTTTCGGCATTTGAAAAGATGGAGGAAAAAGGTAGGGACTTCACTACTACAAAGCGAATCTGTTTCTTCTCTGTCAATTACAAGCCACAAAAGTTACCCCGAGGAGAGGAAAGTTATGTCCACCCGAGGAGAGGAAAGTCTCGAGGAAAGTCTCTCTCTCTCTCTCTCTCTCTCTCTCTCTCTCTCTCTCTCAGCCAACGAACCAGCGAAGCCATTAGGTGACCGTCCAATCTGAAGAAATTCCACAGAAATCGAAGACGATAACACGTTAATCTCATTGAGAAAAAACTGAAACCTCCAAGGGTGCTTTACCGAAGAAGAAACCCAAGAAAAAATTAATCTCATATGATGTGCTTTATATTCACAAACAAAAATCGATTAGTTGCTAGCTTTGCTTGATTCTAAATCACAACCAATGGCTGTAATCTAGTCTCAATCTTTCTGGACAGTGTTGGCCATGGAGAGTCAAGCAGATGCCCTAAATCAGCTGACCACGGATGATCTTGAAGGAAAGGTGGGTTCTCTTTCATGACAGAGACTTTTTTTTCCCCAACGAATCATTTTCCTTACATTGAAATCTTCCATCCTCTGCAGTTTGCATTGCTAGAGAGTTCATCAGTGGATGATGACCTTGCAAAGTTGAAAAAGGAACTATCAGGAAGCTCGCCGGTACACTTTATTGCACTTCTTTTCTTCTATTTGAACTAGAAGGCCTATTGCTAAAGCTAATGAGTATAATAGATCTCACCATATCATCTACTGTGATGTATTTTCTTTTCTTGATTCACTAGAAAGGAGAGCTACCGGCTGGTAGAACAGCAGTAAGCGGAAAAAACGCATCATTTCCATTTCGAGATATCGAGATTGAGAATGAGCTCAATGAACTAAGGAGAAAGGCCAAAGAGTACTAGTTTTTCCCTCCTCATTCAGTTCCTAGTTATTGAACTCCACCAAGGTGTTACTGTAAGTTTGGTGTATTGTTTTTGTGTCGTTAAAGGTAAGTCCAAGTTCATATATAGCTCAAACCCTGTAAATACAGCTTTCTCATTGATGCAGACATGGCTTCTTGTTGTCATTGACACACTCCAGAGATTAGATGGATGTATTAGATGATGTAAAATGCCTAATTTTGTGGTCACTTTTGTGATTTTTTTTATTTTGTTTTTATGTATGATTATAGCGATGCACTGTTGGTTAGATGTAATTGGGGTACATGACATTACAAATGGATCTGCTTGCTCAGCATATTGGATAAGTTTACTTGTGCCAAAGCCCATTGGGATTTGGGAATGACATGGATAAGGGGAAAGTTGAAAGGAACCAAGAAAATTTCCATGGAAAAAAAAAAAACGAAATTTCTTGGAATTGCTTCTGTTTAAACAAATGTAATTCAAATTAGAGAAGGGAATGTCAATGAAGCAAATATCAAATCAAAGTAGGGAAGGAAATGTCAATGGCTTGTGTCATGGGCACTTGATACAAATTTCACTAAAATACTACATAAAAACCTGCAGCTCTTTTGAAACTTTGTTTTCTTTTGACTGATGGGAACCGAATATTACTTACCTTCTGTTTTAATCATTTTGCAAATTCAAATCGTGGTTTATCTGCTTAAACTATCCTTTTTTTAATCATTTTATATGCTTAACATGAATTAGTCAGCTCCGCATTGATGGGATAAGGTTTGATGATGAGAAATTTTGCTATGGGCTGTTGCCAAAGTTGATACTAGGGGTGTACACGGATCGGATTGGTGCGGATTGGGCCAAATCCGTCACCAATCCGTTACCAACGGATTGACGGATTTGGAATCCGTCACCAATCCGTTGGTGTTAAAATCCGATCCGATCCGATCCGTGGAGGACCGGATCGGATCGGATCGGATCGGATTAATCCGTTCACTCTAATTTTAAAAGAAAAATATTAAATATGTTATAAAAAATTACATTTTGACCCCTTAATTTTTTTTTCTTATTTTAAATTTAGACATCTTAATTTATATTTAGACCCCTTATATTTTTTTTATTTATATTTAATACCAACGGATCGGATCGGATTGAATCCGCGGATTGAGGGTGAAATCCGCCACCGATCCGTTGCTAACGGATTACAAAATTTTCAATCCGTCACCAATCCGTTTACCTTCGGATCGGATAAAAATCCACGGACTGGATCGGATCGGATCGGATTTCCGGATCGACGGATTTTTTGTACACCCCTAGTTGATACAACGTTTTACATGGCCCTCCTTGTGGGGAGCATGTAAGAGATGAATTCTCGCCAATAAGAATTATCTTCTTTTTAATTTTTTTTTCTTGATGCACCCCTGAAATGCTTGAAAACTGGAGAAAGGCGCCTTACCCTCATGAAGTTCTCACCAGGCTGTCCAGACTTTGAATCTTGTCCACCTTTCCTCATCCGAGGACCTTGTACCTCACCTGAAGTCTCCTTTCCTCACCCGATGGCTCTTTACCTCAAATGAGGTCTCCTTTGCTCACCTAAGGGCGCTCCCACTGGTGTGGGTTTGATTGGTCCCTAGCCCCTTAGCTGGGCTACCCAAAAAAAAAAAAAAAATTGCTATAGGCTCTACTGCAGATATTTAAAACCATGTTTTGATATCTTTTACACCTGTTTGTTGGCATGAATCTTGTTGTCCAATTGATTTCTTATAAATTAGGCCCTCTAGTAAAATGATTAATATAAACTGAAATATGCAGTTATGACTTGTGAGAGAGAACATTTGGATGGACCAGCAAAGGCCCCGTTTCTTTACTAAAATTCATGACAGGAATTCAGGCTGTCTGAGAATTCAGAATTCCTGTCAGGAATTCTGTGTTTCATTATTAGAATTTCTGGGCATTTGAAATTCCAGGCATTTGAAATCCAAAAAAAACCCACCATTTAAAAACCAATTTAACAAGGAGGATTTGGAAATCTCACTTGTCAAATAAATTCTTGGAGAGGGACGACTGCATTCCGGGAACTCAAGCAGGAATTCAGGCCATAAATGAAACAACGAATTTAGAATTCCAGAAATTGACAGCATTTGGAATTTTCAGACAACCACCATATATGAATTCTAGTAAAAAAACGAGCCCAAAATATCATTATAGGAAAAATCTTCTCCAGGGCATGCGCTTTTGTGGGAGCGCATATTGTGACCGTCACCAAAAGGGGTATCCCATGCCTCTTTGAATTTCACTTGGTCTTAATTATGACGAAAGCATATCAGAACACAAAAGCGCCGGAGAAAGAAAAAAGTTGTCCATATTTATTGAGAACAAAGAAAGAGACTCTCATGGCTTAGCAATGTCCCATCAAATTTGGATTCAACCACAAAATTAGATTTTAATATTTATTAATTATATATTTCTCCAAATTTAAAAATAGACATGAGCCACGTGGATTCGTTTTTCTCATGCGTCGTCTCCTTATTCATTGTCAAAGTTCAAATTAAAAAACGCTGACTGTCGGAAGCACGAGTGTCACGTGGGACCCTCAACCCATGTTCTCAATTTTATGTTTGAATTGCAGGCATAGGCCCCCAATTGATGATGATGTCTTAAGGTTGGGTACAAACAGGTCTAATTCTGGTCAAATATCGAAGTTTTAAAATTCTTATTATATGTACTATATAGAAGTAAAAGAAATCAAATCAAACTTTTAAGATTTTAAAACAATGACTTTGAAAAGAACAAACAAAATAAATTCAACCATACAACATCACAAAGTCAGAATATTGAATCAAAATCCGAATATGTTGTGTTCACTTGTAAAGATCAAAACTATTCAAAATGTTTGACAACTCATGTTTGGTCATATAACTCTGTAAAAGTTATCATTTGGTTTGGTTAAATATTAATAAGTGTAGTTTAATTACATGTTAATCAGAATTTTTATCTAGTGAGGCCAATATAATGTAGATTTTAACCATCATTTTATATACAACTCCATGCGCTGGTAAATGATAATTTTTAGGTTGCTCGAAATAATATTAACCATTAGATTGAACACTTGTATGATAAGAGGACTCCGCGGTGAGGAAATTATTTTAATTTTTTTGCCTAATCTATTATTCAATTGTTCAATGTGATTATATCTTTCTTGTGAAAAAGAAAAAGAAAATGAATTCGACTTTCCTCAATAATGAGGATTTCAATTTCCAATGGGAGGGGTAAAATAGAGGATTTTTGTCTCCCATGGTAACAGAAACTCAAGGAACATGTAATTATCTCTCTACATAAATAAGTTCTATGAGTGCATTTGTTCGAAGAGAAAATTCCGTGATAAAGAGAAAAATTATTTTGATTTTATGTAAGTGACTTCTTCGTGAAAAAAAAAAAAAAGTTAAACTCAATTTCTTTAATAAAAAGGATTTTGATTTCTTACGTAAAAGATACGAATGTAAGAGGAATCCAATCAGTACCAAACTCGACCAATTGCCACAATGCCATTCCTTTACCGCTTAGACATGATGTGATGTAGGGAATTCTGAGATATGATGTGACGGGGATGACTTAACATTTAAAAATGCCATGTAACTTTTAAAGAAATTATAAATTTGTCTTTGCTAAAATTCTTACAAACAAACATGCTAGAGTGTAATTGATAAATGGAAAGTCGTCGTCTGTTCCTCACCTTATATCTACCATTCCACGTGCTTGGTAGTGTATGCATTGGCGTGCATGTGAGCGCGGAATAGCGGCATATCAACGGCCGAAAATTGGTCAAAGTCGCATCTGACGACTCTTTCCGTTCTCCCCACGCAAAGGAAACGTTTCCAAATTTCCCATGCTGAGACAAATATTGGCTCGGTAGTCAGCGGGACATGTTATCATCAGCTGAGTTTCTCTGGATGGAGATTAATGGCAATGATCAATCTAGACAATGGCAGCAATCCTGAATGGGATTTCTCACAACCCCAAGAACACACTTAATTATCCACAAAACCTAAATTAACTAATACTAATCATGGAATTAAGGATTGGGATCTTACATGATTAATCGTACACTTAGAATACATTAATTACAAGAGCAAACTCCATTATATAGGCTCAATCCCCCATTTATCAAACTCTTTACTTTGTAATATCATACTTAATTAAGGATCCCTGAGCATTATGCAATACTAACCATAATTCTTGTTTTAAGATTTTCTCAACAATCAAGTGGTTATGATGGCCTTGTCAACTATATAAACTTTGTTAAGGGGTCTCACTTTGTACACAGAAGAAATTGAAAGTTGATTACATGACTACAATGAGGGGCTACTATAAGTGAAAAAGGAGTTAATGTGCTTAACTTCAAAGTCTACTCACATTCCCATTTCTGTATAGGCCCATCCTGTTGGATTAGTGGTCACTAGATTGCTAAACGTGAACCCTTGATTGAGCTTTACAACTTGAACCGTTTGATCCATTGGACTGGAATGATCATTGATTGAGCTTTCACATTCTCTTTTTAGGTGTACTATTTGGTGTGATCCTCGGAGGTATCACGTTCAACTACTTTCGAAAAAAAGAAATTTGAAATCTTAAGCAACAGTTGCAGTCAATTCTTCAAATTAAGTCTGGGACACAAGTCCACTTGACACTTATTGGTAGTTTTGATTCATACTTTAACTTGGTTTTTTGGGGAGTCCCCAGTCTACACACCTCTCTCATTGGTGATCAGATTTAGTACACCATCACCTGACCAAATTTTAACCTAAGCAATGATGAACATGTAAACTGATGACAAAGCAATTGAGATCCGAAGGTCCAAATGCTACTGCTGACTTTTTTGTTTTTTGGTAAAAGGTACTGTTGACTGTTTTAAATGTTAATGGAAGCCAACACCGGGTCAATTTTCACCTAACAGCAAACTTCTCACTATTCAAATGCAGCCCCCCACTGTTGCGGCTCACACTAACTATTCTTACCACCTATTCTTACCAAAGCCTCGAGACATTAGGGGGCAGCATAAACACGTTTCAATTCGATCATGCATGCAATGAAAAGTGGACTGCTTGGATTGGATCTAAATCTAGGTTCCTACAGGAAACTCTCCTCTCTTCTTTCTTCACCTTTTTGTCTTTCACACCAACAACGGAGGGGAGGTATTTCGGGTGGGTCGTCCCATATTCCTTTATAATGGAGGATTAGAAAACCTCATTTCAAATCTAAATTAATAGATTGAGAAAAGGAACATGGTTACCAAATGGGAACTTGAAGATTTGTTTGCCAAATGTGAGGGGCGCCATATCTTATTTTGTTAGTTGAACAAGTGTTATCCATCGACATATTCTAACAATCCTAACCTTTCATTTAGCAGTTTCATAGTTCAATTGTCTTTTGGCTATACAATCTTTTAAGATTTAATCCAACGGAGAATAAGGATTAGATGAGTGTCAGTATTGGCCGGGAGAGCGAATGACTCGGAAGGAGTTATATTGATCAAAAGCAACTGTAAGTGTACCTTGAGCTAGCTGGAGCCTGGACTACACTTACAGGAGTCCAGTGTAGAATAAAATTCCACATGCAATGATTTAAGGCATTATCCCACAAGAAAGGATATTTGAAACTGACTGAATGGAGAGTGAACTGATCATTATGAGAGTAGCAGGGCTCCCTAAGAAATATATATACCTAAGATAACTACAAAATAGAGAATCTATGTTAATATTAGTGCTTCATCTAGAGTACATTTGGGGAATGTTTCTTCCACCTCTTCTCAACGGACTCGGAGGATGCTATACAAACGTGTCTTACGCATATAGAGTAGTGCAGACTGAATCTTGCTTCTAGTCAAGTAGTATTAAGAAAATGGGGATAAGGGTAGACAATGACCATATGCATCAATAGTGGTGAAAACCCCCAAAAAAAAATAATAAGAAACAACCAATACTTGTGATTGGTGTTGATTTCCATTGTTTTAATTTTCTAAATATCTAATTTCTATGGTGCCAATAAACGTTGATCTTTATTTTAATCTTTAACATTTATTCAACTATAGCCGCCAAATGGTTTTGGATTTTAAAAAAATCTTCCTTTGGATAGCTAAATGTGCCGATAGAAATATTTTTAAATTATATATATATATATACATGTGTTAATCTATGTGCAATTTTTGAAAGTCTCAGCACTCGTCTTTATCGGTAGATGTGCAGTTTTGTGTTCTTTGTTTTCTAAGTTTTGATTAGCATAAACTACAATTGTATGAACAATCTATTGATGCTGGATGACTGTGTACAAAAAAAATTAAAAACTAGTCTTCTTATTTTTAGGCCTTAGACATGCCCCGCTCCTAAAAGATAATAAGATAAGAGCCTAGGTAGAGCATGCTCTTTGAGGGTTTTATCCCCCCCCCCCCGAGCCTGGCCCTGCATATACTAAAGCAGGGTAAGGAAAGCCTCAGACCTGGGCTAGGCGGTCCAGGCCTATCCCTAGATTGATAGGTGACATCTAGGATTGTCAACCAAGTAACCCATCTGATCGAATAGAATACTCTTGCAACAACTTTGGGTTATGCGTATTCGTTAAAACACGACATTTTCTCATCCCCAAGCCAAATGGACAGCCCTTGCTCGGTGTACAACACACACACATGGATTGATGTCATGGTGTGAATCATAGTATGAGTAGGTCATTTTCCAGGGCCCTCAATGCCCCTTAACGCCAATTTTTTGTGGGCCAGGCCCAGAACCTTATCAATCAGCCCTGACATTTAACACTCCAAAACACTATATGACCACATAGATATGAAATGAATACCAGACAGATTCGAATTGAGAATATCAGCCATGGTACACGAGCAGGGACCTAACAATCCCCCCCTCACTGATACCACCCGATAGGAGAACTCCATTTACATACCAAGCTACCACTTATTATAAAATTAATTGGTGATGAAAAACGATACAGCAATGGTTTTACGGTCCGTTAGTTGTATTAGGAATGCATTCGAATATCACTCCAATTACGGGTGCACACGAGCGTTGTACTAGGGGCCGAACAAATGAGATCCAAATCACTTAATGTACCTAAATAAGTAAAATCCGAGTCTTGGTTTGGGTCCGTTGGATTCATATCCGAGGACTCAAATAACTTAGTCCACTACCTAATTACATTATACATTTATAGAAATCTAATACTATAAAGTACAAAATATTTGGGGTAGAGTACATGCCTTTCCTCAAGTCCAGGTGATCACTTGAGCCGAGGAAAAAGAAAAAGCATAGCCAAGTGGTATGGGAGTCCCATACTCTCACCCAATTAACTGCAAGAGTTTGATCCTTCTTCTATCTATCCGTACAGGTGGCCTTCTCTCCAATGTATGCTTAGGGCATGTTTTTTTACAAGAATTTCTAACAGGAATTCAAGCTGTCTGTGAACTCCTGAATTTCAATCAGAAATTCTATGTTCACTTGCTTGTATTTCCAGCATTTGAGGCAAATAGCATTTTGAAATTTCAAAAAGTGGAATTTCCACCCTGACTACAGCATTTACAAATTTAAACATTCTGAGAGGCTTGTTGGAACTCCGACTCTCTCCCAACGATCGATTTTCATCTTCTCCTCTATTCCACTCTAAAAAAATCAAGTATGGTCATCTTCTTCCTCCACCCCCCTTTCATATGCTTGCCTATTTTTCTCTTTTTTCTTTCTATTTTGCTGCATGCATTTTTTTTCTGGAGGGTTTTGATGGAATGGGGAGAAGAAGGGTTTGGGGGTCGTAATGGAATGGAATCAGTGGGTTTCTAAGATGTACAAATTGTGGGTTCTCTGAGATCTGAACTAGATGGTAAGAGACAGGGGCTATTTGGTTGGATGGCTGGCCGGGTTGATTTGTGGGTTGTGTTGGCTGAGAAATGAAGAAGATGCGGCTCGGATTTCATGGTTATAGGATGGGCGTTAGGATGGCTTGATGATTGCAAGTTGTAGAAATTTGAAATGAGGGTTGGGCTAATTATCTGGTTTGTTGCCAATTGTGGGTTGGATGTGTTGTAGGGCAGCAAGTGTTCTTGGGTGATGTGGGCTCAAGTGCTATATGGTTTGGATAGTCAAGTGGGTTTTGTTGGTCAGACTTGGCTAGTGTGATGGCGTTTAGCTTGATGTGGGTGATGAAGATGAATGAGAGGTTTCATGTTCAAATGGTTTTTCTTTTGGAGGTGCTGAGGTGGGTTGTGCAACGGATAAGTGATGTATAAACATCTAAAATCCCACTAAGAAATTCAAATAGATATGAAATAGGAAATTTGTGGGGTTCAGGCGTTCAGCCGTTCAGATAGCCTTAAATTCTCTGGAATGAATTCTGGCCTAAAAGAAATAAGAAATTCAAAAATATCAGAATTAGTGGCATTTTAGAATTCCAACATCTCAAATTCTATAAATTCCAGCAGACATGAATTCTAAAATTTCCTAAAAAAAACAGCCCTAGGTTCACTCCCATCACCCATGTCAGTTGGGCCTCTCAAGGGTCCAACCATGGGTGATGGGGAAAAGAAACAGTTCAAGTTCTTGTCTGTCTTTAATTTATGTGTAGGGTCGTCTCAGCTCAAACCGAGCTGGGTCCGGGCACATGCCCTCTGCTATTAATGTTGGTCAAGTATGGTGACAGCAAGGACCCCACCTGAACCAGTTTCATTAATGAAAACTAATAGGTCTTTCAAAATCCCCAGCCGTTTACAGATTCAATCATTCAAACAATAAAATCCGTGTTCCACATTCCATGTTCCTGCACAAGGAAACGACTCCCCTATTTCCTCTTGTATGACTCAATCAAACACGCGGTCAACGTAGAAATTCTGCTATTCTCCAAACACGCATGAGAAAATTTCTCATAAATTACTTCAAAATTCTCCAACTTCACGAGTGATGAGTCATCATAACAAGTAGAAGATCTTCCCTATAAATACATGACACAACCACCACCTCAATCCACCCACAAACATTTCAAAACTCTCCATTTTCTCCAAACACCCACAGCTCCTCTTTACATAGCTAGACAAGTAAGTCCTCTGAGATTGATTTTCCAAGTTCCCGGCCAGTGACTTCGACGACGACGATGAGTTCACAACGTGCATGGGCCACCCTTTTGCTTGTGTTGGTCATCTGTGTCTTTGTTTTCGGGCAAGGCGGCGTGGAGGCAGCGAGGGATTTTCCGAAAGATGCCGTCGCCGGGGATGATCATTTAGCGATGTATTCATCAGTCTATGAGAAGGCAAAGTTGACAATGGAGTGTTGGATTGGACGGTTGACATCTGGGCCTAGCCCTAGTGGCCCAGGGCACTAGTCCATGCAAGTTGTGGACTTGCTCAACAGTGGGGACTTTTGCAGGAAATGGCACAATGGGTAGTATATTTCTCCCTGGATAGATGGAGAAGAAACAGATATGTAAAGAGCTATGTACACGAAAAGTGAATTCTTTTTTTTTTTTTTTCTTTTTTTTTTTTCATTTTTGCTATATTGGGCTACTGCCCTACCCTATGAGTGATAACTTGAAGACTCACGGATCAATCCGTGGGCATGTGTGTGAAACTAAGGTGGCAATACCACTCGACCAAGTGTTTGTTGGCAAAATTGAATTCTTTGAATGCATCAACAGGATAAATATTTTCAAGTTAAGAACGGCTCTTTCGATTGCGTTATTCATTGTTTTGATTTTTGTGTTTTTTGGGTGGGTGGGTGGGTGGGTGGGAATTCAGGAAGAAGACCCACATGGTACCAGGGTGACAAAGCCGAAATTTGACTATAAAGCCAGGCTCTGAATCCCACTTAAATATAAGAGAAAGAACTCTCTATTTAAGCCATAATATTTTTTCGACCATAAAAATAACACCTTGAAAAACATGCATGTATTGTATTACATATTGGGAATTGGTTAAACTATTTGGCATGTTTGATTCAATTAGAAAAAAAGCTTATTATACTGTTATATGGGAAAAATTAACATTAATGAGTGTAGTGTGGACAAAATTATCGTAAAGTAAAAGTAATACCTGTAAACTTGCATATATTATAGAAGTCAAAATAAAAGGCAAAATGTGTGTGATGGCTTTTGACATTCAAGTCCGTTTTCCATTTGATTAGCTTTCGAAAAAGAGGCAAAAAGTCTTAAGAGTCTTAAATATGGGTAATATTCAGGTGAGAACTAGTTCTCACATATTATATGAGAACTTTTTTGTAGGGCCCAATTGTGGGCCCCATTTGGGGATGGGACAAGGGGAGATGGAAAGATCTATGTGAGACTACCCTAAGTATCAAGTTTGACCCCAAACCCATGCCCATAACCCCTTCATCCGTGGCCCACAAGTTTAATGGCTTTATATTCAAAAAAATATTCAACCCTTAATCCAACGGTTCAATCCATTCGGATGTGTGTCGATCTTTGAGATATGTGACTATCAGGGGGTTCCTTATTAGTTACTAGGTTTGCATGGGTTGCTAGTTGGGCCCCGTAAAAAAATTCTCATATAATAGGTGAGAACTAGTTCTCACTTGAATATTTCCCCTTAAATATTTCTTGCACATTGTATTCAATATATATTTAAACAGATTAGAATGGAGAAACATAATTTATACAGGCAAGCCGATCCAAATATAATTGGAACAAGACTTTGATAATGATGATGATGATTGTATTCAATATTTATTTAATTTGATTAATATTAGATAATCCTTTTTTTTTTTTTTTTTTTTTTTTGCTGACGCAGGGTGTCCCAGCCCTTCGGGCCGGACTAAATCCCTGCGGGCCCAGGAGGCAAAGCCGGGTAAAAACCCCCTGTGGCCCAGTGTGGCAGTGCAGTTTCGAACCCTCAACCTCCAGGAGCAAACCGTGGTCCTAGGCCAACTGAGCTACCCCTTGGGGTTTAATTAGATAATCCATAAACAACTCTTTGGACTGCAAGTGCTTTTAATTAATTCTATTTTAACCCATTCCTTTAATGCCGTGTCAAGTTTGGACACTGACCCAAAATTTCATTCCAAAGCAAGTGATATAATCCATTGGAACAATCACATGCAAAGCACAACTCTTTGTTTCACATGCAAACCAAAATGGTATGGTAATAACTTTGACTGAATTGAAATTTGAGCCGGTGCCCATGCAGAAGAGCGTAGTGTAACTGTACATAAGGATTTTCTTTTTTAGTGATGGAAAGATTCTCCGTGTAGCGGGTTTTTGTTTATACGGGAGACTAAAATCATGCATTCCTACCTCTTTCATAGAATATCTAAATCTTCTCAAATGAGAAAAAAATAGGATTCATTTTTTTCCTTTCCGGTAAGGAAAATGTTTTACACCAAACAACAAAATAGCAGGATGTAAGAAAACACAGAGTAATTTTCTTCTCTTTCAGGTTATCCTCTTGTTACACAAACACGTACAGCCCAAAAGGACCCATTTGTTTAGATGTGTTTTTTGCAGGAATTCCTCGTGCTGAGAATTTGTGACAATAAGACAGCTGCCCTGATAAGACCCTATTCAAATTGAATATTCAGATGACCCAATCAATTGACCTGAAGAGCATGCTCACTTTGAATTTTAAGGATTCACACACATAGATTATTTGAATATTGAGGAATCAAGTTTACACAAGTCCAAGGCGTGCCACAGTACAAGACTAATGGAAACGATTCAACTGTGAAATCATAATTCCTGCCTGCAAGCTGATGGACTTTAGTGTTTCATTTCTTTATTAAAAGATACATATGTAAGCCCCCTACCCAACACGCAATTAGATCCGTGAACTTTCTAAATATCTACACTATGAAAATGAAATGCTTCACATGCATCAGCATCCACTTCAAGATTTGTAGGAATCTGACTTTAACCTTTTTCTCTAAACTGACTTTCACTGAATTTTTAAGAGAGTGAAGGAGTCGTATCAGTAACTGTTCTTGCTTTTAGAACTTTTTTTCTAACTCCAAGTTGGTGAGTAAAGAGAAGCTTTTTCAGTGTTTTTTCCCTCACATGAAAGAACTATAATTTTGTACTATCGATTTTTGAACAGCCTGATGAGTGTTGTATCTCTCTTGTTTTCTAATATATTATGAGTTTGGATCCCATGCAGTTTTTCAGCTGATAGTTCTTTGTGGCCTTGGTTCACAAGGCACAGTACAACGTGCCAGGGCCGGCCCCGACGTTTAGGGGGCCCAATGCGACCTCTAAAAAATGGGGCCCTTATACAATTATTTTAAAAAAAATTTTAATTCATTACAATTTTCTAACAAAAAATTGATATTTTTTATTACAAAAAAGTATTGCATCCAGATAACTTTAGGACTGCCTACATACTGAGGGAGGCTATATTTAATCCCAAAGATCAAGCACAATGTAGTTCTCTTAAACTACCCACACTGACCAAAAGCCTACAATTCACACACCAACATTCCCTTCAAAAAAATAAGGCTAATAAACCTAGAACAAAAAAAAAAAAACAAAACAAAAAAGTACTACTGAAAATAAGATCTTCTCGCATTTTTAGCTGCAAAGTCACTAATCAAACTTGTATAATCAAGTTTTTCTGATGCTCACGAGAAATGAGGAAAGCTGAAAAGTTTGGTGGTCTTATCTTTTGGTGGTGGGCCCATGTTTGACGTTTAAAGTCTTATCTTATGGTGGTATGGTGGTGGGCCTTAAGTTTGGCTTTTAAATTATGGTTATTTTAAATAAGGTGGGCTTTAAATTTGGGCCTTTTAATTTATTTATTGGGCTAAATATTTACACACATGTGTTATTAATTTGAGCCTTTCAATTTACATATTAGACTAAATATTTACACACACATATATATATAAATACATAAAATAATATGGGGCCCTAAAAATTTTGTAATTATTGGGGGCCCAAGGCGGCGGCCTCTCCCGCCTGCCCCTTGGGCCGGCCCTGAACGTGCCCGTGCTCATTTCCCACCTTCTACGGATGGCAGTGGGCTGGGTCGGGTTAGTACTTTAGGCTCACTCAACCCCAACCCATCTGATATATACCTCGTCCTAAAATCAAATATTCGACCTTGAAAATTTTATTTATTTATTTGTAATACCAAACCCCACCTGTACTTATTTTAAATCATAGAAACTTCCTGCTACTAGTTGTGCTATGACAATATTTACTATACATTAGTGGAGGCAGCAAAAATAATACTCTTCAATAGTACTCTTCATGTTTTTTTTTATTTTTTTTATTGCACCGAGTCTTTCCTTCTTAGATTCAGATTGAATATTGCCGATTGACTCTGAAACTAAGGACAAATCTTGAGGCGTTACTTAGAGGCAAATAAATACTCTTCCATACACTCCCTCAAATAAAGCCTACTCATCAACGCACTACACCAAAAATGAAAAATTGAAATGGATTACCGTTCCTAATCCGTGTGTTCCTAATCCGTTCATCCGTTCAAATTTCCTGTTTTTGGAACGGATGAACGGATTAAGAACGGTTTAGGAACGGATGAACGGATTAGGAACGGAACACACGGATTAAGAACGATAATCGATCCGTTTCAATTTTTTATTTTTGGTGTAGTGACGTTTATAAAACCACCCCCCCCCCCCCCCCCCCCCCCCCCCCCCCCCCCCAACACACACACACACACACTGTTTTGCCTTTTCGGCTACGGACGCCCCACACACACACACTGTTTTGCCTTTTCGGCTACGGACCCCCCCCCCCCCCCCCCCCCCCCCCCCTAAAATATGGGGCAGTTTGAAACTTTGAAAAAGTCAAAATTCTATTCCACCAACCACTCCGTCCAATCTACTTTCTGTTTTGCCTTGTCGGCTACTCCCCCTCCCCTGGATACTGTACAAACTCATGAAGCTGTTTGAACCAGCTATTTGAAATTCAAAGGGGTCCCAAGTAAATGCCTCTCTCTTATATGTAATATGTAAAAACTTTTGCTTTAATACATTTTGCTCTCATCGCAAAATTGATGTTTTTTAAATAATATACTTGATAAAAATATTATAGAAGTTATTAACTTTTTGCGTACAATCAACATGATGATGTGTCCATATCCATTAGAGTTAAATTTGATTAGTATCAATACAAGAGGACATTATTTTAAGTAATTTAGATTTTTAATAGGTAAGGTCCAAAAATTACAAACAAGTCATGTGTTTTATGCATATTTAATGTGATGGTGGTCTCATTATTTCTCGTAGTAAAATTTGGCGAGAGCCCATAAAAGCAGCTTGTATTTATTTAAATTGTTTACACTTTTTAATAGTTAAGCCTAAAAGCGCGATATCAGACTTTGGTGTAAAAATCTGCCTTAGATGTCTTATTGCTGGTACAACAGAAAGAAAAGAGGGGCTGAAAAGCTCCTCTTTTTACATGGGTGATTTTGTAGAATTCCTAGGTTGAAGTGGAAGGAGGCAAATTTTGGGGATCCAACAAAGTAAACGATTCAAAATGGATCTGAGCATATGCTATGACCAATGAACCACACAAGCAATGGGTGTCACTAAACTAAGATAGTGATGGACTGAGATGGGTCCAAGCTCACCTAGTTTGAAATTGAGCATCTTAATCAGCCATGGCACTACACAGGCCTATAAGTCAATGTCAAGCCGGCACCAGGGCCTAATGGTTTTAATTAGTAAATTGTCTTTTTTTTCATGACGATTTCTCCATAGTTTATAATTTGACAGGATTATTCTCCTGGGCGCACGCAGAAACCCACACGAGTATAATTCTTCTTAAATCGACGATTTCTCCATAGTTTATAATTTGACAGGATTATTCCCCTGGGCGCACGCAGAAACCCCACACGAGTATAATTCTTCTTAAATCTATACCTGAATTAATGGGCCAAGTTGGATTTGTTTGGCAATTGAAGTAGTCAGGAGTATTTCTTGCGGGCCAGATTTCAGCCCAATGAGTGATGCTCACCTTATTATCCAAATCGCTAAAATTCATGATCAACTAGGGTAAACAGGATTGTTGGTTGTCTTCATCTTCTATGGATCCAAAGAAAACAGAGTTGGCGGTTGAAACTTGGCATGGTTGGATCGAAAAATAGCTAATTGGGGCAACAGGTCAGGCCAGCTTAATTTTGAAGCGAAATTACTAAATGGGCCTGGGTTGCCTGGGGCGACAGGTCAGACCAGCCTGGGTTGCGCCTGATGCAGACAGCTACATCACTAAGACCCACCGCTGACCTAAACTCAGGTCTGATTATGAAAGTTAGGGGCTGTACTTGGCCATGATTTTGGGTCTTTGGGGTACCATATAAATCCTCTTGTATGGATCATCAGGTTCATATCGGATCTGGACCTATGCCCCAATGGACCCGTACACAACTCTGGGCCCAATTCAAAAAAAAAAGTGTGTAACATTGAGTAAACCAACATGAGAATGGCCTTTGCTTGAATCTTGAAGAATGGATTCGAAGAATGCATGAACAACGTAGCCGCCCTTCCCATTTGTGTGGATTTTTTTTCTACGTGTGTGAGTTCCTTTCCCACTTGAATGGGGGGATGTCTTCCCTGGTGTGTGCGAGCTCTCACTTAGGTCCCAACCCCCTTAGATGGGTTGCCGGAAAATAAAAAACCGTAGCTGCCTTGGAATCTTGACCTGACCTGTATCAAGTTAGAGATTTTATGGGTTATGGGGCTCAAATACCAGAGTTTCCTAATGCCCAGTTTGGGCTGCTTTGGTGATCAATAGAGGTCTATAATTATGAAGAAGGGTTTATAAATTATAGTAAATATTTCCAAACCAGAATGCTGTACAGTTATCAGGCATATTCCTATTGGAGAGGTTCAGAGATTGAGTGAAAAGGGGCTTGAGGAAACTGAAAAAATAACCTCTTATTTCATTTGTTAGAGCTTATTTAGTTTTTATAGCATTTGATAAACATCCATTTGCATTTCTCATTTGATTAGAACTTCAGCATCTAAGAAAGTATGTCAAGGGGCCCTTGCTTTTTATTTAGAGCTTCTTTTTTTTTTTTTCGTAAAGCTGTAAGAAATGACTTCTAGAGTAAGGAAATAGGTGCACTTCGAGAGTAAGGAAATGTTGCAACATATCACACATTGGAAGGAGAATTGTATGATAGTATATGTTTCATTTTATTTTGACTCAGTTTTACATATCGAAAAAGAATTATACCATATCAACCGGAACTTTATCTCATCAATGTGGTGTACACTTGGTATTATTTTTTGCTTACAATAGACTCAAAATATTATTACATTTGACTGCCTTGCAATGCTAATCACATGAGAAACTGAAATGATTATTACATAACCCAGCTGCAAAGATCTAGCAAGTGAGGTTGCCACCAGGTTCCACCCCCAGTCGATTACAGTACTCAGTGTAGTACTGAACGCGTTTATTGACACCATTAGGGTTCCGGCCATTGCACTCAAGCGCACCGTTGATGGCCCGAATTGTGGACCCAAACCCTTGGCCAGAGGTTATGATCGAGTGGCAATAGTTCATCCAGTACCAGATGGCTGTCTTGAATGAGATCAAGGGGTCTGTGGCCACTGTTTCTGGAGCATTTAGGCCGTCGAATCCGATGGTCTCTCCGGCAAGCCCATAGTTGTAGTTCCATGACAGTTGAATTGGGCCGCGCCCATAGTAACCCTTGCCAGGGACACAGGGATACTGAGTGTTGTTCTTATCACAGTAGTCCCTAGATGACCCATTTATCTCCTCAATGTAGCAAAAATCTGTACATCAAAAACAACATTTCAGTATTCATAGGCCTATTTTGATTTGTAACTTACTATTAGATAATGTATCACATTCTTAGCAATTTGGAAAGTGCCATAGCTTGCCATAATTTTAAAGACTCAGAAACTCAATTCTTATACTTAGTTGGTTCATATATATACTGTTAACTGCTGATAAACAGACAGAAAATATCCATCAAGCAGCTAGAAACAACTGATGTACTCTTTTTGTTATGACCAACCTAAGCAATGGGAGATCCATGGGTTGGACCATGAGGATAACAGACTGTTTATAACACAAATATCTACACACTATGATATGATCTGAAATCCACAGCCAGCTGATCATACTTACGCAAAGTCTCAAGTGTGACATGTCCAAAGAAGGCTGCGATTTCACGCTTGGAATCATTCAAGGATCCGACCCTGCCAAATTGAGGGTAAGAATTGAGGGCCTGAAGGAACGCTGACCGCGAATAGAAGTTCTTCCCTGGGCAATCTCCGGTTGCCTGATCAGTTATATGGCTAAAGAACTCTGTTGTGACAATGTTGGCAACAGAGACATTGTTGGTGCTGGGTAGGGGGTTGCAGGGCCCCTTCCGGCATCCACGGCCGCAGTAGTCGTCGCCGGTGCCGCAATAACCCCATCTACTGCAACAGAGGTCTGCTGCACAGCTACAGTTCTGGCCCAGAACAGTGCCGGTTTGGAGTCCGATGAGAATTCCAGCTAAAATTATAGCTAGTAAGTTGTTTCCAATGTCTACCATTTTGGGTCAAGAACAAATGAAATCTGACTTCAGCTTAGAACATGGATAAGATATTTATAAGTGTATGGTTTAGAAAATTCAAGACATTGAAGGTGTGTGTATGGAGACTATGAAATTTTTTACTATGGAAACTTTGAAAAGTCATTTGCTTTTTGCAAGAGACCCACAGCTCTGTACCACTGTCACAAATATCAGCAAATATTTTGAAAATGTCAAAAAAAAAAAAAAAAAGTAATTTGCTGATGGCATTGCAATGTTCTAGAAAACATTACAATTATATCTAAATAAAAAAAAGGAAAATTGGTAAAAATATGTTAAATAGTATTCAGAAGTAGTTTATATTTATTCTGTACTTATTTATCATTTTTAGTCATCTTAAAGCTAAATCTTTTATATGGAACTTTCTTGATAACCACCCAAAGAAAAAGTTAGAAGAGGATTTAACCGGAAAAAACGCTTAATGCGCATGTATGACGCGATCAAATATTTTAGATGGTGGTGCACCAATTAAAGCAATTGGGGCGAATTTTTAAATTTTTTTTTTTTACCTATTTGGCATATCGTCGGCGCCGACCTTATTTACATTGCATAAGGTTGGTGCCGACCCTGTTCACGAACCCTATTAGGGCTCAAAACCTATTTCTTCTCATTCTTTTCTTCTCTCTTCCGGTATACCGCCGAGGCCGACCTTGGACGAGTGCTCCTGCGTGGTAGCAGCCATTTCCATTTGCACCAAGCTTCAAACTTCCTCCTCAACTGCATCTCTTTTGCCCCCAACCTGTTTTTCCATCGTCTGTTTTTTCCATCTTGATTGTAGAGGTATCTATCTCCTTCCATTTTTGAATCTTTCTCTATGTTTTTGTATTTTTCTTCCTTTTGATTCTCCCACCATCTCACATACAATATCGAAGTGCATGGTACATGGGTTTCAACGTCGTTATGAGATTTGTAGATTGTTCATTTGAATAGACTAGGGTTTGTAGGATTCCAAATTTGGGGTTTTCTAAATTGAGAATGACGATGGTTCTGGAGCAGTTACCGTCTTTGGCAGTTAGAATGAATTTGTTCTCCTTGCTCATTTTTCTTGTTTTGTGAAATGGATTGAATAGATTTTGGTCTCAGAACTTTAAGGCAACAGATTCATTCTGTTTTTTGGTGTTCAGTTAGATTTGTAATTAAATTAAGATTGTAGTTTGATTAATTTCCTTTTATTTGATTGATCTTTTGGTCTGTTGCCAAAACCTACCTCATTGATGCAGTCCAAATACATGAGATCCATATAGAAAACATATCTTAATTAAGTGACCCAAAACTAGGCCATTTCGTATTCCAAAATTAATTGTCACTAGTTTCTTTATGAAACCAAATTTTAGTTGAACCAGGTCTGAAACTGTTATTAGTGAACCACCATGGGATTAATAATGAAACTCTTTTTCATCGGACTATTTATCAAAGGAATGGTTCATATACAAAAACTAAGGTTATAAAATAAAAATGTTAGGATAATTTAACTAGAATGATATTGGTCTCATACTTTACTAACAAAGATAAATCCGTGCCGAGCACGGGCAAGCAACCAACTAGATCTGTAATACGAAAATTGTAAAGAGAGTAAAAATTGGAGATGCACCAATTTTCTAGTGCATTTATTTTTATACAATGCAATGAATAAGTAAAATTAACAATATTAACAAATGTAGTTGGTTGCAAAGAATCGATATTACGTCCTATACTTCTTTGCAAAATCAACAATTTACCCTTCATGAACTTTAACTACTGTGGTGTTAGACAAAGCTGTTTATCGCTTACTTCAAGTGGGCGTAATTTCTCTCTAATATTGGATTGTTATGAAATGTACATTTTTTAATGTTCACTATTCCATGTAAGCATGAAATTTTTTAGTGTTCATTATTTTCGTCTTGTGAACATTTTTTATGTATGCTTGCCTTCATTACATTCAATGTTATCATGTCTAATTCAGATGTACACAGATGTTTAAAGAGAATACAAGCAATGACGAATTGCTCAGCAACGAGGCTAGTACCTCAAATGCACAACCAGCCCGACTTTTGTGCGAGCAAGAGCATCACATTTCCGCCGCTATCGAACGCGGTTTGGTATACTCTCTTCTATACAACCACAAATCAATTGAACTTCCTTCCGATCTATGACTAAAGTTATTCAAACTGTCATTTTTCGTAGGAGTGGTTGTGTTTGAGTCCTTTATCCTAACATCCTTACACTCCCGGCCTCGCCGCCTGACTTGCAGTGGACCTCCCCCTATATTTTTTGTGCTATATGTGCTCTTGGATATTGATCCTAATGTAACTTGTAATTGAAGTGGTTATATTGTGGATATTGTCAATTTGTAACTTTAAACTTAGGAGATGTGCAGGCGATTTAAGTAAATGTATATGAGATGTTAATGGATTGATTGAATGTCAATTGAATGCATGAGATGTTATTTATTTATTTATTTAAATTCATAAATGTTGTATTTGAAGCACATAGGGGGCTTTTGATGTAAATGTATTGGTCCCCTTCCTTAGGATTTTTTTTTCTTGAATTTATATAACGTCATCACCGACACTGAATCACTTATTTTAGACTGCTAGGGTCATCACCGACCCCGACTTAGGATTTTTTCTAGAGAATGCTTTGAAAAAGTTATAACTTTTGGTCAAAAAATAGAAAACTTGCATCGGTGATGACCTTATTTTACACTGTTAAGGTCATCACCGACCCCGACTTAAGATTTTTTTCCCTAAAACGCCTAGAAAAGTTACAACTTTTGTTCAAAAAAATAGGAAGTTTGCGTCAGTGATGACCTTATTTTACACTGATAGGGTCATCACCGACCCATACTTAATCAAAAAAAATTTTCCGAGAACGCCTGAAAAAGTTACAACTTTTATTGTAAATAAAGTCGGCGCTGACGATGTGCCAAATAGGTTAAAAAAATTAAAAAATCCGGCCCAATTGCTCTAATTGGTGCACCACCAACTAAAGTGTTTGATCGCGTCACATGTGCACATTAAGTGTTTTTTCAGGTTAAATCCTCAACTTAGAATTTGAAAATATACCAACATTTTTCTAATAGTAAATCACTAAAATGTACCAATTTCAAATTGGGTCTCCCTTGGGATATTATCCAAATTTCTTGTGAAATTAAATTAATCATAATAAGTAAAAAATGAGAGTGAATGACTTGGAAGTGGGTAAAGAGTGAGCTCAATGTCAGTCCAATCCAATCATCCTAATCTTTCAGGGTTTCAGAGAACAAAGGGAGGTGTTTTGTGTCCATAAACCAACGAGCTACAGCTCAAAGACAAGGGTCTCAAAATACAATAGCTTCATATAGGGGTTTAGTTTTAAAGATTGAATGAATGGAATGGTGGATTATGGTTGGGTTAGTGTAAAACTGACTGGTACTAAATATCAGGGTGTGTGAAAGTATTGAAGAATGTCACTGAAGCACTGAAAAAACATAAAACAGATACAAGTTATCATTAAAGCACAATGTTCTAACAACTTTTTCATTTTGTTTGGGTATAAAAAAAATAAAAATAAAAAACACAGAGAGAGAACCATCAACCTAGCTAAATAAAACCGTTTTCATCGTCTACTGAATATTGTGATATTATACAAAAATTAATGTTTCCTGATAATATCTCAGTATTAATGCATGCAACTCTCAGAATATAGCCAATGTTTATGTGCATGGACGCTGACCAGGACCAGCAAAATGGTGGAACCACTGTAATGGACAATCTCAAGCATATTATTTCACTTTCACACATTGAATTTGGACTGCTGCTAATTAACCACCCAACCGCGGAAATGTATGTATTTTCTTATTAGGAAAAAAAAACAAGATTTGCTCCCAATTGACAAAGATTGAAAGATGATAAGATTTGGAAGGAATTGGGTTAGAGCACACCTATCAGATAGATGGTCAACTTGAGATAATATGCTTAGTGGATTCAATGAAGAAGAAAAAGAAGCACCCATTATGCAAGCAGAAAATGACCTCTAAGAGGAACATCTAGCTAGAGTCTCTGATTAGTGTGAGAAAGGTCCAAATCTGGGGCTTAGTTTCAATGTACATGGTTTTGGATGATGGACAAAGTGTTTCTTTTGTGTAGCTTTTCAGCAGCAGGGGGAAAAGTCTTCCATTACCTTGAAGGAAACTACTTAAGAACAAGCGGCTACCATGATTGGACCATAGCGGGCATTGCTCAACTGCGGAAGGATAGAGCCAAGAAATTTCTTCCCTACTTGGCGTGTTGTTCAGCACATGTTTGTTTAGTGTAATTGAAACTCCAAGAAGGGGAGTATTCCTATGCATCTATCCATCACCATACACTCCTCTTTTTTTGGAAGTTTCAAGTACATATGGAGTTTTTTTATGTACTTGAAAAGTCATTTTTGTATTTGAAACGGGAGTATCTCTTACCCTATGGTGAGGGATAGATGCACTTGAATATTTCCCCTCCCAATAATTCTAAGACTTTATATTTTTATATTTGGTTGAAAATGAAGGATCAAAGGTGAGTATGCAAAAAATACCATCGAGTGAAAATGTAACAAATGAATACCCAGCCCATCAACCTAGTAATTTAAATCCTAGGAAACCCAAACCTTCCATCCACCGAGGATGGAACCAAGGGGCAAGGGAGGCAATGATGGCCACCAAAAACTTTAGAAAACTCCCTAGTGTTATAGGAAATTTAGGCCTTTTTTACATTGGCCCCCAGGAAATTTTATTTTTTACAAAGTGGTCATGCGAGGGCAAAATTTCTGATTCTACGTTGTTGCCTTATATCCTTTAACCCGCACTTGAGATCTTTCATCTCCTCTTTAATAATCCTTCAAATGAGCTGCTTTGACCATTAATTCCTATGTCTTCTATGAAAAGAAAAGGAGAGAGACGAGCCTCTTAGAATTTGATATTTATATTTGGTTCTCCTAGATGTCCTACCCAGCAGACCAATAGGCAAGGAAACAAGTTGCTACCCGGATCACTAGAAACGTTGAAAATAAGTTCAAAATGAAGGAAGCAAAAATGAGAATAAAATGGATTTAAGGTCCTTGATCAAGTCATAGTAATATAGTATGATGCCCCACCCCTTCGGTTGTCATTTAATTTATATGACAGGTGAAATAAAATAAAATTAAACGGTCAAATCAAGAGAAAAAATAGAGAAGAAGGGATTAAAAGTAAGGGGCATTCGGCGCCGGGTCCTGAACATTTGACTTTATGGCCTTAGATCCATAAAAAAAAGTCATAGAGCCAAAGGTCCCTCTTATACTTTTTCATTCCTGAAATGTCTAGTTTACCCTTTCTTTAAATCATATCCCATGATTTGTGGGATATCCCATTAATAATGGCCAACTAACATTTAATTGCCCACGATTAATGGAATCCCCAGATTTTCAAATAAATTCTAAAAACACAAAAATAAATTTCAAAATAAAGAAAATAAATTTTAAAAAATGAAATAATTTCAAAAAATATAATAAATTTAAAAAAAGTAATATATAATAAAAAAATGTAAATAACTTTAAAAAGATGCAAATAAGTTTCAAAATATCCAAGTAAATTTCAGAAAATATAAATAAATTTCAAAATACTCAAATATCTCAAAAGATCCAAAGAAAATTTTCAAAAAATGCAAATAAATTTAAAATAACTAAAATAAATTTTAAAAAATGCAATAATTTTAAAAAACGTAATAAATTTGAAATGATACAAATAAATTTCAAAAGACGCAAATAAATTTAAAAAACACATATAGATTTAAAAAAATGTAAATAAATTTGCTAAAAAACTTAGATAAATTTTGAAAAAAAACTCAAATAAATTTACCAAAAACACAAAGAAATATGACAGAAAACATATAAATTTGAACAACACTCGGATAAATTTGACACGGATAAATTTGAACAAAACTCAGATAAATTTACCAAAAACTCAGATAATTTTTGAAAAAAACTAAGATAAATTTACCAAAAATACAAATAATATATGACAGAAAACAGATAAATTTGAACAACACTCAGATAAATTTGACGAAAACTCAGATAAATTTGAAAAAAACTCAGATAAATTTGACAACAACTCAGATAAATTTGACAAAAACTCAGATAAATTTGACAAAAACTTATATAAATTTGCCAAAAACATAGAGAAGTATGAAAGAAGACAGATAAATTTGACAAAAACTCAAATAAATTTCACAAAAACTAAGATAAATTTGACTAAATAGATAAATTTGCGAGGACTGAGTCGGCCTGACCTGACCCGACCTAGACCTGGACCAAAAGACCCAGAGAACTGGGTTGTCCACGGCAGGCATGGCGCGGCAGAAACGGACGGAGTTTCTGTGAAGTGGGTTGGGTAGGACCTGATCCGTAAACTGGCCTGAACAACTGCCTCTTCTTCAACTAGGTTCTGTTTCGATCTGATCTCTGCAACAGATTCAGACACTACTGCGCAAAAAGAACCCAGGAAATTAACCAAGCAAGCCTGCTGGCTTGCTCTTCACCTCCAATGTCGTGATGCAGCGACGACGGAGCACTGGCGATAACTGTCTTCTCCGGCTACAACAACTCCCAGATCTGGGGACGACAAAATTCACCGACAGTAGCGTTACTGGTGGTGGTCACTCTTCATCCTTTCGGAAGGTTTGGAGGAAAGATGGATGGGAAAACTGGCCTTCTCGTTCTCCTTGGCGATGGCTGGGCAACACCTGCCCTCTGTGGAATCTGTGATTGCATTTCGGAAGAAGATGATCCTTCTCACTATCTTCAAACTCGGACAAGCAATCGGCGCATTCGAGCGGGTCCTGGTGGGTCTTGGAGGAGGAGAAGGGAGTGAGCGGAGAACGGCGCCCATCACATACGGTGATCAATCCCATGATTCTCTTGGTTCGTACCTCGTAGTGCTTCATCACATATGGTTAGAAAGAGTCGTGGCCCAACACACACCATGAACACCATCACGTGACTCCTCTGGTTCTTAAATGGGTATAAACTCACACTTGTCCGCCAGCCTCATATATCTTGTTATTCTTTTTCCTATTTTGGGTGTGTAACATTTGAATAAAGAAATCGAGAAAGAGATGAAGATGAGAGATTTGAAATTTTAAATTTTAAAATTTTATGCCAAAAACGGTTAAAATGGCATATCAGCCTTGAAATATATGATCATGTGGATTTAAGGACCTATGGCAACAAACAGTCTAGCTAAGTGGACCATAGGCCTTAAAAAGTTTTTCCTTGGACTGGAGGCTGGATACATTCACTTATATGGACCTTTCGCTAATTTTGCCTAAAAGTAAAGGCACAAGATGAAAAAAAGTTGCCTTTAAAATGCATTAAATGACAAAAAAAAATACTATTAAGCGACACTAAATGACAAAAAGTGGAGGTGTAGTTTTTTTTTTTTAGTGCTTTTACTCTTAATTCCCTTTTATTTCTCATTTTTATTTGACCCTTGAATTTGTTTCATTTTGCTCCACATTGCAAACAATTTAGGCGTTGTTTGTAATTTTTTGGGATTTTGATCATATGACTGCCCTCAGACCTGACATTTACCTCAAAACAACCAATGTTTAAATCTTTCTCACAAAGTTGTTTGTAAAATAACGGTGCAATATCGCACGACCCTAGGATATCGCATAGGGTGATATCTACGATATCGCACAACTGTAAGACATCGCATGAATAACTAAGGGAAATGCTTAAACTTCGACCGCTCATGGTCGAATCTCAAGTCTAACTGCAGCTGTAGCAACAACATGCTAATATTCTTTATGTACGGTAAATCATCAATATGCCAGCTAGTGGGCCCCAATAAATCGTCGTGCACAAGTGGTCATCAACTCGTCCATCTAGGATCATTTGGGCTCAAAATGAATGAATAAACGAAACAAATAAAGGTGAAATCTCAAATAAGGCCTTCGGTCTTTACCTTATTTCAAAAAATGACACAAATTTCTAACTTTTTAAATTAATCTCAGAGTTTTTCAAGAAGTTTCCAATTAAGGACATTCGTTCATTTAAAGCTATTTTTCAATAACTTTTTCCCTCAATTTTTTAAAAATTCAAATTACCCTTCATTGAAATAAAATTCTCCTTCATTCCCCTATACTCTCCTCATTTCAGTCACCAACGTCTTCACAATGATCAAAGACAATAGTGGGTGTCAAGAGTACCATATAATGGCTTTAAATGAAAGGTAATTTAGATTTTTTTTTTTAAATTGAAAAAAGAAGTCCCTAGAGAAAATATGATACAAACTTAACGTCCTTATTTGAAACTTTCTAACAAATAAAAAATCAGTGAATTCGCAGCCAACGCGAGGGCATTTCTGTACATAATATCTCTCTACTCTCCTCCAGTGGATATGGGTGGTCTCCTCCTGCAACTACAATCTCCTCCCTGCAACTGCAATCTCCTCCTCTCACATGGCGTCCGTGGCGATTTTCCCAAAATACCCCTTCTCCAGTGACAGTTTCCGCACGAACCCCTACGTAAGCATTTTCCTTCCTACTCTCAACATCATACATATATGTATGAAGTTGTCCTTCTAATTCCATAATGAAAGTATTTGGGCATTTGGGTTTCAACCAATTTGAACTTTAGGACTGTTATTTAGCTTGTTAATTGTTGAATTGATATTGGTTACTGTTTTATTGAATGTATGATAAGGGTTTAGCTTCAAAGGTAAGAATTTATGGAAAGAAGAGCATTTCTCTTTCTAGGGATCTTGAAATCCCCAAAATCCTCTAGTTGAATGTCTTGTTTGATAGTGGGGATTTGGAATTCCATCATGTAAATGGCATAGAGCAAATACCCAATCCCAGAAATAGCATGATTTGGAATTACAATATGAAAAATGTTTTCTTTTTCTTTTTCCTTCTTTCTTTGTTTCTTGAATGATCAGTAGCATAAAAAAATAAATATGAATAGAACATACAAATTTGAACACAAGCAATCATCCCTACATAGTGTATGGAGATATGAGTATCATACTTTCATTTGCAAAAATAACCAACTTGAGGTAGCTAGTTTATCTGCTATCTCTTTGTTGGTCTTGCTGATGGGATTAAACTCACTCTTAGTTCCCAACGTTAAAGCCCAAATCTTTCTGATGATAGCAGACAAACTCCACAGCATTTTATTTTTTTTTAATCTCCATCAATTACCAAATTCCATGCCCATTTCCTCCATTTCATTAGATTCAATAACAATTGTAGGGCCTGAAAAGGAGCATTGGATTTCTCCTCTTTCATTCTTTAACACCTCGGTCCCGTTTTTTCTTTTGGTGTGCCAGCAGTTTGGTGATAGTGACCAATTAGGACGTAATTTCTTCTAGTTCCTTCCCACCCACCGCAATAGCATCCCAGTTTCTCATTAGTCTGAGCTTGATACACCCTGAAATTCCACATTTGACGATGCCCAATCTGCAATGCTTGCCTTGATCGACTCTACGGCTTCATCTTCTTGCACCTCTGGCCCTTCAATGTCCTTCCATAATGGTCATAAAATTGCCCATGGAACCATTTCCACAAAATTTGACCTCTCTTAGCTAATGGTTACCATTCTAGGAAATAATGGAATCTTTTGAACGAGTTGCTCCCACCCACATGACTCTGAATAAATCAACTAGTCTGCATTGAAAATCTGCATGAAAAGGAAAAAAATAAGAAAAGAAAAAAATAAAAGATTGATCTTATTGTATCCTGCAAAGAGAGCAGATTGAGGAAGCATAGTCTAGGGTGATTCACTTACTTCAGAGTTCAGAGTAAATCAATTATAAGAACTCTCCTTGCCAAGGTGCACTAAACTGTCTCTTCTGTGGTACACCCAAAGATCACCAAGTAAAGGGATTCTATATAGTTGTCATGGGCATTTGAATGTACTATTCAAATGTAGATCATTGTTCCACATATGAATATTGAATGCTTACTGGTGGTAATTTAGTCATACTTCGAAGGGATAAAAAGTAAAATTTAGTATTGCTCACTCAAATGCTGAGGTTGAATTTGGGCTATTGCCAATGCTGTGAATGAGTTTCTTTGGTTAAAGCAACTTATGGAAGAAGCATATAAGTCCAGTAAAAGAGCCCATTCTGATGCATTGTAATAGTCAGTCTGCTTCTCACATTGCATCAAACCCAACCTTTCATGAAAGGACAACATTTTGATGTAAACCGCCACTTCATTTGTTAGAAGGTCTCTGCTAGCATTATTTGCACACCATTGTTTTATGTCCTCTAATGAACTAACAAATGTATTTATCAAGACTCTTCCAAGATCTCAAATTTAAAATATTCTTGCCAAGTTGGGCATGGTAGATATCTATGCACCAACTTGACGGGGAGCATTATTTAGAAACTGGATTCCTTGTGAACCAAATAAGAATGCTTTGAATATTGACTCCAATTAGCAAATTAAGGAGAATTTTGTGAATGTTTGACTCAGATTTGATTTGAACAACTGAAGGAAATTCTTTCAAGACTGAATCCAATATGAAGCAAATTATCAGCCCATTTGATAGCATGCAATCCAAATAGTGGTTCTAAGATGGATTTGAGATTCAAATAATTTAATTAAAATTGATCGGTTATTTGTAAGTTTTTTTTTTTTTTTTTAATATGTTCTTATATTGCACCAATGAATGCATGGATGTAATTTCCTAGAGTTCAGGATATCTTCCATGTTATATTGCACACATTTACGCTGAATCATTTTAAATCCTTGTTAAAGGCATTTCTATCTAATGTGGTGCCTTGGACTGCTGATATGATGCCATTTTTTTATGACAAAATTATTTTAGAAGTTGGATTAGATTATTTACTCTAAATCTATTAATGTTTCCAGATGCATAGGGACATACATTAATGTTTCCAGATGCATAGGGACATAAATAGTATCCTGATGTGCCATTCACTACTAGTTGTTACAGGGCTTGATGATTTAGATGGTTGATTTGATGGACTCCACCATGGATGGAACATGTGCTGAAAATTTTCCAGATCAGAGATTGTATCCATCATATGTTTGTCTGACCTACTAATTGATTCTTAGAACAAAATACAGCAATGTTTTTGAAGAAAGCCAAGGGTCAGATGGCTAATAAATCAATTGTATCGATCATCAGATTGTGTAATCTATTTTAGGGGATGTGCACATCACAATTCACAACCACTTTTATACTGTTACTGTCCTGAATCATCTAGATACTGTGCAGCAGAACCTGGAGGTATGCATCCATTCAGTATTTTAATCAATGTCATTCCTGTGAAAACTATAATGCAACGGATGTCTATTGTTAGGTCTTTCTATTTTCGACAGAGTTCTTGACCAAGATGTTGAACTTCATAATGTGGTTACATTGTACAGGTAACAAGTTCTAGGAGTTTCCACAGCTGTCTTTTTGTTAATGGTAACACTAGAAGTCTGAAATCTTTCAGTGTTCATGATTCACAAGAAGGTTTGTCTAGAAGGTAGATTGTTGTGTTTGTCTACTTTCGGCTGTTTTTTTTTTATTACCTACAATGACAACTTTTTTGTCTCACTTCAAATAAAGTTAAATTAGAAAGCATATTCAGAGATGTGGCGTTTATCAAACTAAATCCATTGTCCAAGAAGCTCACCTTGTTACTATAGTGATCACATTAAATCAGATGCAGTTCAAGGATGCTACACCCTGGTAGTCCATGCAAGTTAAGAGTTCTCTTGGAAACCGGGCCATTAGTGTAAACTCAGTAAGCTCAAATAAGTACAATTTACTGGAAGACATTCAATTAGAGTACTAATTACCAAGGAAAAGTTTCAGACCTGAGGACTAGAACACATGAAGATACATGTTCCATAAAATCGACTAACATAAAAATTATAAAGTCTTCACAGCACCTATAAATTCAATAATGCTGCAATATATAGTTATTTTCTTCACAGTTCTACTCCTTGCGTTCAGGTTTTTATCTCATGAGAGAGATTTGATAAGCTTATCATGGTGCACATCTGCAGTTGGTTCAGGTGAAAGTATATACCTATTACATTTTGAGCATGTTCAACTCATTATCTTACATTTTCCCAAAATGGGGACTTTGTATTTTGGTTCATTACTCTACTGTTACAGGCTTAGAATCATCAATTACGGATCCGAAGGAGTATGATATACAATTGAAGAATGTTTCAGTGGTAGTTGAATTGCGTGATGATGATAAGCTACATGTGAGCTTTTGACTTCTGTTGTAGGCAAGTTGATATTCATGAAATTCATCATAACAAGTGTATTGTGCTTTTTTGTTCCACCACTTGATATTCAGTCATTGAAAATATCAGGGTAACCGTTTCAACTTTTGTCTTCTACTAGATTTAGTGTTGATGGCTCTAGATAAATCAGGAGTATGGTGTTCAAGTTCTCTAAAAAGGGTGTTCTTTTTTTTCATGATTACTCACAAAATAAATTATAGAGGATTTTATGGGAAAAAACCTCTTAGATGACTCATGCATGAAGAAGGACCTCTTAAATATTACTACACAGATGTGGTCCCGTGGGCCAATTGCGTTTTTTTTTATTAACATTGGAGGGGAGCGACGATATCATTGCCCATCTCTTTTTTCTCTCTCTCCCTTCCCCTCTAACCTACGCACTCGTCTTTCCCCAAATCCCCTTTCTCCTCTTCATCTCCTCCAAACCTATGATTTCTAATTTCTGATGTTTCTCTCCTTCCTTGGACTTTAGTGTTAGGGTTTGGGTAAATTCATCTGAGAGATGTGGGATGCTCGGAGCTTTGATGAAACTCATTTCCTGTTGGTGGAAGCCCTTTGATGGGAATGCCGATGCCGGGAGGAAAAGGAAGGGAGGGTTGCTCTGGTTTAGAGATCTCGGCCAGTACGCCAGCGGCGATTTCTCAATGGCTGTCATTCAGGCAAATCGGGAAGATACGAGTTTCTAGGGTGATAGACCTATCGCCGCCCATTTGTATTTGGGCAACGTTTTCGTCACTCGGTTAAACAAGCAAAAAATAATAAGAAGAAATCTGGTGGGAGGACCTTTTCTATGTGATCGAACTATGGGGTCCTTTTTCTTGCATGGGCCACTAAGAGGTTTTTCCCTGTAAATCATCTAAATTATGTATTGGTATATTTGGCAGAAAGAAACTAATGAAAATCGACATATAATCATATCAGCTATATGATATTTGTATGATTGTCATGGAAAGAGACTAAAGAAAATCGACAAATAATCATATCAACTATATGATATTTGTATGATTGTATATCAGTCTATGAAACTCAGGCTATATTCAGCTATCTCTGAGGTCCTAACAACACAAAATCTTAACTGTTTACCAAACCAAACCAATCCAAACCAAGCATTTTCCCACTAAGTGGGGTCGGCTATATGGATTTGACGACGCCAATCAAATTTGTTTAGGGCCATGTCCTCCGTTAGATCCATGTAGGCAAGGTCATGTTTAATAGTTTCTTTCCAACTTCTCTTGGGTATCCCTCTCCGTCTCCTACTCCTGACAATCTCCATGCTTTCACACCTTTTAACAGGTGCCTCCGTTGGACGCCTTCTAACATGGCCGAACCATCTCAGTTGATTTTCTCTCATTTTATCTCCAATCGGTGCTATTCCTACTTTGCCCCTAATCTCCTCATTCCTAATCCTATCTCTCCTTGTGATCCCGCACATCCATCTTAGCATTCTCATCTCCGCAACTTCCATCTTCTTGACATGATTATGCTTTACTGCCCAACACTCTGATCCATATAACAACAATGGTCGTACCGCCACTTTATAATACTTTCTTTTAACCTTGAGGGAGACTTTCCGATCACACAAGACCCCCAAAGCACTCCTCCATTTGGTCCACCCGGCCTGAATCCTGTGACTTACATCAGTATCAATCCCTCCATCCTTTTGCACCATAGATCCAAGGTACCTAAAGTTTTCTTTCTCTACAATCTTTTGTGTGCCCAAACTTACTTCTATGTTACCAGGTGTCCCACTTTGACTAAACTTGCATTCCATATATTCCGTTTTGCATCGACTTAGCCTAAACCCTTTTGTCTCTAATGTTTTCCGCCACAATTCTATTTTAGCATTCACTCCTTCTCTCGTCTCATCCACTAAAACAATGTCATATGCAAATAGCATACACCACGGCACCTCATCCTGGATATGTCTTGTAATCTCATCCATAACTAGGGCAAACAAGTACGGGCTTAACGCTGAGCCTTGGTGTAGACCAATCGTGATAGGAAACTCCTTAGTTTCGCCGCCAGTCGTCCTAATAGATGTCACGACTCTATCATACATATCCTTTATCACCTCAATATATGCGACATACACTCTTTTCTTTTCCAGAACTCTCCAAAGAATCTCCCTAGGAACCCAGTCATAAGCCTTCTCTAAGTCAATGAAAACCATATGTAAATCTCTCTGACCTTCTCTATACTGTTCCATTAACCTCCTCAGGAGAAAGATAGCCTCCATGGTTGATCTCTTAGGGATGAAACCAAATTGATTCTCTGAAACGTTTGTTGTTCTTCTTAGTCTTCTCTCAATAACTCTCTCCCATAATTTCATTGTATGGCTCATCAATTTAATCCCATGGTAATTTGCACAGTTCTGAATATCTCATTTGTTATTGTATATGGGTATAAGAATACTTTTCCTCCATGCATTAGGTATCTTCTTGCTTTTTAGCACTATATTAAAAAGCTTCGTCAACCAACTAATGCCATACTCCCCGAAGCACCTCCAGACCTCAATAGGGATACCATCTGGTCCAACCGCTTTTCCATTCTTCTTTTTTTTCAATTCTTCTTTAACTTCTTCCCTACTGATTCTCCTATAGAACATATGATTCGCTTCTTCTTTAGAAATGGTAAGCTGCCCCAATTGTATGTCACTACTACTGATTTCGTTAAATAACTTGTAGAAGTAGCTCTTCCAATGCTCATTTATCTCCTCTTCCTTTACTAATACATTTTCATCATCATCCTTAATGCATTTAACTTGGTTTAAGTCCTTGGTCCGCCGATCTCTGGTTTTAGCAAGCTTAAATCTCTCTCTTTCGCCTTCCTTAGTATCAAGTCGCCTATATAGCTCCTCAAATGCCTTTGCCTTGGCCTTACTAACTGCCTTTTTGGTTTCTCTTTTTGCTTCTTTATACCTCTCCAAGTTCGCTTCATTTCGATCCTTTTGCCAAGTTTTAAAGCACTCTCTTTTAACTCTTATCTTGTCTTGGATGGCTTCGCTCCACCACCATGCCTCTTTCTGTACCGGAGCACCCCCTTTGGTTCTCCTAAGACTTCTTTCCCTACCCTCCTAATACACTCCGCTACCTTATCCCATATATTATTTGCACTCTCATCTATCGCCCAAACGTCTTCCTCTAGTACTCTTTCCCTTAAAGCTAGTTGCTTATCACCTTTCAGGTTCCACCATTTAGTCCTTGAGCATCTATACAACTTCTTTTTTATAGTCCACCTTTGTAGCTGCACATCTATGATCAACAACCTATGTTGGGAAGTCAAGCTCTCCCCGGGTATAACCTTGCAATCTTTACAAGCTAAGCGATCTTTTTTCATAGTTAAGAAGAAGTCAATTTGTGTCCTCGATGAGCCACTCTTATAAGTCACCAAATGCTCCTCTTTCTTCCTAAAAAAGGTGTTAACCCATGAGATCATAAGCCACTGAAAACTCCAAGATATCCTTCCCTTCTTCATTTCTATTACCGTACCCATGTCCCCCATGTACTCCTATGTATCCATCTACGTCGCGTCCTACATGACCGTTCAAATCTCCTCCTATGAAGACCATCTCTCCTTGGGGTATCTCTAGTAGCACTCCTTCTAAGTCTTCCCAAAACTTCTCCTTATGTCCATCTCCTAAGCCCACCTGGGGGGCATAAGCACTAATTACGTTCACTATCTCCTCTTCTAACACTAGCTTAATTGCAATAATCATATCTCCATAGCGCTTTACATTAACTACATCTTCCTTTAAGTCCTTGTTTACCACTATGCCAACCCCATTCCTCGATCTATTAAGTCCCGTATACCATAACTTATACCCAGTCATCTCAATCTCTTTAGCTTTGTATCCCACCCATCTTGTCTCTTGCAAGCAAGCAATTGCGATTCGTCTCCTTTCCATTGTATCCACCACTTCCATAACTTTCCCAGTTAGGCTCCCAATGTTCCAAGTACCCAATCTCAGCCTTCGATTTTGGACTAGCTTCCTTACCCCCCCCCCCCCCCACCCCCCCCCCCACTAGTCCAATAAAGTGTGAGAACCTTGCCTATTTAGCACTGCACCCGGGCGCCGATGCAGCGGTCCTCGCTCACTTATCATTGTACCCGGACCATACAGCGCGTCGCTAAGTAAGGGACGCCCCCACGAAATTTTATTAGGTCTCAAATCCATAAAAAAATCCGACTGAGTATTGTGTTGGCTGTCGGCTACCTAACGCACAACCCTCCTCCTTTGTCCGAGCTTGGACCGACTATGTCAAGGATACCCCAACATAGGCGGAGTTACAAAATCTTAACTTTATCGCATTAAATCTTCAGATGGATAAATTTTGCAACTTATTTTTATTATACTATTTTGAAACAGTTATGACTTCTGTTTATCAGGTCAGAGTGGATGTGACAGGGGAGGAGACACAAAAGGCATTTGATATTGTTTTGACTAATTTGGCTCGTACTGCACCACCAATTCCAGGGTTTCGTAAAGCAAAAGGAGGCAAGATTTTGACATCAGCACTTGTTATCTGTCATTGGGATCTTACGCTGGCATACTTTTATGTCACTCGAGCCTTGTTATTTTCTTATTTCATTAGTTTAGTGATCGCAGCTTGAAGATGCTTGTGTCCCTCATACTAGCACCAGAAATTTGACTTGCTACATTTTTATTTTGCATGTGCATTGGGGATTTTCCAGGAAAAACATCAAATGTAAGTGTTTATCTCTCTCTCTCCCTCCCTAATTAGAGTAATGTTCACTGTTTGATTAAATGTGTAAAACATTTGAATATCCCAAAGCTGTAGGGGTTAATGACATACTCTTTTATGTGTTTACCCCACCAGCAAATATTGCTTTGATCAAAGTGATATAAAGGCATCTGCCAATTCAATGTGGGGTGGTTTGTAGGATTCTTAAACTGTTACTCCAAATTGTAGACTTGAAAGGGACTTCCTTATAGCCAGCTACATATTATTATTATTTGGACAATGTCAAATTTGCTGCAGTTATTAATTATTCAGTTTCCATTCTGCTACTGAAGTAGATTACTGTAGTATTTGATATATCAATATTTACTTGTGTCATGAATTACTTCGTATCGTAAGGACTGCATACAGATACCTTTTTTTTTTTTTGTTTTTCTACTACTGTGTTTAAAATACTGACTGGCGTCTAACTGCTATTTTTAACCAGCGGCAAATAAATAACCAGATCTTCCTTTTACTACTGTGGTTAAAATACTGACATGCAAGTTGCAAATCTGCAACAAGCTGCCAAAAATTATTTGAGTATGTGCCTGAAGGTCCTTAACTGCCATTCTACACTTACTGTTGCATGGTTAGATGATTTATTGAGACACTCTTACATGAGTAGATGATTACCAGCCATTTATGACCAATGTACATTGGAACAGGATTAAGAGGAGATTGATTAAATAGGATGCTGGCTTCTGCTTCTGCTTTTTCCATCAAGAGTTTCTTTCCCCGGAATTCTTAAATCTTGATTCTTTCTTAGCATTTCTTCTAATGTCCACCTCCGGAACATGCAGAGTTATTGGCATTTTATCTTTATCCAACCATCTGAACCTTTTTTTTTTATTTTTCAATTTGAAAGTTACCTGATATCATCCATTTTTCCTGGTTTGTCTTAATGGAATGGAAGCCTTTCACATTCCCAAATCAATTTCCACTTTATTGCACCAGCAAGTTACCATAACAGAACATTCTCATAACACTTTAGGTTTCAGTTTTTAAATAAAGATCTGTGTTACCAACTTCATTAAATGTTGAAGCTGCTTTGTTCTTGAAACTCTGGTTCTATAAGGTTTTCTTGCTGAATGAAAATGTTCCAGGTCCCCAAGAGCTTTCTTTTACAAATCCTCGGTCGAGACCGTGTCACCAAATTCGTAATCCAAGAAATAGTTAGCTCAACCATGGCTGACTATGTACAAAAGGCAAGTTATCCATCATAATTTTTGTTTCAATGTTTTTCATTTGATTTATTTCCGTTAATTGTGTAAACGGTTGAGTTATTCTGGAACCAGGAAAACCTGAAAGTGAAGAACAAATTCAACACGACACAGACAGCCGAAGAGCTCAAATCAGCATTTGCTCCAGGAAGTGAATTTGGGTTTAATGCAACAGTGGAGTTTGAAAAGTCAGAAACCGAAGAAACCATCTCAGCTTCCTCCGAGGTGTAAAGAAATTGTGATTTTTTAATTCAACAAGCATGCTTCTCCTCATATGGTAATCTCACCATTATTCTTCAAGTTCGAAATTTTGTTAGTACTAAAAAAAGTCCGGACCTTAACATATAATTTAGTGAGAATAAAATGAGCGTATGGATGAAAATGGGCCCCGTTGGGAGAATTTGCTTGATCGAATATTTGGACAGATTTTAAATGTATGTCTGTGGATTCATACTCAGAGGACCAAAATACCCAGATGCCATGACCACATTATATATAAATTAAGTTGCTATATTCATAAGGATATTAAATTAGTATCTAAGTATTGGGTCTCAATTTTATTCCTGTTTCTGTTCCGATCCTCGTTGGGTCTTTAATTTTAACATTTGGGATTATGGTATATGGACCTGTAACCTGGATCCAAGTTGGGTATGCCCCCCTATTAGTAACTTGTGTTCGGTTCGGTTCTGTGTGCAGTATGAATCCAACATTCCAACCTGAACCTGGACTATTTTCATCCCTATGTGAATGCCTGAGATCAGTTATCCTCGTGTGGCTCAGTATAAATGAATTCCTTATGGTTTACCTACCTAGATTGTGTATTTAATGCCTACCTAGATTGACTATCTGATGGATGGATACAACAGACTTGTATTTAATGGATAAAAGGCTTGATTAGATAGCTAAAGACATTTAATCTAAAAGAATATTGGATGGTTCAATGATTTGAAGAGAGAGAGAGAGACATCTGCATAACTTTCTTTGATTTGACTAAGGAAATTTTATTATTTAGAAGGTCTTTCTCAACAATAACCTGAGGAACACTCCATTGATTGGATAATTGGATCATTGCCAACCGGGCCTGACCTAATCTTGGACCACTCTGGGCGATCCAAGGCTCGTCGGTCTTCTCCTTAGTCTATCTAGACTCAAAGTGTTTCTCTAGCCTGGGCTCAATTTCTTGCTGAAATTTGTGATGTTGGGAATTCAAAGACAATATTTTTTTTGTGTGTGTGTGTGTGTTGGGGGGCGAGGGGGGTGGACTTTGAATTCCAACCTCCTTGGGCATTTTTGATGCTCCAATGCCAAGGAGGATTTAAGAATTTTACCCAAGGGACAACTTTTGGAGAATTTACAAATTTTCCATGCATTATTCTTGGAATTCTACTAAAGAAACGACCTAATGTTCGTTGATGACTAATTTTGATCATTATTATCAGCATTAGCATATAATTTTTTTACTTGAACACTGGAGGACCTTAATAGCATGAAGTTAAAACCTCTGATGCATTTTCCATTGGGAAAAACAGGAGAGGAGAACTGAAAGAGAACTTTCTTGGGTAAGATCAAGAGTAACATCCAATAATAAAAACATGAGGGTTTAGGATGCCTACCAAATCTAGAGCCCTTTGGGCCCTAAAATTAATGGTCTAAAAGAATATTGAATCTCATATCCAAATGGTCAACATAATGGGCATTAATTTAGGTTTGGTGGCAATTCAACAATTGTGGTCGATTGGGGCAGTTTACCTGTTTAATGTTATCCATTGACACCTTCACTAGTGATAGTGATCAGAACCGTTCAGTCTGTGAATCTAACCATGGATTTCATGGAGACCTAGTGGGAGATAATAATGTACCCATGTTTACATTATCTACACTATACACTCGATGCGACTCGCTAATAAGTCCGAGTCCCCTGAGCAGTCTCCCACAAGCTTCCCATGAGTGGGATGTATGGAATTTCACTGTGGGCCTATCTATTAATAATTCGGAACGTTCAGAATGAATATCATCTCTTACAGTGACATCCTCTCAAACATTGAGCACATCAACAGCCTTACATCTCTCCCTCACCATCTCAATCATAGCCCCACCACCTCCTTTTTATCCACCTTGTCTCCCTCTTTCTCTTTCTCTTTCTCATCATCATATTGTATTGTTTTTGGGCCTACTCACACAAACACCCCTGGAAATATCTATTTGATATTGAAGCCTCCCCATGTTGTGGGCACAAAAGAAATACAACAAAGAAACTTATCCTATCCAGAAAGGGCGTTGACATGATCCTTTTTTTTTTTCCCCCAAAACCAATACTCATGTGCGTTTTTTTTTTTTTTTTCCATTCAATCCTACTGCACAATGCACGTACCTTCTACTCATTATAAAACAAAGAAGGCCAGTCAAGTCATCAAAACCAACTTCTCCCCTCCATGTCCTCCTTTCTTCTGCGTTGGGTCATTTCCATATCTACCACACACACTCTCAAATCCACAGCCACACCATTCAGTTAAATAAATTGCATTTAGGGATTAGGCCCTTTTTTTCAATTATATTACCCAGATGCCTCCAACTATTAATATACCCATCTGGTCACTGGAGGACAGGGAGTGCATGTGACAGTGTAACAAGGATTGGGGCCTGTTATAATTTAATTTCGCCTTTTCTAGGTGGGAATTAAAATGGGTCCCTGAATACCCAAAGCAGACCCCATACAAGAAAAGGATGAAGACTTTGTGAGTTGGGCTAAATACATGGAGTTCAGGTTCTCTGTTTTTTTTTTTTTCACCCAAGTCCCTTATTATCAAGTATCAACACCACAGCCAGGATTGATTTCTGAGTTTTTTCTATAGAAGGGAAGTATCTCACCAAATAAGCAACCAGTGGACTGTGGTGTTCAGTTTTGGGCCTACTATATTAGCCCATATTAAATTGGATCGCAAAGTTATTGGTTAGCTATCTTTGTGCCAAAGGACCCAAATATCTGAATACCAACTGTGTGATTTGTGCGGCTCACATGAAGCATGACTATCTTGGGTGGTAGGAGTTTGAAAGGTTTCCTCCCTATGTGCAAAATAATGGGAATTATTGAACCAGGGTGGTCCTGCTTTAAATTAAGGGTGAAATTGGTCAGATTCTATCCACTGATAAAGTCAAGTGTGAGTGCCAAAATCTGCATGATCTATTGAAGGGTCTACAAAACTTTAGGTTGGTGTTAGTTTGAGAGGGTTAATGAGTGTGAAGAGCTTAGATTGATCACACGAAGAGATCAGATGGGCTTCAGTCCCACGCATAAACACGCAATCCCAAAAAATTTAAGTTTGTGTGTGAGAGTGTGCAGTTCAAGTCACCTGTAGCAAAAGAATTAATAATTTAAAAATCTTGCACAATCAATTGGAAGCTTTTCATATTTTGTATGTGTACCAAATTTGGATTAGGGGCAATTCAATTAGTCCTTATGTGTGTGAAGTAGGCCCCACATGCCTTCTAAGCTATGGCTCAGGACAATGACTGCAAAATTCAACTTTCATTAACATAACCAATCTAAACCCTTTTCTTGGGGACTGGACCAAATGCCTATGAAATTATCTGCATGCTTAATAAATGAAAACTATAAAAAGTAGAAAGGTGTTTGCATGAGTCATTATGCAATTTATCCTATATCCCATCCCCATATGTAATTTTAGGCTCAGAAACAAACAAGATTAATGAGAGAAATAAAAAAAGAAACATGATTTTAGGATTCTTTTAGGTATTTGGACTTGCAGTATTTGAGCTGGTAGAAAATTTTTATATAAATATCAAATCGAATTTGTCACACAACCATGATCATTTTTTCCTTTTTAGAGTATTCATTGAATTGTAGAATTTAAAATGCTCTTTCAAAATGAGTTTTCATCAATGAAGTTATAATTGGAAAAGAACCCAGTTTTGAAATTACTATAACATGAAGTCTCCACTTTCTTGCAATTAAACCAAAAACAGATAAAACCACCTCAGAATTGTCTAAAATGAGAAAGGTCAAAATTAAATTTCTTTTTTAAAAGATTACATGTACAAATGCAGCAGGAAGATTATTTCAGGAAAGATTCCATCTTTTTATAGGGGCATTCGGCGACAGGTCCCTCAACATTACACTTTGTGGCCTTAGATCCACAAAAAAAAGTCATAGAGCCAAAGGTCCCTCTCACACTTACTCACACCTAAAATATCTAATTTACCCTTTCTTCAAATCATAACCAATCCCATGATTGGTGGGATACATGATTGGTGGGATATCCCATTAATAATGGCCAACTAACATTTAATTGTCCACGATTAATGGAATCCCCAGATTTTCAAATAACTTCTAAAAACACACAAATAAATTTCAAAATTACGAAAATAAATTTTAAAAAATGAAATAATTTCGAAAAATACAATAAGTTTTAAAAAAAGCAATATATAATCAAATAACGCAAATAAATTTTAAAAAATACAAATAAGTTTTAAAATATCAAAATAAATTTTAAAAAAATATAAATAAATTTCAAAAGACTCAAATAAATCTCAAAAGATCCAAAGAAAATCCCAAAAAATGCAAATAAATTTAAAATAATGAAAATAAATTTTAAATAATGCAATAATTTTAAAAAATGTAATAAATTTGAAAAAACACAATAAATTTGAAAAAACACAATAATTTCAAAAAATGCAATAAATTTTAAAAATGCAATAAATTTGGAAAAACGCAATAAATTTGAAAAAACACAATAAATTTGAAAAAACGCAATAAATTTCAAAAGACGTAAATAAATTTAAAAAACGCATATAGATTTCAAAAAACGTAAATAAGTTTGCTAAAAAACTCAGAAAAAAACTCAGATAAATTTACCAAAAATACAAAGAAATATTACAGAAAATAGATAAATTTGAACAACACTCAGATAAATTTGACAAAAACTCCGAAAAATTTGAACAAAACTTAGATAAATTTACAGAAAACTCAGATAAATTTTGAAAAAATTTAGATAAATTTACCAAAAACACAAAGAAATATGACAGAAAACAGATAAATTTGAACAACACTCAGACAAATATGACAAAAAACAGATAAATTTTCAAAAAACTTAGATAAATTTATCAAAAACACAAAGAAATATGACAGAAAACAGATAAATTTGAACAACACTCAGACAAATATGACAAAAAAATAATTAAATTTGAACAAAACTTATATAAATTTGACAAAAAACTCGGATAAAATTGAACAAAACTCAGATAAATTTACCAAAAATTCAGATAAATTATGAAAAAAACTCAGATAAATTTACCAAAAACACAAAGAATTATGACAGAAAACAGATAAATTTGAACAACACTCAGATAAATTGATAAAAACTCAGATAAAGTTCAACAAAGATCAAATAAATTTACTAAAAACTCAGATAAATTTCATAAAGACTGATAAATATTTGTCAAAAATGATAGAACAACCCTGTTGCCTTCAGTCGATGCGAGTATGTAGGAAGAAATGGAGCGCAAATCGGAGTTCGGATGGCCCTTGATTGTGGTTGCTGGGCTTCCCGCTGCAAACGGGTCAGAACTGACCCGAACCTAGACCTGGCCTGGTGCTTGACCCAACTGGGTCGTCTTCCCAGTTGAGTTTCTGCAACAGAAACTCAATCTGTTTTGTAAACAGAACCTGGATGCTTTCGTCTCCTTCTCCGGTTAGGCCAACAACGGCGGATCTCATGTATCCACACTGGTTAGGTCAGTCGTCTTCTTCCTGCAACGACCAGACCAGGATTTCTAGCGTGGCCCACTTGATTGATAGAACACCTCTGATCATGTTTTCTTCCCATGCGATGGCAGGATAGAAATCAACATGGCACGTCACACGAAGCTTTCTTCTCTTCATCCACAAATCAAGCGAATGCGCCAGCGTGGAAAAGAACGGGGAGATCAAAGTCTTTCTGGCAGCGCGTCGCTTCATCCACTCATATAACGCAGGGTCCTTTCATGAAAGGGATATGTAATTTTAAACCTAAAAATACATACTCTCATCTCTCTTCAACCTTGCGCAATGATAACTGATGTTCTTTCAGCTTATATATCCTTTCTCATCTATTCCTAGTAATAACTCTAATGCCATGCACATCGTTCATTTTTCTTTTTTAATCTCGTTTTTTTCTTTCCCTGCTTCCGACAATGGTCGATCCTAACAATAGCAAGTCCGGATCCTCGTGCTTCTTCTTCTTCTCCGGCAACTATCAGTCCAAGTGATCAAACCCGATCCATGGAAAACCAACAGAGATCTCTCTGTTTTCTCTGCAACATGAACAGGGCGCTGCCCTTCTCCTTTTGTGGCCCACCGTGATCAGAATTGATCTCCTTCTGCGACTATAGAAGGCGCATCACACATGCGAGGATCAACCCGTGATAAAGAATGAGAGAGAAAACGAGAGGGATAATGGAAGATTTGAAAATTTAAATTTCAAAAATTTATGCCTAAAATGGTTGAAAGGGCAATTTAGTCCTAAAAAATGAGAACATGTGGATGCACGGACCTATGGCTGCAAACAGTCTAGCTGAGTGGACCATAGGCCTTAATAAGTTTTTCCTTGGACTGGAGGCTTGATACATTCACTTATAGGGACCTTTCGCTAATTTACTCTTTTTTTTAATAGAGACATCCAAACAGCCCCAACAATGCAATACAAATCTTTTGCTATAAGGGCAACTACAATATATATTTTTTAAAATAAGAACTCAGTCAATACTTGTCCAAATTAGGTAGTCTTATCAGGATTTCTGTCGACCAAACAGAGCTGAAAAAAGGTTAGATTCCAAACTCCAACATGCAAATTTTCAAATGTATCCTTATTGGGTAAAACTACACAATTGCCCTAGTTCTTGACCCAACCCATGTACCCAACTCAATCTAGAGTTTAAGTTAGACCTGAGTTATTTTGCTTTTGGTTTGGAAATTGATGCATTGAGAGTTTACATATAAAAAAAAACCAAGGAAACAACAACAACAACCAAAAAAAAAAAGTCATTAATGACTTCAATGAAAATATAATCAAATGTAGGATGGAGTAAAAGTAAAACTTAGAAAGCCATCTCAGATAATATGATGAGGCTTTGGACGGCATTAATGATGTTGATTGGGTAGTTGACAATTTCAACCTGATAACAATCAGGTTGATTTCATATTGGGAGTCAGTAGTTGCCATTCCACCCAAAAAAGTGCTATCAGAATGGGCCCGGCCCAACCGATCATTGCACTCTAAACAATTAATTTATTTAGAGCAGTAATTGGTAATTCTGTGTTCGAATTGTAATTCTAGATTCAGCTAATAGTTTACCCCGATTTTTTAGGGGTGTAGCGGCTCGGTTAATCATTTCTTTTGGAAAAATCGTTAACCGAATCATATTTTACAGATTTCAATTTTAAAAATCATAGCCGTACCCTAAAAAATTGTTAAAAACCAAAATGTGGTTAACCATATTAGGCAGTTCGGTTACGGTTAATTATCATTTTTAAAAAAAAATCTATCTTTGTCATTTGACTTTGCATCCAGAATAATACTATCATTTTTTATATACCAAACAAAACAACACTATCATTTTTTACGAAAAATAAACACAGCTAAAAGTCTAAAATAATACTACAAAACATCTATCATGCAATACAATTTTTGAAAACATGAGACACGCATAATCCAACTCACAAAATAATTTTATTTTCAGAATTACTCTAGAAAGAAAGTTTACAGTGCACATAAACATGAAGTGAAAAACATTATGCTTAACTCACAAAATGTTTTTCATTAGTGTAACGGTTCGGCTAATCGTGTATTTTGGGAAAACAGTTAATTGAACTGTAATTTACAATTAGGTTCGGTTAATAACCGTGAGTCGAGACTGAAAATCGTAATCCAACCGTAAAGCACGGTTTTTCAATTTTAATAATCGTAACCGTAACCGAAATGTGAAACACAATTATTAACCGTCGGTTAGGGTCGGTTAGACGATTTCTCTTTTTTTTTTTTTTTGAACACCCCTATATTTTTTCGTGAAAAAAACTTAGAAAGTGAAAAATGTTTTATGCGCTATAATAAAAATCATGTTTTTTATTCTCTATAATAAAAATCATGTTTGGTATGGATGCTTTTTCATGAGGAAAAAGAGAAAGAAGTAACTAATTTTTCTACGATTATGTGAAAACCCATTTTTGATGGAGATTGTGGTGGAATTCAATTTTCTGTAAAACACATAAGATCTTTTCCATGGATCCAGGTTTTCACAGTACTACGTGAACATTACATGTCCTAAATTCCAAAGTAGGGTTTTGATTGACATTTTTGGGCCCTTTGTTTGCATGAAATTGAATTTGTAAGAATTTTAAAAAATATATTATGCAAATCAATTACAATTGAAAAAATGGATTAATGTTTATTAAATAGTCATAAGTAGTCACCTCTTTAATGGAAATTAGACTAAGAACATGTTTGTGCAGCATCATGACAAATTCTTCTTCCACTTTTTCTCAGAATCATGAAAGTCTTGCTCAATTTTACACATTTCCTAGTGGGAAAGCAGCCACACCAAGGGTGTGTTTGTGACGAGCCGCGGAAGAGGAAATGGGATTTTCCCCTTCCGCGGCACTATGCGTCCTACCTAACCACATTGAACTTACGAATCCTTCCTAGCACAGAGATATTGCACAAATCCATGTGCGTCGTCTCCTTTTTTTTTTTTCCAGTAGTGATACTTATTACACAAAGGCCTCCCAAATGTTTTAACTTTTTTGCTAGAGAAAAGTGGCAAGATTTTCCTCGCCTTTCTACGAAAAATGGTTATACAAACATTGGGTATTGGCCATGCAAACGGAGGTGGAAAATAAATACCTACATTATTATACAAGTAAATAAAATCATAAAAAAGTCAAAAATCCTATTTAAATCTCCATCTTATCTCCTTTATCCTTCACCTCTAAAAAATAATCCTATGTTGGTGTTATCTTTTACCATCAATTCCTATGAATTTAATCCCATGTAAAAAAAAAATGGGGTCCTCTGTAATCAAATGGGCATAGTTCAGGTTGAGCCCATGAAGCCAAAGCTGTCATGTGACCCACAAAATTTCACAAAATCAAGGGGCATTTCTTGAATATCAAATCAAGTTAGTTATTAATTATCCATTTTGAAAGGCACCTACTCACCCTAGCATTATCTGTCATCTAATTTTGCCGTTAGAATCCTTTTCGTAATTCCACCCACCCACCAGGGGCATTTTCGTCTTACACAAAAAATCATCCCTCCCTTTGAATACAGAGCTTCTCTCTTCCTTTTTCTCTGCATTCCTCTGTTTCTCCACAGTAGCGAAAAGCAGAGAAGAATCAGAGAGCAGAAAGAGTGAAAGGAAGACAGATGGTGAATGATTTTATGGTCTGTGTGGATCGGATTCTGACGACTGCTTGCTTTGAATCGGTGAAAAATGAAGGTTTGAAGAGAGAGAGAGGGGAGAATTCCTCTGCAAAGGGAGATGGAGAGGGGTGTTCGAAGAAATCAGAGAAGGGAGAGATGGTTGAGTGTAGGATTTGTCAGGAAGAAGATGAAGAGCGGGAAATGGAAGCTCCCTGTGCATGTAGTGGAACGCTAAAGGTCCGATCTTTCCTCCTTTTTCCCTGCTTTTTTGTGATTTTGGAGATTTTGATGATGTGTATGTCCTTGTTTTGATAAAATCGTAGTACCCTTTTAATTATTCCATCTGGGTTTTTTCTTCCTTGGATTTTGGGTTGTATTTCTGGGTTTTGGGTTTGGAGTTTTCCAGTGTATTTTGGTGGTATTGTATGGATTTCTGAAAACCTTTTCTGGGTTTTGGGTTTGGGTTTGTATTGCCTTGTTTGGTTTTCTATTGTACTCTGGGTTTATGGATTTTTGAAACCCCTTTCTCGGTTTTGGGTTTGGGTTTGTATTACTTGTTTGGTTTTCTATTGTATTCTGGGTTTTGTTTGCAGACGTTTGTTCTTCCTTCTTGTTTGATATTGGGGGTCTTCTGTATGTGGGATTTCGGTTTTTTTTTAATTTTTTATTGGATGATTTCTACTGTGTGTGTTTCATGTGAGATTTTTTTTTTTTTTTTTACAGTTTGGCTTTTGCATTTGGGGTTTTTGGTATTGCATGTAATCTGCGTCTTCTTTTTCCTCACCTTTTTGGATTTTTAGACCCAAAAGTATTTTGTTTTCTTAATTTGATTTCCGTTTCTCGGTTTTACACTTCTTTCATTCTGCATAACTTTTTGGTATGATGATTGGCATGAATATGAGTTTGCATGACCCATTTCTCACATGCATTATGTTTTGGCTTTCTGTTGTGGGTTTTGGATTTCACAAATCAATTCAAATGGTTACTTTTTTGTGGGTCTAATTGGTACTCTGTTTTCTTTAACATGTGATTTCTGTACCTCCTTTTTCAAATGCAACTACGCTCTTGTGTAATGCACATGCATTTTCTCTACAAATGTCATTTTCCTTTGATTTGAATTTGATTTTAGGCCTTGGAGCGATGTGTGGGTGTACATTTTTAAGTTCTAGCATCTTAATTTAGCTTATAAAGATTTCCATTTGTCATCACATCTGTGGGTGAATTTGATTCTGCCGGTGTCTCTCCTTTTTACTACGATTTTTTAATGCTTTGGTCTTACATTTTGTTTTAGGGCTTGAAATTTCTTCTTTAGGTACTCTCTAGAGTGTCATGTTGCATGACCTCTCTCACATCTTTGATCTGGTCCTTCCTTGTCACATGAACTACTTTTTAAGGCTGTCATTTCCACATATGCATTACTTTGCAATAATATTGATTTTACATTTAATGCATTACACAAGGTTGCATTTTGGAATTATTCTTTGTAGGAGGCTAACTGAATGTTCTTCATGATCTTGTAGTTCTGTTTGATTCTCGTGTTTTTAGCTACTGTTGCTTTCTTTATAACAACAAAAACAAGAAGTAGTGATTATTATTGCCTGTGTTAAGTTGGGAGGTGTTGGTAGTTGGTATACAATTTCTCTTCAATACCCTTTGAATCAATTGGACTATTCTTTTTCAATGTATGATTTTTGTTTTACACCAGTAGTTTAGAATCTAGAACTGCTTTCTTGTTGGTTTTAGTTGCTTTGGTTTTGGCTTTTGATGTGGTGTAAAGTGTACTTAAGGAATGTTTGATGACGACTGACTAAATTGTCCACTTTATTGGCTCTAGTTTGCTCATAGGAAGTGTATTCAAAGATGGTGCAATAAGAAAGGAGATATCACCTGTGAAATCTGCAATCAGGTTACTACTTCCTCTCTATTTTCAGCACAGGTATTTAAATTTAATGTCCTGAGAAAACTGATTGGTTTATCAGTATCATTCAGAAACTAAGAACTTAGTCTGCTTTGGTTAATTGTGTATTTTCCAAAGTCATCTGTCAGGGTTATCCATCGAATAGCCAAATGTGTCCTGAATCTAAAGGTCTGTTCCTGTGTTTCGGACGTTCAGTCATATGGTCGTTCCTCTTGTGTGGGTTGGCCTGGTAGAAATTAAAACATACTCCCAAACTTTAGTCTGGCTCTTCTCATCTGGGAGGCTTCAAAATTTAGTTTCTTAAGTGTATTTCAAGTATTTTCTTTCTGGTTGGTTGAGAAGCTAAAGGTCTGATCCTGTGTTTCGGTCATATAGCAAGGATTCATGTGGTCTTCTTTTCTCTTGTGTGGGTTGGCCTGGTAGAAATTAAAACATACTCCCAAACTTTGCTCTGGCTCTTCTCATCTGGGAGGCATCTTTTTAGTTTCTTAAGTGTATTTCAAGTATTTCCTTTGTGTGGTATTGGCAAAAGGTGCCTTATTTTCTTCCTTATTGGTTTTTGACAGGTATATGCACCAAATTATTCTCTTCCACCCACCAGACCTAGTTCTGATGGCATGGCAATTGATATCAGGTATCTTCTAAAATCTTTATTCTCTATCTGATTTCCTAATCATTTATCAACTGAAAATGTGCATATTAATACAGACTGATACAATTTCATGGTTTGAAATATTCTGAATGAAAATCCTGTCAAATGCTTCATTTGCGAGATCTGAAAAATACTAATATTTTTTTCCATCTTTCTTTGGCAAACCAGTTCCAGAATGTCTCTCTCTAGTTTTGTTGTGCTTTCCTCTGCCCCCTTTAACTGATGTAACAGTGGTATTTTTTGTCTTTTGTGTATATGATTTTTCTCCAGTTGTCAGAAAGTGCTGATTTAACTTTGTTGTAAATGCACTGGCATTGTTTGATTAACCTGCTCATATGGTTTCAGTTTTTCACACAAGTTTGTGATGTGGTAAATAGTTGTTGCTGTTTCTGTGAAGCAAACCCGTTTGAAATCTACATGGGTAGATGAATCTGAATTTGACACTAGTTCATTAACCTTCTCATATGGTTTCAGTTTTTCACACAAGTTTGTGATGTGGTAAATAGTTGTTGCTGTTTCTGTGAAGCACACCTGTTTGAAATCTACATGGGTAGATGAATCTGAATTTGACACTAGTTCATGGTGCCTGATTAGGCAAAACAAAGAAGGTTCATGGAATTGGCGTACGATTTAAATTTATTTACACTTTTAAATAAGTGGCCCTTTTTGTACAAAATTATAAGAAAAGGTAACACAATAATTAATAATTTACACGTCAGAAATTTTAAAAACATAACAATGATGGATGTCTTACACCTTGGAAGACAGCTGGTGGGGCCCAGCTGGGGACCCTCTGTGATCAATCCAATCCTGTCACCCACTACCGCCACCTTCCTAAATGTCATGGATCCCATGGGTTTTATACCGATCCAAATGGGAGTGACCGTTGGATTAAAATAAAAAAGATGATGGATTCTAAAACCGTTAAACTTGATGGCCATGGATCAAGGGGTTAAGTTGATTGAATGGACTCAATTTTATGCATGGGCTGGTCCTATCTGAATCTTTCAATCCTTCATCTCAGCCATGATTGGTGGGGCCCACCTTGTCTCGCATGGTCTTCCCCACAGGAATTGGGGCCTAATAATGTACACATCGGAAAGTAATAAATGTTTTAACTGTTTTACTTTTATAGTAAATTTTCAGATACAAAACTGTGAATAATGTACACATCGGAAAGTAATATATGTTTTAACTGTTTCACTTTTATAGTAAATTTTCAGATACAAAACTGTGTTTAATCGATTTGATTATTTGCTTATGCAAACTGAAACTTACTCCGAGTGTACTTCCATGTCATCTCATTTTAAGAACTTATGTTTAATACGAAAATTGGACCATCTTTCATTGCCGGCAAGGAAAAAAAGTGACCATCTTTAGCTATATTTTTATATATTAAAAAAAAAAGTAGAAAGGTACTCGGTAGACCTTCTAATTTGACCCGGTCAATGCTTATGAATGTAAATGTCTTTCCATAATAACCCCATCAAAATTTGCATGGGCACACCTTAAAGTGGACTAAGCATTCTCATAATTTAAATAATGAACTACACAAAAAGTGAAAATCAACATAAGATCTAAAGTAAACCCAACAATGCCTTGGCCAAGTTTTTGAGTTGACTCAGTCTTGGACCCTCTTTATCCTTCCTCCTCTTTGACTTTTATTTCTTTAAATCTTGGTTCTCAAACTACATGACATTGCAATTGGTAACATTTGTTTTTGTTTTTATTCTGTCAACTCACAATAATCCCCCTGTAGTAAATAAGCTCAAAATTTTTGCATTGAATTTCATCCTAAAAAGTAAAACATCTGAAAGGCCTATTTTGTTTATTTCCTTTCTTTCTTTTTTTCTCCTTATCTTCTCTTCTTGATTTATAATTGTTCTGGATAACAGCAAGTATATCTAACTACATAAACAGCCTGTAGAGAAGCATCTGCTGGTCCTCACTGGTGTGAAGTGACAACCCTGCCTGAGATGACCTTCCCATGAAATGCATAGGTGGCAATAACAACCGATTAAAGTTAGTTCATGTAGTTAGATATACTTGCTGTTATCCAGAACAATTATAAATCAAGAAGAGAAGATAAGGGAAAAAAAGAAAGAAAGGAAATAAACAAAATAGGCCTTTCAGTCATCAGTGCATAGTCCTTGGAACTTTAATCGGTTGTTGTTGCCACCTATGCATTTCATGGGAAGGTCATCTCAGGCAGGGTTGTCACTTTACACCAGTGAGGACCAGCAGATGCTTCTTTACAGGCTGTTTAGTCTTTTCCATCAATAATATTGTTGGAGAGATTTTTATAAAAAAAAAAAAAAAATTTGTTGGAGAGGCTATGTACCTTGATTTTAATTTTGAAGATCAATGCAATATTTCGGCCCTCAACTGCATGCAATTGACAAGTCACACTTGTATGTTCCAATCTTCATTTTCACAGGAAAGAAAATATATTCCTATCTGCAATTATTTTCTACCTCTTATTATGATTTTAATTGCAGTGGGTTCTGTTATTTACTATTTTATTGTTATATTCCTTTTCTTTTATATAGGCAAAATTGGGGCCCACGGCTTGACCTCCATGACCCTCGTTTTCTGGCTCTAGCTGCCGAGCATAGGTTACTGCAAGCAGAATATGATGACTATGCTGCTGCAAATTCCAGTGGCATTGCCTGCTGTCGTGCTGTTGCTCTTATTGTAAGCTATCCACTACCACTTTAGAAATTACCTTTTTGATAATTTCTAGCTGCTGCTTTTTTATTGCTGTCAGAAGCTTGAAAGGTTCTATTGACCTCTGCAGTTAATGCTGCTGCTTCTTGTTCGCCATGCTCTTCTTGTCACAAGAGACTCTGGACTGGTGCAGGATGCATCAGCCCTCTTTAATTTTAATGTAAGTTCTTGTACCTTCTATATTATGAACTGAAATGGTGGGATATACCCACAACCTGTATCCATTAGTGTATTTTTGTCCAAGCATGCATTTACACATTCGTTGCATTTAGTATATATAGCAAGGAGTCGGTCAATGGCCTTTCTATCGACAAATTTTAAAGGACGTGGAAACATGGACTACAGTAGAAGGTTTATCTTTGAGGAACAGTTAAATGTAAAGTAAGCATCATGTTAGGTAGCCTGATATGCACAGAAGTTTATCTGAGTTCTTCCACGCCCGGACCCTGGCCTCTTAAACAGTATCTGTTTCAATGTTAACCATAGAACATGTGCTTTACAACTGTGTGAATGTTGTAGTCTGGTCTGGTTTATATTAATGCAAAAATAAAACTGCAACTGAGTAAATATTTACTGCCAGGTTTCCTTCCTTCAGTTTGCTGGCTTTCTTCTACCATGCTATGTGATAGCACGAGTATTGTACGTCTTGCAATGTCGAAGAAGGCGACAGGTATGTAGTAGGGAAGCGATCTCTTTACAAATCTTTTGATCAGGAAAATGCCCTTCATTTTAGTGATTGAGTTTAAAGTGACAAAAGAAAGAACGAAAAACATTCTTCTTCATTCAGTTGCAATCAGTTGCATTCCATTTTGATTTCCACGATGATATGATACGTATAACACCGATTTTATTTACTTATTTTATTCATATCCTCTTCCTTCCCAGGGATGAAAAAACAATTAAAGCCTTTTGTTGCTGCTCTTCTGCATAACCTGCAAAGCTTTTAACCCTCTTTAGGCAAAGCTTCTGAACGCCATGTTTGTCCAGATTGTATCTATCCAAATCCACAAAGGTGGTTGGAGTTTTCTCATGTATTTATCCCGGCGCAGCTTGTGCTAAGATCTGTTGCTTCGTCTTTAAGCTACTAATTAAAGAAAAAAAAGTAATGTAAAGGTAGAAATTCAAGTGAATTGTTGCTGTAATTTCTCTAATTGTGCAGAAAAGGCCTGGAGAAAGTCCTGGCTTGCATCCTGAATTTGATTTGCATTTTTGGGTCATGCTTTCTGTTTATGATTGCAGTGTGAGAATGCAAGTGATTTAGGTTGTTATTGGGTTTTGGGTTTGGTGTTTTTTTTTTTTTTTTTTTTTTTTTGGTAACTTAAAAAAGGAAGTTATTGGTAACTTATCTCACTTATAGACTCACATTGTCAAGTCTTAATTATAGGCGAAAATGTGAAAATTTACCCCTTAAGCAAACATTAACACATTTTGTGCGGTAAAACTTTGTTAAATCTGTGTCAAGATGTTTTATATTGATTTCCTTGACCATTCTAAAGCTGTTTAAACTCTGTTTCTTTCCTAAATAAGAGATTCTGCAATCTGCATATGGAATGGACACAACTCAACAGATGCAGTAAAAGCAGAATAGTCCTCAATGCATGCCCTGAAGCAGACAGAAAGATCCTCCAAAGCCTAATTAAAAGATTTACTTCCTTACTTGGTTGCGTAGGTTTCGAACCTTGGGTCCGTAACTTTTTGTAGGTTTCGAACCTTGGGTCCGTAACCTTTTCCCGCGTGTGAAAAAAAAAGTAGCACCCTAACAATATCTGTGTAAGTAACGTGGAGTAGGGGTTGGGCTAAAAGATCACTTCAAGTACATCATTCTAACCATTTGATTTTTGTGGTTTTAAAGTTTAATGGTTGTATGAGTACATCTTTGTTGTGAATCTTTCCAACAGTAGATGATATGATTAGATCAATATTGAATTGGGATGAGTGTCAAATGAGGGTAGGTGTGTGCCCAGGAGTGTTTGGATTTGATCATATATGAAGTATACACGAGCAGCTACATGTTTTGAACAGTATGGATTTTCATGAACTGGATTGTAAAGGTACATGTTTAGGTTGATGATCTTACTTAACCACATGGTGTGGTAGTCAACATTATGATAATGATTCTGCTTCATAATATATATAATAATCAACATTTATAAGTAGGGTTAATTAGGCCAGCTTGTTGGACCGGGTGTGCTTGATCCAGAACTACATGGACCCAGACCCTAACCTGAATATCCTTCTATCCGATTTGGTTGACCCAAACCCTAAAATTGAATGGGTCCAAGAATCATATTCCGTGTGTTGGGCCCGGGTTTATCCGATTTGGTTGACCCAAACCCTAAAATTGAATGGGTCCAAGAATCATATTCCGTGTGTTGGGCCCGGGTTGTTTCGGCTCACGAGTCTGGAGCCTATGAATGTCGTCTCAGTTGTGCTTACAGCTAGAGTTGTTAATGGGTCCCCGATTCTCCGATTATCCGAAGGTTCCGACCTGTTAGGATCCGGGTCTGGGTCTTTATTTTGGTCCCGATAAAAAAATGGTTCCGGTTCTGGATCCTTTTTTTGGAACCGATACCTAAACGGGTCCGGTTCCGGATCCACAGTTGCTCAGACCCGTGGACCCGGGGTTGGAACACTAACATAAGGTAATTTTAGTATGTGAGAATAAAACTTTTACTTTTCTACTTTTCTACATTAGGGTTTTTTACTTTTTTACATCTCATTGCCGGTTTGGATGTGATTTCTGAGTTTTTGGTTAAAAGTGCCTGTTATTGATAGACAAAATGTCACATTAGTGGTTGCGGGTACGTGATCCAATTGAAATGTGAAAAAAGCATAATTTTTTCAAAAAGAAAAATACAAGATGTGAAAAAAGCATAATTTTTTTAAAAAGAAAAATACAAGTATTAGTCTAAGCTCGGAACCGGAACCAGACCCGCCTCACAAACTGTTTCAGTTCCAGTTTTGGTTCCCATTAATATTATTGGTTCCGGTTCAGGAACCGATTTTCCGGTTCCGAACCGGATTCGGTTCCGGTTCCGGCTCCCCTTCTTAAAAAACGGTTCCGGTTCCACCCTAGACCCGGACCGGAACCGACCCGTTTATAACCCTACTTACAGCATACCATTCAAAATGAAGGCCCTCCTTTTATGTGGGATCTTTTAAGTTATAATTCAATACAAGAGGGTCTCACTGTAAGATTGAGCATATAATTAACAATGTGATTAATGTGTCTAATTGATAATGCATGAGATGCTCAATCTTACCAAGGTACCAACTCCTAATTTTTGGCACATGCCGCATAAAGGGCGGGGCGTTTATTTTACGCTGTAGGGCTTGTTTCTTTACGGGCACGTTTGGCAAATTGACAGGAATCCCCTAGTTAGAGGTTTTCTTTGATCTGTTGGAACCAAGCCATCCTCAAAGAGGATTTCCTTAAGATAATTTCAAGTTTGGCAGAAGAGAGGAATCATGGAGTCTATGCATTGTGTGATCCAACAATCATAAGTTTTTAGTTAATTTCTCATAATCCATGAAATAACATCAAAGGCTGATCTTTCACCCCATAACCAGTTTTGGCTCTTCAAATCATTCTGAACGGTTCAGATTGTGCAAAGGGGGCCACATAAATAAAAAATTAATAATTTAGAGTATGAACGTTTTTACAAATATCTCAAAATACATCATGAATCTACGATTGAAATTTCGGCCCTTAGTTGTGTTTGGTCTCCTCTAAATGATTCACGAAAAAGATGGTGATTTCGAGGCCCACAAAAATTAGAAAAATGAAAAAAAAAAAACGTACTGCCAAATAATCCCATTTTTTACACTTGAGGCATATCAACGGTCAGAATTGTTTTGACATTTTCTCATGATCCATGTCGAATCATGTTCCCAAACTGGACTATTTAGCCATTGTGGGTCTTTTATAGAGATTGAATGGTTCAAATATTGCAAATGGGCCCCATAGAAGCCCAGATTTAATGATCTAATGGCCTACACGTTTTTACAAATATCTCAAGTTATAGATGAAATCAACGGCTGATTTTTGGTATGGTGGCCGTTTTGGACCTTGTTAACACTATTACCGGTTCAGATCTTGACTGTGGGTCCCATATAAACTAAAAATGCAAAAAATCGGTGACCCATGTTAATCCGCCATCCCACTGTAGCAGCACGTTTCCTTCATCCCGCAAAGCCTCAGAATTCGATGGGGGAGGGTCGGACAGTTGAAATAATCATATGGACGAAAAGAAGAAAGCCTCCCAGTCGTTTTCTGTAGTCCACCAAACGTGGGCTTTCCATACAAGTGAGGAAAACCAACAGGAAATCTAAGGCAATGACCGTTGCCAAACGTCCCCTACAAGAATTTATAGACTGTCTATTGGTTGGATTTCGCAGAATTTAAGATGCTGGAACTCTAAAATGCCGTTGAATTTTGCCATTACTCATTCCCTTGTTTCTTTCATACCAGAATTCTTGCCTTAGAATCTCATCCAACCTAAATTCCACAAATCCCCTTTTTCATAACTACTTGAATCTCTTAGTTGATTTTTTACATGTTTATGTATCAAGCACCTATTCCACGATGGAAAAATTAAACACCATATCAGAAGAAAGAAAGATATGTTCACCATTGGAAAAAACAACATTCAAGGAATCCAAACGAAAATGCAAAAGAAGGAGGATGTCTATGCTTCTCTCCCTCCCTCTCTCTCAAGTCAAATTAAGAAAAACCTAACAAGCTAAAAATTCTAACCTTTGGTTATATGAGAGAGAGAGAGAGAGGAGAGGAGAGGAGAAGGTGAGTCATTTTCCATTTCATCAATACCCCCCAAAACCCTTTTTCTTCCATTTCCATCAAAACACTCTATAAAAAAATCATGCAACAATATGGAAAAAAAAAACCAAGAGAAATAAAGAATGTGGATGATAAAAGGAGTACAGAGAAAGAAGATGATCGAACCTCATTTTTGTGCATTCGCAGACCGTTGGGGAGAGCCGATGTTGCAAGATAGTCTCTCAGAATGCCTTAAGTTGCAACCAAGTCTCCCGGAATGGCTAGATTTGTAAATGTTAAAGGATAGCATTTGAGAATTTCACCATTTTGAGAACTCAAAATACTACTTATCTCAAATGCGGTGAACTCCAATAAGTGGACATAAAATTCATGATCAATGAGATTTATGAATTCCTAGACAACTAGAATTCCTATAAAAGATGCTTGTAAAGAAACAAGCCCTTCGACTTTATCTTTTCCATCTCCAACATAATTTCTTTTCCATCTTAAGTTCCATTAAAATCAAAAGCATAATCACCACTAAATAAGCAACCTCCACATCTCCTTAGAGTAGAGTTGTGAGGCACCTAAGGAATCTTAACACAATCAACAGTGATGACAACTGATTCTATAATTTATTCATTTTTATTCCTAATTGTTTAGAGTTGCTTTTTGCTTCTTCCTTTGCCTTGCCCAGGTTGCGGGCTTCTTTAGTTTTGCCCAAGCTATGGGTGTTTTTTTGGATTGACCCATTTGTGGATCTTTGGTGTTTGCTCTCCCTCCAGTGTTTTGTGTCTTTGCGTTGCAGCCAATCAGGAGCACTGCCTCATTCTTTTGGTCTCATTACCTTTTGGAATATACGTACCATTTTCTAAATAAAAAAAAATAGTCTCAAACATGTAACTTCAACTTTTTTGCTCCCTTATTTAAATCATATAATTAATTTACCTTCAATTAAGATTTTTTTCCCATGCTAAAAGGGCTAGGGTTACGAGAGACCCTGACAATGAAATAGAAGCATGCTCATATATAGGAATTAAAACCCTAGGCAACTAACAAAAACAACATGATTGTGTATGAATGGGAACTCAAGGACTGAAGATAGACACTTTTGGGCAATTCCTTGTTCTCTACTTCAATTAATTATTAACTTGTAAAAAATGAAGTGGGTTTCATTAACAAAAAAAAGAACACCAACAATAGAGAAATACAATGACAAAAAAAGGAAACTAACAAAATCTCATGCTAAAAATTTCAATAAAGTTAAAGGCAGCATTTGCATTTGATGATGAAATCTAATCGGGCCCTTGATGGGCTCAGAACTCATCCCAATTTATTCCATGAAATCTCCAATGGGCCACTCACTGCCCGAGATGAATCATTAAAATTGGGACCAATCATTGTTCAATTTTCTTTTCCACTTTTACCCATCGAATGCTACGGAGCCTTTCAAGCTTCACTGTTTTGTGACTTGTGTCATCTAACACAGCGGGACATTTTCGTCATTTCAGTATGCTAGTTGAGTAAGAAAGTCTTGGGGTAAATCAGTCAAAATCATGGATGGAATTGGACCGGAATCAGTGTGCTGACGACATGGAAGCGCGTGGGTCCCACGAAGACTAACATCCATCCGTATGTGGACTTTCAGGGCACTGTCGATAAGGAACGTGGGCCCCACATGGAGAACGACCCGTATATGGGAGCGGGAATAAATGGGACCGGGGAACATGTGGGGCCCACTTCCAGAACGCCCCTACCCTTACCCTTTACCTGCTCGATGCCAATCTCCTGCCAAAAGGGCAAGTCAGTGGCGGATGACGAACGTGTCGTCATATAACAGCAGCAGCCCTCATGCTCGTCCTTGGCGCCGCGCCGATGGCCAAATCGGCTAGAACCATGCCCTTTGGCTCAGCCTTTTTTGCAAATTGCTTATAAATATAAACCCTCCCATGGTAAAGGGTACAAGGCTCAAGGATGCAAATGTGAATCTCCTTATGCAAAAGTCCAACTACTCCAATTTTGAATAAAACAGGTATAAATCTTTTTTCAATTTTTCTCACAGCAAAAAAACGAAATTTAGATCCAAATCCATGCATATTTTAATTTAAAGGTCTACTTATTTCTAATTAAATACTATTTAACATCCCCACTTGTTTATTTAAGAATATATTTTTAAGATGTTTTATCTAATTATAGCTCTTTCATCTAATTATATATTGATGGGGAAGTACATCTCATTTCGAATTCAAAGTCGAAACTTAAAGTCCATATGTGAAAATTGATGTTAGATTCAGATACAACACATGAGTGGTTCTCCGCGTCATAGATTTGACCCCTTTAATTCTTTTACTAAAAAGCTATATTATTTAGGTTTATCTATATATTGTCAAGTAACTATTACAAGTGTATAGAAAAGTACACATCTTTGAATTCTATATGGTTATGGCCTTATGGGGATGCATGCAGTATTTCAATGTATTAAAAAAAAAGAGAGGATTTTACCCAAAAAATCCTTTAAGACTTGTAAAAAGCCAAAAGCACCATCAAATTTTTATAAAGACCACATTAGTCTCAAAGGCTCTGTTTGGTATTTTTTTTAACTTTTAGCGCTGAGCGGGGATATCGCAGTTCATTCTAAGTAAATGAGCGGGGATATCCCCGTTCATCGTTCATTACAACTTAAAGACTGTCGAACTCCCTTTTCCCCCTTGCCTTTTCTGGGATATGGACGATTCTCTCTGCAACCACTCTTCCACATTACCTTGCTTTATGGGAGAATCCTATTATTAAATCTTTTAAGTAGAAAGGTTTGGGCTCCATTAAAGAGATTGGTAGTCTAGATTTACCTTTTTTTTTACATTTGATTAAACCTAGAAGCACAATCTCCACATATGTTTTTTTTTTTTTTTGCCTCAAAAGTTGATGTTTGGAAGTACTCATTATAGCTTCCATCTCCTTGATGGATAATTAATATTTACTCCATGGGTAGTCCACATTAACTTTCTTATGATAAAAAGACCATATTTCAGTAAGACAAATGGGCATTGGCTTTGAATGTAATAGAAGATGATAGAATTGGGCATCATCAGCTTTTGCTTACATAGAAATGGTTGGATATGGGTATCATTGGCTGACATAGAAGTGGTGATGCTTTGATGTTCTTGAGAAACTTGAGATTTGTATACACAATTGTTAATGCTACTTAACATATATTTTGGTATTGATGGATGTTTCGGAGAATATCAAATGTGGTGTTGATGGATGTTTCTTATACATATTTTTGAGATTAATGAATATTTCTGATAAGTAACATTGATGTAGTACCTAATGTGTCTGTTGAAACTCCGTTTGGAGTAGTAATATCTCAGCCACTAGTATCAGGTGGGCGGGGATATCCCCGCTCACAGCACTAAGAGAGACAATGATATCCCCGTTCACAACACTAATTTGGGCGGGGATATCCTAGTCCCAACTGAAACCACCTTAAGAGACAGTACTCTGGTGGGCGGGGATATAATTTGGGCGGGGATATCCCAGTCCCAACTGAAACCACTTTGAGAGACAGTACTCCGGTGGGCAGGGATATCCCCGCTTACAACACTAAGAGAGGCAGGGATATGCCCGTTCACAGCACTAATTTGGTGAGGATATCCCAGTCCCAACTAAAACCACCTTGAGAGATAGTACTCTGGTGGGCGGTGATATCCCGGCTCACAGCACTAAGAAAGGCAGGGAAATCCCCGTTTACAGCACTAATTTGGGCGGGGATATCCCAGTTCCAACTGAAACCACCTTGAAACAGCACCCACAGTATTCTAGTGGACGGGGATATCCCCGCTCACAGCACTAACAGAAGCAGGGATATCCCCGCCCAAAACACTATCATTGGCCGGGATATCCCCGCCCACAAGACATCCCTTTCGTGGATATGCCTGTCTGATCCATAAGAGAAAATGCATCTCTACAGCTTATGAAGACATAAAGATAACCTGTATCAAAGGTAGACATGCACCTTCACATTCACATCAATCAACAAATTCCCTCACAATCACACATTCATACATCAAAGAAAGACATGCGCATTCACATTCACATCCGTCAATTAACATTTAACAGCAAGTTCCCTACCAATTACATGCATATTCTGTCAAAATAGTATAGGTAAATCAAATTAACAACTGTCTATACACATAATATTTGTCTCGGACTAGAAACCTAATGCACATTTAATTTTCCACAAACTGACCATACAAAAAAAAAAGTGGTCAATTACACAAAAAGTTAAAGGTCCGTTTCTTAGTCTAAAGCGCTTAAATCCAATCTATAGGAGTTTAGCACCCACGTCCTTTTGAATATCTCCATAACTATTTTGCTCCGATAAAATGGAATATCAGCTTGTGTGAACTTGAGCGGTTTTCGAAAAATGCAGTGTTCGGCGAAAGCACATGCGAAGACCCCACAGTTGTTCCCATTGTCTTGGTGGGGGATGTCCATCTTTTCTTTGAAGGTTCAGACGAAAGGATCATTCCAACCATAAACCGCAAATTTTTGGGTTAGCCAACCAACCTGGGGAGTATCAAAGTAGAATATTAGTTGCAAGTAGTCAGAGAATAAATTGTATAAAGATAGTACAATGCATACTTACAAATTCCTTGTAAGTAGTTAGAGAATAATGATCACTTGTTGAGCTATTGTAAGATTCCCACATTGCCTCATCTGTGTAACCTACCAGCAAACTGAAGTGATCAATGTGATGCAGCAAAAAGACTAATGTTTTACTTTCCTTCATATCCATCACATTTGTACCATTCAGACCAAAGGCAAGGGGCTCCGTTTGACGGTGTCCTTCTTTCCACATACTCTGCATAATTTGGTAAGATATATTACAACAAAATTAACTCATTCGTAGTTCATAAATCGCTACCATATATAGTGCATGATAATGAACCAAGTCTCCTAAAAGCAGTTCATCACTGTGTTGCAAATGGCACAACATACAGATATTGCACTATGTACTTTAGAAGAGTTTCTGATGTTTTGAACACAGAAGTTGACTCTGCACATCAAAGACTAGAAAACAAATACTAGATAGGTAGTGGTTAGTATCACTTCCCACCAAAAACACAGTTTGAAGTTTGTTGTGGTGGTCATATTTTCCCACCCAAACCCAGAATGTTTTCATTGAAAAACACTCAGTCACATAGGTATAAATACAACCAACAACCCCCAACCCAACAAAACCCTCCTTACAAACATGACCCTGCTTCATTCTCTCTCTTTTCCATTAAGAAACTCCCCAAACAGACCACGTTAGAAGCTTTGAAGAAGAAGAAGAAGTAGTAGTAGTAGTTTATGAGGAGGAGAAATACTGAAAGAGAGATACCTGAAGAGGAGACAATTGACGAAGAGGATCACTCAAGAGCAGGGATATCCTTGTTTAAAGAAAAAGTTAAAAAAAATACCAAACAGGACCTTTGAGACTACTGTAGTCATTATAAAAATTTGATGGTGCTTTTGGCTTTTTACAAGTCTTAAAAGATTTTTCGGGTAAAATCCTCAAAAAAAAAAAAAAATCTAAGCTACAGAGGAGACACTTATACAAGTTAAACTCGGGTTTAGAGCCAACAGTGAAGCTGAGCCAATTCTAAGCTTCATTTTTTAACCACAGTTACTCCACCATGGGTTAAAGCTTAAAAAAAAAAAAAATAGCTTTCCAAAAATCGCATATCACATGGTTGGAGATGAGCTGTCACAACGCGAGCGATGACGCTTATATAATCACACCCTCCAAACACAAAACACTTCCTCTCAAATTCCTCACTTTCCCACTTTCCCACTTCCACTTCCTCTTCCCTTTCCTCCTCCTCCTCCGTTCTTTTTCTATGCAAGTCTTGGGTTCGATTCCTTGAATTCTCTACAAGAATTCCCAAATCCTCCTGCCACTGGAATGCTTGAAATATCACATTTCCCACTAATTTCTACATATTTTCTCTGTAGAATCTTGAACTTTCCTTCAATCGGATATTCCTGATTGATGGTGTGGTACTCAATTCCCTGATTTTTCGCTCTTCCTCTTACAAGGTGGAAAAGCTTTTCCTAGGAATTGAAGCTGCTGGAGAAATATATATAGCTCGGACTTGGAGTGGGAGTACTCATTTTTCACTCTTCTTACTCTCATTTTACGGTTAGTTTCTTTTGCATCTCTCTCTCTCTCTAAAGAAAAAAAGAGTAAGGAAAGTGGAAAAAAAATCTAATGAATCCATAAATTAGATGGAAGAGATTTTTTTTACGGGAAACTAATGATAGGGCTGTAGATTAATAATAGTTTCATTTGAAGAATCTTAAGTGTGATTTTCTCAGTTATTTTTGTTAAAAAGTGTCAAACATGATGGCTCTAAAGGAGCCGATTTATTTGACTGCCTAAATTGTTAGGCTTACCAACCATTGTTAGGCTTACCAACCCACTAGCTAACAATTCATTTGTTATAAATAGAAGTACCCCCTATTGGGTTGATGAGGGAGACACACATAGCACAAGAGAAGGGTGTACCTGGGATTGGGGTTGAGAGAGAGGCTGTAATCTTTCCTCCATATAGTTATACTCTTGCCGTTCTCCCGTGGATGTAGGCTCAAGCCGAACCACGTTATCTCTGTGTGTGGTTTATCTTTCTGTGTGTGGTTTGATCTTATCTCTGTGGCTTGATTGATGCTCATAGCATAACAAACTGGTATCAGAGCAAGTTCTGATCGTGGGTGGGCCCGCAAAGTATCTCTCTGTTTCTGTCCGAAGTTGCAGAGAAACCGAACTTCGGTTTTGCAGAGGACGAATCGGAGAAGAAGAGTGTCGGATTATTGCAGATCTGATCTAGGATCGGAAGTTGCAGATAAGGGCGTTTCCTCGCTGGGTTTTGCAGAAGATCAGACGATCTCGAAGTGGGCCACGGACCTGCCTGCTTGATCGCAGCACCCAAGTTCGCCGAAATCGCCACTGCTACAACAGCTGCTGCCTCACCGAGATCGGGAGTCCGTCGCCGCCGTGCCGTTGCCATGTCCGAAGGAGAAGCAGCAACAAGGACGCTGCTCTCTGTTCCAGAAGTTGTTCCAGAACGAGAGTGAAGGAGAAGACCCTGTTTGGGTTCAGATTTCAATTCATTTGTGTTTTTTAAATCAAAGCCAGAGACATAATTATTACACCTTTGACTTGGTGGTCTGAAGTTCCATGGGAATTTATGGTCCCTGAAGCACCACATGAATTGGTGACCTCTCAGTTCTAGTTGTAAGCCAGATCAGTTTCGGGTCAGGTCAACCTGGTCCACAAAGGAAGCCCAGCAGCAAAGCATTAAGGTGCTGATGTCATCGCTGGTCAAAGCTTGATTTGACCAGATCAAAGGCTGAAAATCATTTTCGCGATATCTTGGAGATCCGGAGTCTGATCGGAGATCCGTTTGAACCTGCAGACTCATTGTGATCAGATCTACGCAGGTGCGGTAAAAGATTCGTGAAATGGGTGCAAAATTTGAAATTGAAAAATTCAATGGAAACAATGATTTTAGTCTATGGCGTTTGAAGATGCATGCTTTGCTAGTTCAAAATGGGTTGCAGAAAGCTTTGAAGGGAAAGAATGCTTTGTCTGACAAACTGTCAGATGAAGAGAAGGATGAGTTGCTGGAAAAGGCGTATGGTCAAATTCTGCTATTTTTTAGCGACGGTGTACTGCGAAAGGTTGCTCAAGAAAAAACTGCTGCTGGCATATGGCAGAAGTTGGAGAACTTGTACATCACAAAGTCCCTCACAAATCGCTTGTATCTGAAGAAGCGGTTGTTCACCTTACAAATGCAGGAGGGTACGTCTGTTTCAAACCACCTTGATTCTTTTACAAAAGCTATTTTGGATCTTGAAAATATAGATGTTAAAATTGATGATGAGGACCAAGCCATTATGTTGTTATGTTCATTACCACCCTCGTATGAAAACTTTGTTGATACCATGATGTATGGTAGAGAAACTCTGTCCAAGGAGGATGTTGAGTCAGCCTTGAACTCCAAGGAGTTAAAGAAAAAGGTTGCTACAGAAAACAATGACAGTTCTGGTGAGGGTTTGGTTGTGCGTGGAAGAACAGAGAAGAAATGGCAGAACAGAAGAGGCCGCTCTAGGTCAAAATCAAAATCAAAAACTAGAAAATTAAGGTGCTTCCAATGTCATAAGGAAGGGCACTTTAAAAGGGATTGTCCAGAGCGCAAAGGAAAGGAGAAAGCACATGATTCTGAAAATGTAGCCGGTGTTGCAGAAGACAGTTCTGATGATGCAAATGTTCTCTCTGTTACCGTTGGTAGCTCAGGTAATGAGTGGATCCTTGATTCGGGTTGTTCCTACCATATGTGTCCTAATAGGGACTGGTTTACCACTTATCATTCTATAGATGGTGGTAAAGTTCTAATGGGGAACAATGCAGCCTGCAAGGTTGTTGGGATTGGATCAATCCGAATTAAGATGTATGACGGTATTGTAAGAACCTTGTCAGATGTCAGGCACATTCCAGAATTGAAGAAAAATCTGATTTCCTTGGGTATGCTTGACTCCAATGGCTGTACCTACAAAGCTGGAGGTGGAGTTATGAGAATCTCAAAGGGTGCTCTTATAGTGATGAAGGGACAGAAGCAGAATGACCTCTACTTTCTTCAAGGTAGCACAGTTACAGGTGCTGCTGCTGTATCATCCTCAGATTCAGATTTGGAAACTACCAAGTTATGGCATATGCAACTTGGGCATATGAGCGAGAGAGGCATGGATGAGCTAAGTAAACAAGGTTTACTCTGTGGCCAGAAAATAGGAAAACTGGACTTCTGTGAGCATTGTGTCTTCGGAAAGCAATGCAAAGTCAAGTTCAGCACAACAGTTCATCGGACCAAGGGCACTTTGGATTATATCCATTCTGACCTTTGGGGTCCCTCTCGTGTTCCATCTCTGGGAGGTGGCAGATATATGTTGACCTTCATTGATGATTATTCTCGGAAGGTTTGGGTATATTTTAAAGCACAAGGATGAAGTCTTTGTACAGTTCAAGCAATGGAAGACTATGATCGAGAAGCAGACAGGTAAACAGATCAAGCGCTTAAGGACTGACAATGGCTTGGAATTCTGCGGAGGTGCTTTTAATGAGTTCTGCAAGAATGAAGGTATTGTGAGACATCGAATAGTCAGAAATACCCCACAACAGAATGGAGTTGCAGAACGGATGAACAAGACTATTATAGAGAGGACCCGCTGCATGCTCTCTAATGCAGGGTTACCTAGGAAGTTCTGGGCGGAAGCTGTTAACACAGCTTGTTATCTGATCAACCGGTCTCCATCAACAGCTATCGAGTGTAAAACTCCTGAAGATGTATGGTCTGGATCTCCTGCTGATTATACCAATTTGCGAATATTTGGTTGTCCTGCTTATGCTCATGTGAATGATGGAAAGCTTGAACCAAGGGCAAGAAAGTGCATATTTCTAGGATATGCACATGGGGTGAAGGGATATAGGCTTTGGTGCCTAGATGGAAAATCACCTAAATGCATTATCAGCAGAGACGTGACATTTCATGAGTCTATTATGTTGAAGCCGAAGGAGTGCATTGATGCTGGAAATGACAATGGTGTCAGCAAACAGATGGAGGAGCAAAACGGTGTCAGTAAACAGGTGGAGCTTGAGAAGGAAGTTTCAGAAAACTTGCAGGATAAGGTGCAAGCAGATGTCCCAGTTAGACAGGATGTAGAGGAGATGCAAAGCTCAAACGAGGAAACTGCAGTTCCAAATGATTACATGCTTACGAGGGACAAAGATAGGAGGCAGATTAAGAAACCTCAGAGATACGGGCATGAAGATATTGTCGCCTACGCTCTTAATACAGCTGAGAGTATTGAGTCGGAACCGGTTACATATCGAGATGCCGTCACTAGCAAAGAATCGGCAAGATGGGTCGTAGCCATGGGTGAAGAGATTGAATCTCTTCACAAGAATCAAACTTGGGAGCTGGTGAAACCACCAAAAGGCCAGAAGATTGTTGGTTGCAAATGGGTCTTTAAGAAAAAGGAAGGAACTCCAGGGGTGGAAGATGCTAGGTTCAAAGCACGACTAGTTGCAAAAGGCTATACTCAGAGGGAGGGTATTGACTTCAATGAAGTGTTCTCTCCTGTGGTGAAGCATAGTTCTATCCGGGTGCTACTTGCTAGGTTGCTCTATTGGACTTAGAGCTGGAGCAGCTTGATGTCAAGACTGCGTTTTTACTTGGCGAGCTAGAAGAACGAATTTATATGCATCAACCAGAGGGGTTTGAAATCCAAGGTAAGGAGGATCATGTTTGCTTACTAAAGAAATCATTGTATGGCTTAAAACAATCTCCTAGACAGTGGTATAAGCGTTTTGATACCTTTATGGTTAGAAACGATTATTGCAGGAGTGGGTATGACAACTGTGTCTACCACAAGAAGCTTCCAAATGGTTCTTTCATTTATTTATTGTTATATGTTGATGACATGTTAATTGCTGCTAAGGACATGTTTGAGATCAACAGGCTGAAAGCTCAGCTCAGTGGTGAATTTGAAATGAAAGACTTAGGTGCTGCGAAGAAAATTCTTGGGATGGAGATTCGAAGGGACCGAAAAGCGGGCAAATTGTCTTTGTCACAAAAGGGGTACCTTGAGAAGGTTCTGGAGCGCTTTGGTATGCAAAGCTCGAAACCTGTGAATACTCCACAGGCAGCCCATTTTAAACTTTCTGCTGCTTTATCACCACAAACTGAGGAAGAGGTGGAGCACATGCCACGTGTTCCATATGCTAGTGCAGTTGGGAGTATCATGTATGCCATAGTTTGTACAAGGCCAGACATTTCACACCCAGTTAGTGTAGTTAGCAGATACATGGATAACCCCGGGAAGGCCCATTGGCAGGCTGTAAAATGGATACTCCGCTACTTGAAAGGTACTACTGATGTTGGGATAGTGTATGATAGAAACAACAACACATCTGGAAGTGTTATTGGTTATGTTGATTCAGATTTTGCTGGAGATCTGGACAGAAGAAGATCCTTGACAGGTTATGTCTTCACTTTTGCTAGCGGTGCCATTAGTTGGAAGGCAGCTTTGCAATCTAAAGTTGTCTTGTCTACCACTGAAGCAGAATACATGGCAGCTATAGAGGCAGTGAAAGAAGCTATTTGGCTGACAGGCTTGGTTGTTGATCTTGGATTGGAACAGAAGATGACTACGGTGTTCTGTGATAGTCAGAGTGCGATCGATCTGATGCACAATCCTAAGTATCATGAAAAAACCAAACACATTGATGTCCGGGCACACTTCATTCGAGATGTCATCTCTGAGGGTGCTATTGAAATGATTAAGATTGCTACTGCAGAGAATCCAGCAGATATGATGACCAAAACTATTCCAGCAGTCAAGTTCAAGCATTGCTTGGACTTGATCAGTGTGACCAGTACCTGAGTGCCCTAAGGGGCAGATGGAGACGGTGAGACGTATTATGTGCTATGAGGATCGACTCCTATAATCGCCAAGGTGGAGATTTGTCAAACCTGATGGCTCTAAAGGAGCCGATTTATTTGACTGCCTAAATTGTTAGGCTTACCAACCATTGTTAGGCTTACCAACCCACTATCTAACAATTCATTTGTTATAAATAGAAGCACCCCCTATTGGGTTGATGAGGGAGACACACATAGTGAAGGAAATCGCGATTCAAATCTGAAACTTCTCATAAAGAGACTACTATGGCTGATGCAAAGCATGACAGATTTTAAAAATCTGATTTCTGCACTATGCAGCGGAAATCAGCCATAAAGAATCGCATAGAAACTCCATTAAATCATGACCAACATGTGTCTAATTAATAGAGATGATAGAAGACTATTACCTCGAAGATTTGTAGACTTCAAATCTCTGAAAAAATAGATCCAAAGGGGCGAACTCAGACTTGCAATTTGCAAACAAGTTGCTGGAATTTTCCTGCACTAGTATTGCCTTTGATCTTCTCCTCTATCTCACTTCCAAATCTGATTGGCTAAGATGGTGGGATCTTAATCTAGGAAACAAGAACTATTTCTCCAAGGGAAAATCTCAGACCTTAACTTTCTTCAATGAAGAAGAAAACACTAAGGAAGCTGGACATGTGGAACCTTGCAATTCTTTCTTGTTGTGGACGTCCAAGAGAGTGGTTGGTTTCTTTTATAGAAACTTTGAGGAAACCTTTTCCTAGAAGCTTATCTCTTCTAATTCTCATTGTTGTCCAAAAAGGAAAGACTTATTTCCTTTAAGAAACACTCTAATTAGAAAAGGAAACCAAAAGGAACTTTCCATACAATTAGTAATCCTAGTTGTAGAACACTTACTAATTTTAAGTTCCTAATCCAAAAAGGAAACTAACTCATAGGAATACTAATCCAAAGAGGAGTCCAACTTTCCAAGTAGAGAGTCCTACTCAAAGTTGGAAACCTTACCCATGGAAATCCTATTATGGACGTCCCACATATCTATGCACACCATGGCCCACATACAATTTATCTAGAGTTAAATTCATGTATGCCATCAAAGGCCTATTTGAATTTAAACTCAAAATTATTTTTCCACTAAAATAATTCATCCTTATGTTATCTAAACATCTTAGGAAACCATGCCAATCTTGGTAAGTGACTAGAGAAGGGACCAAAAGACATATTTGCCATTGGCTCCCAAAATGACCAAAATGTCCATGCTAAACCCATAGCAACATAAAGACCATTTTAACCTTAACTCATTCCACTAAAGAGTTATGGTTGAACTCCAAGGACAAATATATAATATAATAAGCTCGTCATAAAATGACGGTTGTCTTCGACCTACTAAGTGTAATGACCTGAATGCCCCTCTATGTAACATCCATAATCGAGTCAGGTTATCACATGTACTATCAACCTTCCCGATTACATCTAAACCTTAGAACTTCATATCCTTAACATAATCATCATACGAATATCATTCTCTTGATCCAGGGAGCGACCCACAAGTTCAATATCCATATGGAACATCCATATACTAAGATCTTAGATTTTGATGATTAATCGGATAATTCTAAGGGGACGATTATTCCATCATCAGATGGCATAGATTCTATATTGCATCTGCACGTCCCAACTGATCAAGTCCGAGTACCCAAAACATAGAGCTGTTGACCCATGAAAAGAATCTCACCCATAGTGAATCAAAGCACAAGAACTTGACTTCGTCAGTTCATCCACAAATGCTCAAGATTAAGAGCACCGGTTACTTAGTAGCATGAGGTGACTTGATCTCTTTTCTGTGATAGTACTATTTTAGAGATCACACCTACAATGGTCCTGTTCAATGCATGACACATGCACTAATGAGATAGATCCGGGAAAGCCCTCCCGTGACTTAGGTATGTCACCCTATATAGGAGAATATCTCATTATAACTTCTACCAAGATGAAGTGCCCAGCTCCATCTTTCAGTTATGAACAAATATGATGTTTCCAGTTGTCCATGAATTAGACCTATCTGTGTGTAGACACTACACACCTAATTCATTTACTAGAAACAATGGGCCTTACGCAACCATACATATATACATGTTTAAGCATAAAAGAGTCTTTCCATTAAATAACCAGTAAATATCCAGTAACAAAAGATGAGAATGCAGCTAGTGGGCTTTAGGGCATACACCAATCCCAACACATAGCACAAGAGAAGGGTGTACCTGGGATTGGGGTTGAGAGAGAGGCTGTAATCTTTCCTCCATATAGTTATACTCTTGCCGTTCTCCCGTGGATGTAGGCTCAAGCCGAATCACGTTATCTCTGTGTGTGATTTATCTTTCTGTGTGTGGTTTGATCTTATCTCTGTGGCTTGATTGATGCTCATAGCATAACAAAAAGTCTGAATTATTGCTTTTAGACTTTTATAATATATTTATGATTTATGTACCTTTGAATGTGTTTGTAGACTTGTGTTTTAGTCATTTTATAATAGATTATGAATAATCTTATGAATTGATTAATGTAAGTTACTCTAATGCTTGGGTTAATTCAGATTTTAAAACATTGATTAGAGTTAACCTTTGATGCTCTTAAATAGATGGTAAGGATATTATATATCATATCAGATTTTTTTTTTCCTCACATGATGATGTGAATCTTACCTTCATAATGGATTTTGCAATTAGTGTACAAAAAAAAAAGTTGAAAATGTAAACAAAAAATTATTATTTTTACAGTATCAATTTCCATCACTTCACTTAAAACTAAAAAAATGCACTAGTGGTTACAACAAAAAAAGAAAAAAAAGAAGAAAATACTAGTGGGAATCTTCTTTCTTTGACAAATGTTACTAAACGACAATGGTATAATGGAATAATTAAGTATTTTAATTTGTAACATATATATCAAAAAATCAGAATAGTTAAATATGCTTGAAATAAGGAAAAGGTAGCCTTTTGTTTTGGGCAAAAAGAAAGTTAGCTTAAAATTGACATCGTTTTCTATAAGATAATGTCTTTGGACAAAAGTGTATGAAATCTATGTGGGGTCTATCTGTGGTTAATTAAACCCTCTCAAGCTTATTTTATTTTATTAGCAATAGTCTAAGTTTGGCATTAAACAGACGTTGTTACCATTGGATTCGATTTCTGAAAGATGTTGAATTTTTCAACACTCTGTCGCTTTAGGTTAGCTGGTTAGGGTTATCATATAGTCTTTTGTAGCACATGAATTTGATTCTATAGTAAAGAAAATAGACAAATGAAACAAAATAAAATAAAAACTATGTGTCCCTACAAATAAATGGGTCTTATCATCTAACATTACCCACATATGATCAATAAAAATCTCGAGTTCCTACCCTACAATTTGCCCATTAATTTTTTTATATACCTCAGCCTAGGGGCTGAGATAAAAAAAAAAAGTCCACACAAGTGTGAAGAAGAAGCCCACAAAGTCATAAGAGAAGCTTACTTAAGTGGGAAGGAGAGCCCACACAAGTGAGAAGAGTGGCAGACTAAGGGATTAATCCTCCCCGACGTAGCCGGATGACATACGGGGTTGCTAACCAACTGAGCATGATTAATACAATTCTCATCTTCAATCTCACGCACCCATTATTACCTAACCAGCGGAGATATGATGACAATTAAAATGATTTTTTTTCCCTTTTTTGGTTTTCCGTACTACATTGATAGTTCGAACTCAGGCACCCTCACACACTCATATTTCTAACCAGCTTGAGCAGCATATGAGACAAATAGTTTGAGTTGGCCAATTGAGTACACATGAAATTTTTTATACCCCTGTAACTTGTTTCCCTTGTCCCTGTAATTAGGTGCAAATGGGTGAGGCAACAAACCCATGTTTCCCAGAATCCCCAGGGCTGTTTTTACAATGGGTTTATATGGGGTAGGATGGTGGGGCCCATTCCTTGGATGGTAAAGCTTAACTTGTACATCTGCCCTAGCTGTGAACTGGCACCAAAATTCAGCTGTTGCTTTCAGGGAGCAGCTTTCACCTGCTTTTCCAGTTCTAGAAACACCCCCTGTTAGGTTGGTCTGTGGACCAGTATGCACCCCGGTTATAGTAGGATGGGCCCACTTGCACAGATATGGATGCATTTGCAGTTGCACCACCAAATCTGAACCCAAGAAGAGCACCAAAAACCAAATCTTCCTGTGGGCCCTACTTGTGTTTACTTATTTGAGAGAGATGCTTGAGTATTATTTTCAAGATATTTACATTTTTCTTCCTAAAAAAAAGATATATACATTTTTAGAAGGTTTATATTCTCTGAGAAGAAAATTGAATTAAAAACTGACCATTGGGCACAACCCAAGTCCAACCTGAATTGCACTTGGATAGGGGATAAGGTTGATTGTAATGTTCTGGGTCCATTGTGAATGCTATGAGTGTAAGTTGGGACAAAGATGAACAATAGGTGGATAAGATGGATCTTTCACAAGGTAGTTTTTATCATATGAGTTGATGAGTAATAGATGGTGGGAGAGGTTGATTTATCCTTCAGTGGGTCTCACATGCATGGATGAATAAGTTTATCTAATTGATATTTTGTAGATGCCTATAATAGTTAATTTGGTTCAATGGTTCATCAAGTGGGTCTGATGTGGATGAGTTAGTGGGTGATAGATGGGTGGATGAGTTAATTTTTCCTTTAGTGGGTCATGTCTAGGTGATTTATTGTACATGCCCATAATGCTTAATATGATTCAATGGTGCATCATGTGGGTTCAGTCTCATCTTCTTTCTAATAAATTATTCGATTTCATCTTTTTATTCATATATTTACACTATTGCTTCAAATTATAGAATGAAAAGGTTTTTGCATCAAATGGCAAAGACTCTAGTTCTAGTAGTATCTTCCCAATGGAACTTGTGTTACTTGACAAGTCTACTTTTTATGTCTGTTTGACTTAAACTAAATTTAAAGAGATGTTTTGAGTGCTTTAGACTATTTTCTATGATTTAATCGCTTTAATACTTTTTGCCTCTTTTTCAAAAAAGTTATCCAAATATAACTTTTTCAAATCGACATAAATGTTTAAAGCAGTCAGTCACTTTCTATTTTTTTTCTTGACAAGTTTGTTATATAACTTTTACAATATGACAAATTTGCTTGTACTACTATTACTTTATAAGAAATTTGCCTATACTAATTAGTAATTATAATAAAGGGACAAATTTTCTCATGTAACTTTCAAAAGCGACAAGTTTGATTTTCCTAATTAAATCAGACATGCCGGTCTATTTCTAAGAAGGTCTAATTGAAGCAGCTCTATTTCAAACAAATCTATTCGAATCGGCTCTATTTCAAATATATAAGACTTGCTAACAAGCCTTATATGTTTGGAATAGAGCTGATTCAATTAGACCTTTTTACAAATATACTATTTGTTGTACTTGATTCAATTGAGAAAGCGAACTTATCAGGCTATGAATGTTCCTTAGGCAAAGTTATTATATAATAAAAGTCGTAAAAGCATATTTGTCAGAAAGTGGCATATGCACACTTGCTGTATTATAAAATTTTGCAAACAAACTGGTCAAAAGAAAAAAACAAAAAGCAAAAATGTATCTGATTGATTTAGATATTGATATCAATTTGAAAAAGCTACCTCTTGGCTGCTTTTTGAAAAAGAGGCAAAAGATCTTAAAGCTGTTCAGACATCCGCAAAAACTTTTCAAACCGTCTAAAGCACTTGAACATCTATTTGAATCAGTTGTAAGTCAAATAGGAAAACACACACACCACAAAACAAACAAAAAAAAAAAAAGATTTTACCGCACCCTAGTCTATAAACCTCTTTAATATTAGGTCAATTCAAATAGCCATCAATCTTGAGATTTCAATTGTTGGACCATATTCTATAATGGGATAAAAGGATCTAATGATTAAAGCCCCATAATATATTGATTGTTAGTAAAAACCGAGAGAATGGTCAAACCAAAAGATGGCCATAAAATTGATCCTCTAGATGCATGGACATTTGCCTCAAAACAGATGGAATGTGTAGTTTACTATGAACGTTGATGGGGTTAAGCCAATGCCAACCCACCCTATCCATTCCCTTCCAGATTAAACGGTAGTCACATACAAATTAATGGTGAATTTCATTTTCTAGGATCTTTGCTCATGGGCTTTTCACTGTGCCAGGAAATGATGGTAGAGACGATGGCAGAACTGAAAAGAAGACACGAGTCTTTAGATCACAGCAGTGGCATTTGCAACACAGTGAAGAGACACAAAACACAGGGGTCCATGTCCATGAGGGTATGTTCTGTTTCATTATGTGCAGAAGCTTCATAATTTGATGTCCTTGGGACAAAGCAATCCTTCCCAATCACATGCGGATCTGTCCATATATATGACGTTAGGCAAACTAATCTGCAAGTGCTTGGATTGCTTTTCTTAGATATTGCAAATTGGGATGACATCTCATTCAGTTAGGCCTCCATATTGACTTTTTTAATGACATTTTGTTAGTAGCTGAGAATTGAACTTTCTAATGTTACACAGGAGAGAAAAGAGAAACTGGGAGAAAAAATAGCAGCTCTGCAACAACTGGTATCACCATTTGGAAAGGTAATGCATTAACTAAATTATCTAAGGAGATTATAACAGTCTTTCTTCCTTACTCCTTTTTTATTTGTTTTGTTTTTTTTTTCTTTTTCTCTGAAAGTCCATGGATTGATTGCAGACTGATACAGCTTCAGTACTTCTAGAGGCAATGGGTTACATTAAGTTCCTTCAAGAACAAGTTCAGGTTAGACAGCTTCTTTTGTTGCTACGTGTGTGGGGGTGTTTCCACTAAGCCGAGATCAGTGCATGCCCCGGTTATAAGGCAAATTGATTATGCCTCCCCTAGGCCGAGGCTGACCACGACCTAAGGATCGCGGCATTCACCGAGGTAGGAGTTCCTGAACCTGTCCGACCTCGGCATCACACCTCGGCAATACGGAATTGACAGGTATTGATGGGACTAACGACAGGACAACGGCGCATGCTAAGGCATGCCCTGCAGACTATCATTACTGACAAAACGATGCGTACAGAACACGTGCGCCCCCAGAGCATGGCTCCGGGCCAGGCCCGATGGGACCTGGCCCAAAAGTCAGAACCGCCGCCTGACCCAGCAAGACTAGTATTTAATGAGGCATGGGTCAGCATTTAATGCATTATGGGCTGAGTGGACGCAGCCACTCGAGTGGCCAGCCTAGTCTTGGGACTCGCCCACGTTAGTCATCCCCATCGCCTATAAATAGCATCTCCACCTCCATCCTAAAGGTACGCCACCCATAACGCACACTCTTACTCTGCAATTTCCTCTCCATTTCCCTTGCTCGTTCCCTGAACTAACTTAAGCATCGGAGAGCCTTGCGCTGCCTGCAGCCAGGGTCCTCTGACGCATTTTTCTCTCCTCTTCTTCAGGTCCAGTCGGAGCCTCGACAATCTTCATCCAAACCACCCGAATCGAGGATCCTAATCCCTTGTTTAAAGTCCTTAATTTTCAGGCACTTACAATTGGCGCCGTCTGTGGGGAAGTACTAACCCACACCTCAAAGCCTTTCCCAAAACCTTCACTCAAGACTTTTCCAATCACTATGGCTCCGAGAAACAAGAGAGGCGCAGAGCACCCGAAGTCCCTCCCCGCAGGACCACTGGTTCTTCCTGGACCATTGCCCTATGCGTCGGGGGAGGCCGCAGAGGTAGAGAGCTACCACACCGAGTCCGCGTCGTCCCCGTTAGAAGTGGGGGGTCCACCGCGGCTGAACGCTCCCCTTCAGGAGCGCTTCTCGAAGGGCAAGACCCTGGCAGCGGCGGGGTCACATCGATCCGGGCGCCACTCGGACCGCGACAACAACAGAGCCGACCCCGCTCAAGCAACAATCAGGGCTCAGAACCTCGCCCTCCAGGAGAAAGACGATCTTATCCGCCAGCTTAGGCAGCAGCTCCGAAAGAAAGAAGTAGTCCCCGGAGGCGGTGATCCCGTAGGCAGGAAGGATCCCGTCACCGCAAAGACTTGAGGGAGCATCTGAACGATAAGAGTCGCGAGCGGAGTCACGTTGGAAGTTCTTTCCATAACCACATTGACAGGGCGTCGATGCCGAGATCGGAGGCGGGAGATCAGCAGGCTCTGATTGACTGCCTGGTCAAGCAGGCCATCCAGAATACCCTGAGGGAGGCAGGGCTCGCTCAAAACCAGCCAGACATCCCCGACTTCGCTGGCCTCGACTCATCACCCTTCTCCAGAGAGATAATCGAATACCCCCTCCCCAAGAAGTTCAGCGTCCCAAGGTTCGTCCTCTACGATGGGACACGATGGGACCTCGGACCCAGCAGCCCATCTCCGGCATTTTACCCAAAAACTATCCGTCTGGGGCGACGTCGGGCACCTCAATTGCAGAGTCTTCTCCTCCAGCCTGGGGGATCTACCCCTCAAATGGTTCTGTGCGCTCCCCGAAGGATCGATCACGAGCTGGTCTCAGTTGCGGGACTCCTTCCTTAGGAAATTCCAGGCGCACAGAGTCATCCCAAAGACCGACAGCGACATCATGGCCCTCAGAATGAGGTGGAGTGAAAGTGTCACTCAATTCGCCAAAAGATTCTGGACGGTTTACAGTCAGATCGATAACTCCTCCGAGGATGTCGCGATCAGATCCTTCCAGCACGCCCTCCTGCCAGGGTGCGAGCTTCGGAAGGAGCTCGTCCGAAACCCTGCTCCCTCTGTAACCGCCCTCATGGCGCGGGTAAACAAATACATCGAGCAAGAAGAGGACGAGGCACGGGCCAATGAGAGCTTTGGCGTTTCCAAGAGCCGACCTCGGAATGATGGCAGATCTCGGCAGGAGGATCGGCCGCGGCAGGAGGATCGATCACGGCAGGAAGATCGAACCTCCGGGAGGGAGAAGAGACCCTTCCACAGAGAAGAGACAAGCCGAGACCACCACTCAGGTGGCCAATCGTCAGCCCCGATCCGCGCTCCAGGAGGGGGCAAGAGGCATAGATCGTCCTATTCCTCACGCGAAAGGGTCAATACGGTCTTCAAAGAACCGATCCACCAAATACTGGATAAGATCCAGGGGAAGCCATACTTTAAATGGCCACAACCTATAAAGAGCGATCCCTCCACGAGGGATCAGACAAAGTTCTGCGCTTACCACAAGCAGAACGGGCATAATACTGAGGGCTGTTACTCCCTCAAGGATCATCTCGAGAGGCTCGTCAAGGACGGGCACCTGAAGGAGTACTGCAAGAGCAACGACCGACCTCGACGCCGAACTGAGGAGAATCATGACAGCGACGGGTCGGAGAGAATTATAAGCGTCATCCACCTGGCCCCTACCAAGCAGAACAGCGGTCAGGCCCGCGCCGAGGCCAGGAGGGCCTCCCATGGGAAACAGGTCATGTCGGCCGAGCTCGGACCAGCTTCTAAAAAGGCTCGCAAGGAGAGGCCAAAAATCTGGTTCTCAGACGAAGACCTGAAAGGGGTCCAACTCCCTCACAATGACCCGCTGATTATGACTCTGAAGCTGGGGAGTTGCAAGGTGCAGAGGATCCTCGTCGACCCCGGCAGTTCGTCCGAGATCCTCTACTTCGACTGCTTTACTAAGATGGGACTCACAGAAGAAGATCTCCAGGAGGCACGGACCCCCCTGATAGGGTTCAGCGCAAAGCCCGTGTATCCCAAGGGGAGAGTCTCCCTCAAAGTCCAAGTTGGGGGCACATCAGTGGTGGCTGACTTCCTCGTGGTGGACACGCCATCCCCCTACAATGCCATCGTAGGGAGGAGCTGGCTGCACCAGATAGAGGCTGTCCCCTCTTCCTACCACCAGAAGCTTAAATTCCCTTTGGAAAGGGACGGCAAAATTGAGGTGGTCACAATCGACGGGGACCAGCAAATGGCCAAGCGTTGTATGATGGCCGTCGTGTCCGGCGAGGAAGAACCGAAGCAAGTGCACATGGCAGAGCTGGAAGCAGAACTGGACAGGGTCGGCCGCGATCCAGGGGAAAAGAGTATCGAAGATCTCACCGAGGTCAGGATCGACCCCAGTGACCCTGAGAGGCACTTCCTTCTTGGGAGCCAGCTCGCCGAGCAGGAAAGGTCCGAGCTGCTTAGTTTCCTACTGCAAAGCAGAGACGTCTTCGCCTGGACCCCGCAGGAGATGCCAGGCGTGAACCCCGAGGTTATGAGCCACAGACTGAATGTAGACCCTCAAGCCAAGCCAGTGGTCCAAAAAGCGAGAAGATCCGGAATCGACCAGTCTGCAGCCGTGGTCGAAGAGGTGGAGAAACTGTTAGAGGCGAACGCCATTAGAGAGGTCCAGTACCCGAAATGGATGGTGAATACCGTGGTGGTGAAAAAGAAGACCGAAAAATGGAGAGTCTGCGTCGACTTCACCGATCTCAACAAAGCATGTCCCAAAGACTGCTTCCCTCTCCCGAAGATCGACCAGATGATTGACGCCACCGCCGGTCACGAAAGGATGAGTTTCCTCGACGCCTACCGCGGTTATCACCAGATACCCATGTACGGACCAGATGAGGAAAAAACGGCATTCATCACTCCTAGGGGGACCTACTGCTATAAAGTGATGCCGTTCGGACTTAAAAATGTGGGGGCAACCTATCAGAGGTTGGTCACCAAGATGTTCCGGGAACAGCTCGGCAAAACAGTCGAGGTATACATCGACGACATGGTCGTCAAATCCACCCAATCTCGCGACCATCTGACGGATCTCGGCCAGGTATTCGACGTTCTCCGGAAGTTCGGGCTGAAGCTGAACGCCTCCAAATGCGCCTTCGGGGTCGGGTCCGGCAAGTTCTTAGGGAGCCTCGTCACGCGACGGGGTATCGAAGCAAACCCGGACCAGATCTCCACGATCCTGGGAATTCAGAGCCCGGCGACGACAAAGCAGGTCCAGCGGCTCACCGGCATGGCCGCCGCCCTCAACCGCTTCATTAGCAGGTCTTCTGACAAGTGCCGCCCTTTTTTTCAATTGCTAAAAAAGAACCTGAGATTCGAGTGGACCCCGGAATGTGACTCGGCCCTCCAGGAACTCAAGGCTTACCTGGCCTCGCCTCCATTGCTGTCAACCCCGAAGAGCGGTGAAGCATTGTATTTATACTTGGCAGTCTCCGACCATGCTGTGAGCTCAGTGCTGGTCAGAGAAGATGAAGGGCAACAGAAGCCCATTTATTACACAAGCAAGACCCTCCTCGACGCGGAAACCAGGTACCTGCCGATGGAGAAGCTCGCACTGGCCCTCGTCAGTGCCTCTCGGAAGCTCTCGCACTATTTCCAGGCCCACACGATAGTGGTGGTTACGGAGCACCAACTCAAGTCCGTCTTCCGAAAGGCCGACTTCTCTGGACGTGTTTCAAGATGGGCCGTAGAACTGGGGCAATACGACATCCAGTACCAGCCCCGAACAGCGATCAAAGCACAAGTCTTGGCAGATTTCATCGTCGAGTTCACTTCACCAAGTTCGGCGCCGAGCCCACTCGACCCCGAACTAGGGGGCAAGGAGCGGAATGACTCAGTCCCGGAGACTAATTACGAGCAACCTCGGGACACGTCCCGAGGTTCGGCTTGGAAGGTCTTCGTTGACGGGTCTTCCACCTCTAGGAGGGCCGGCGTCGGCATAATCCTCCAGTCTCCAGAAGGGCTAGTCATCGAGCAAGCCCTGACCCTTGACTTCCGAGCATCAAACAACAAGGCAGAATATGAAGCATTGCTGGCAGGGCTGAATAGTGCCAAGGTTCTCGGAGCTCAACAGCTGGTGATCTACAGTGACTCGCAGTTGGTGACGAGCCAGCTCACTGGAGATTATCAAGCTCGGACGACAGAATGGCGGCCTATTTAACCCTCGCCAAGAAACTCCTCTCCCAATTCCCGGGAGCGGAAGTCAAACAAATCGGCAGAGACTCTAACTCACACGCCGACGCGCTCGCCAACCTGGCTTCGGCCGTCGAAGCTGGAAAAAAGAGGACTGTAGAAGTAGACTCATTAACGTCGCCAAGTATAGAGCTCAGCCCACCTCGGCAAATCTTGTGCGTCGATCTCGGGCCCAGTTGGATGGATCCCATCATCGCGTACCTTAAGGACGACCAACTCCCCGAGGACAGAGCGCAAGCTCACAAGATCAGGCTCAGGGCAGCCCGGTTCTGGCTCTCCCCAGAAGGAAAGCTGTACAGGAAATTCTTCACGGGCCCTTATCTCCAATGCGTCCACCCAAGCCGAGTTGAAGACTTCCTCTACGAGATACATGAAGGCATCTGCGGAAGTCACATCGGAGGAAGGTCACTAGCGTACCGGGCTATAAGCCAAGGATACTGGTGGCCATACATGCAAAGGGACGCACAGATGTACGCCATGAAATGCGAAAAGTGTCAGAAATTCTCGCACAACCTCCATCAACCTGCACAGGATCTGAGCCCGCTCTCCAGTCCATGGCCCTTTGCTCAGTGGGGGCTGGACATTGTAGGACCCCTCCATCAGGCTCCGGGGAATAAGAGATGGCTGATAGTGGCCACCGACTATTTCACCAAGTGGATAGAGGCGGAAGCGTTATCTTCCATCACTGAACGAGACTCCAAGAACTTCGTTTGGAAGAACATCGTCACAAGGTTCGGCATCCCTCGAGTCTTGGTCTCGGACAACGGGACCCAATTCGACTCCAGCCTCTTCAGAAACTTTTGCAAGGAGCTCGGCATCAGGAACCACTACTCGACTCCGGCCTATCCCCAAAGTAATGGCCAAGCCGAAATCTCCAACAAAGTGGTCTTGAATGGGCTCAAGAAGAGGCTCGATGGGGCAAAGGGAAGATGGGTAGAAGAGCTACCCAGTGTGTTGTGGGCCTACAGAACCACCCCGAGACGCTCCACCACAGAAACTCCTTTCTCCTTGGCATACGGGATGGAAGTCGTGATGCCTCTTGAAATCGGCCTTCCAACGCTCAGATCCGAACTCTTTGACCAGGGCCAGAACGATAAAAACCTAACCCTGGGACTGGACCTGGCCGAAGAGCGCAGAGAAGCTGCTTCCATCCGTTTAGCAGCCTATCAGCAACGGCTTGCAAGAGATTACAATCAGAAAGTTCGGGAAAGGAAGTTCTCCATTGGAGAGCTGGTCCTGAAGAAGGCACTGCCCGCAGACAAGGACCCGAATCAAGGCAAGTTAGCCCCAAACTGGCGCGGTCCGTTCAAGGTAGTCTCGACCGCGGGACGGTCCGCATATAAGCTTGAGGATATGAATGGGAAACTGCTGCCGCGGCCATGGAACGCATCGCACCTCAAGAAACTTTACTTTTAAATGTATTCAGTTTATGCAAATCAATGAAGGTCATTTCCTCTCAAGAAAGTTTCTCTTTGTGTTCTAAATCGGAATTGTTCCAAGGAAGGAACCGCGGCAACAACGCAATTCCCCAGTTCGACAGGAACTTCTCCATTTCGTGCGCGTCTCGGCCCTCGTGCCAGATAGCCAGCACGGCCCCTGGTGACGAGCCAGGGGGACTTCTCCATTTCGTGCGCGTCTCGGCCCTCGTGCCAGATAGCCAGCACGGCCCCTGGTGACGAGCCAGGGGGATCGCCTTACACATCTAATCGCTGCACGACTATCCGATACTAAATGATCCCAGGCTGAAGTAGCAGGGCACTCACCGAGCTCGTATACTTAAAAGAAAAATAGTATTACTCGCTCGCCATTACGTTGCGAAAAAACGCTCAGTCCCTCGAACCAAACCTACATCACATTCTAAAAAAGCCACATCTTCTAAGCACGGTTAACCGATCGCGGATCTCCAAGGTAAGAAAATTCAATTATATAGCCGATGCGAAGCACTTAGACACATTCCAAACAAAGGGGAGCACGGAATAAAGACAAAAAAGGATTTTTCATTAGGTTTGGTAGCTTCATACATGAACGGCGCAATGCGCCTAAGGAAAAATTACATTTAAAGGATGGAAAGAAAAACAGCCAAGGAGCCTCATGCGGCAGGCGCCGGAGCAGCGTGATCCGCGGGAGGAGTCGCGGCGTCAGAAGGAATTTCGAAAGAGGAGGCGACGGTTGGTGTCGTAGCAGCGGCGGGAGCCCCAGTCGTCGACGGGGCGATCCCCGATCCCGGCGCGGCTGCAAGTTCCCTCTCAGGGTCTGCCGTGGGAGTCGGATCAGCCTCGGAGCGCGGGAACTCGTCCGGGCTCATATATGCGGGATGATCCCTGGGAATCCCCGCCCTTGCGAGAGCCGCTCTCCACCCCATCTCCCAGGACGAGGCCCTTATATCGTCGACCTGCGCCGCGTACTCCTCACTAGCTACATCGACGCCGTCCTGGAAGGCCGCGCTGACCTCGGTCTGAATCCGGAGCTCGAGCTCAGCTTTCTGCCTCTCCAGGCCAGCAACCTTCCTCTCCAGCTCAGCCTCTCTCCTCTTGACCAGCTCAAAGGCCGATTTCGCCTTGTCGAGCTCGGAAAGGAGGGCTTGGTGAGTTTCTTCATACTCCTTCTCCCTCGCCTTGCCCTCTTCCAAGGCCTTCCTGTGCTGCTCACAGTTCGCCTGGATCCTCTTGAGCTCATCATGGCACTTTTGGACCCGGGACACCGAGATCTGAGCCATCTGCACGATCTGTAAAAAACCACGCCACCAAGTCAGGGAAAGCTATAGCTGACAGATGAAAGGAAAAAGACTTAGAAAAGTTCAGGAACTTACGCTCAGGCTCGCCCTCATCTGCGACGCCAGCAGAGAAATGTCGTCCAGCTCATCGTGCTTCTCCATGTCCCGTGGCAAGGCACATGCACCGCCGAGGCTGGCGATCACCAGAGGCCCCCCAGAGAGGCGGTCCTCAACCGTCATCGGCCTCCCCGGCTGGAGCATGAAGCTCGGCCTCCAGAGGGCGGGCGAAGCCCGCGTCGACATCCCGCCGCCCAAAGACTCCCCCGCGGAGCCCTCGACCCTGGCCCTTTTTCTGGCCGAGTCTTCCCCCTGCGACGCCGGGGGAGGGGCGACCGCGGATGTGCTGGGCCCGGCCGCGGACTGCGACGTCGGCGTCCGCACTGGAGGAGGTGCTGAGGAAGACGAGGGTGCGCCCGAAGGAGGAAGCGCGCGAGAGGAGGAAGCTGCACCTCGGCCTCGCCCCCCAACGGGCAGGGCCCTGAGATTTTTGAAGACCGGCTTCGGGCGGGTCCTGTCCATCTCGCCCTCGGGATCGCTCTCTGACGATAGGATGACCCTTCCAATCGTCTCGGCGTCGTCCTCTTCGGACCCCGAAGTCGATGCCTCGGAGTTGGATGCAGTCCGATCCCCGGAGTTAGCCGCACTGCCTTCTTCTACTTCCGCCGCGGCTTGGGAACGGTGGGCAGTGTGCTTCTTGCTCCGATAACCGCGATACCTGGGTTCGTACCCCAGTAATCTCCACGCCGACCTGTCCCCGTGGCCGTGGTAATTCTCCAAGGCACGAATCCAAGCCTTGTTCAACTTCCAGCCGTCCCGGGAAGCAACCGCTTTCCTCTGACGGACACCTGCAAGAGCAAACGAAAGACATGAGCCCGGCAGTACGAAGAAAATGCGGAAAGTGAAAAAGTGTGCTAAGGCTGTAATTACTTGGAGGGGTGCCGAAGTGACGAGGGATCTTGAAATTTCTCTCCGCGATGGCCTCGTCATCACTAAATTCCCAGCTGCCCGTGACCATCAGATGGTCGTCTCCAGCATATTTATTGGAGTCCTCCAGGGCTTGCACAAACGGCCTCCGACTCGGCTTGACGCGGAGATAATACATGTCCTTCCCGGACTTACAGATATCGTAGGCGTCCTCGATATCGTGGACGCCGAGACCGATGCCCAAGATTGTATTAAGAGCATCCGTGCCCATTACAATCTTGAAACCGTTGGGCATCAGCTGACAGGGGCAGAGATTCCACGCCCTGAGGCACTCCCTAAGCAGAGGGCGAAGGGGGAACCTAACCCCGCCCTCGATTATGGCCACTAAAGGAAACGGCATCCAGCCGTTGTAAAAATCGCCTAAGATGCTGGCAGCCAAAGGGGCCGCCATGACCTGGACCCCGTCCGGGATGTCATACTTAGCCCTGAGATCGGCTAGCCCCCTCTCAGACTCTATCCAATGACTAAAGATACCCATCTCTCAGAAGAGAACGCTAAAATAAAGGGGGGAATTTGCTAAGGGGCAAAAGGGAACCCTAGACAGAAGGAAAAGAAAGGCAGAATAGAACCCTAGAAAAAGGAATGGAACGGAGATGAGAGAAATGGAACTTACAAGAAGATCAGAAAGCGAGGCAGAGTCCTGACAGCGCCTCTTTCATAACAAGAACACCGGAGAAATTCTGCAACAGCCTCTTTCGTTCAACGGGGGCAAAGGCAGGAAAGGGGGGAAAGAGCTCCAAGAATGAAAGAAGAAGGAAAAGCAAAGAGAGATAAAACGAAGGTAAAAGAAGGAAAGGAAGGGGCGAGCCCCTATTTATAGCCAAAAATTGGGCGCCTAATCATGGCGCCTGTTCGAATTTCGAAGAGGGCGCGTCTTTTCACTGCACGCGCCGTCGTGAAAAGACGGGCCAGCCAGATAGGAGGAGACACGTGGAAGCGTCAGCTTGATTCTCGTGCGCCATTTAATGCCTCGGGTACAGATGCGACAACGGATAGAAGTAAAGACGCCAGCTACCGAAACGACGGTGGGATTCCAAAAACTAGGAGACGTTTGAGCTCCCCCAGACCCGGAAGCAGGATTATTGAAGCACCGCGGCATACTGTATCTCGGCAAGACCTATCCAGCTTCCGACCTCAAAAAAGCTGGGATACTCTTAAGAGCTCAAAAGACTGGGGGGCAATTGTGTGGGGGTGTTTCCACTAAGCCGAGATCAGTGCATGCCCCGGTTATAAGGCAAATTGATTATGCCTCCCCTAGGCCGAGGGTGACCACGACCAAAGGATCGCGGCATTCACCGAGGTAGGAGTTCCCGAAGCCAGATCTGTCTGACCTCGGCATCACACCTCGGCAATACAGAATTGACAGGTATTGATGAGACTAACGACAGGATAACTACGCATGCTAAGGCATGCCCTGCAGACTATCATTACTGACAAAACGGCGCGTACAGAACACGTGCGCCCCCAGAGCATGGCTCCGGGCCAGGCCCGATGGGACCTGGCCCAAAAGTCAGAACCGCCGCCTGACCCAGCAAGACTAGCATTTAATGAGGCATGGGTCAGCATTTAATGCATTATGGGCTGAGTGGACGCAGCCACTCGAGTGGCCAACCCAGTCTTGGGACTCGCCCACGTTAGTCATCCCCATCGCCTATAAATAGCATCTCCACCTCCATCCTAAAGGTACGCCACCCATAACGCACACTCTTACTCTGCAATTTCCTCTCCATTTCCCTTGCTCGTTCCCTGAACTAACTTAAGCATCGGAGAGCCTTGCGTTGCCTGCAGCCAGGGTCCTCTGACGCGTTTTTCTCTCCTCTTCTTCAGGTCCAGTCGGAGCCTCGACAATCTTCATCCAAACCACCCGAATCGAGGATCCTAATCCCTGGTTTAAAGTCCTTAATTTTCAGGCACTTACACTACGAATTCTACCATATTAATTAAATCCAATGCATCATAGTCTCATTCAGGATTCTGTCAAGAGTTTCAGAAGAAGTTTAGCTAGTTACAGCTTCAGTCGTTAATCTTGTCTTGGTGTTTCAGGTTTTAAGTGCCCCATACCTCCAGAGTGCGCCCTCAGGGAAACTTCAGGTAAGCAGAACTCCCTCCTGTTCTCCTCATTGATATACATAAAGGTATGTAATATGATGGTGGTGCCTCTTAAATTTACATCATGTGCCTTTAAGAGAGATGATTTGATAAAATTTACTTAGGGTCTGTTTGTTTGAATGGAATATATAGGAATTAATGGTCAAATAAGCTCCACTGAGGGATTTTTAAAGAGGTGAGGGGTGAACGATATAAGGTCAAGATGCAAATCGGACCTTGACTTCCCTGGTATTAGAATTAGTACGGTGATGGCTGGGTATTCATTTTCCATCTTCCCTTGATTCAATTCTTATTACAGGGGAGGTTATTTGATGGTCATTTTTAGCCACTTAAAGAAATGCAGAGTCTTAGGATTCCTAGGAATTCAATTATACGAAACAAACAGGCCCAAAATGTTCAGCGAATGCTAATTCAAAGTGCCAAAGGTGAAAAAACTGTAACTTTTCAACATTGTTACAGTTTTTTCTTATCTACCCAGGAGCATTGGTGTTATGATCAGCACTCACAAGTTCTTATGCATTCAAAAGAGTTCCTAACCCTGATTTAAAGCACTCAATCATTTGGTTTCAGGAATCAGAGTACTACAGCTTGCAAAGACGCGGCCTGTGCCTTGTGCCGATCACATGGACTATAAAAGTTGTCCGAAGCAACGGTGCAGATATATGGGCGCCCGTCATGAAAAACACTCCAAAGTAACTGCAGATGTGGGATCTCATCAGCATTCTTCGCAATTGTACTCTGGAGGGACCTGAAAGTCCCAGCATTCACCTGCCTGCATCAAAAGCATCATAAATTGCATGTTTGATCAAAACCACATGCTCCAAATGGATGCTACAAACAAGCATTCATCTTGCAGACTCGAGTTCATTTGCAATGACTTGATCTATAGTCTATACTGTTGAGATCAACCTGGCCTAGTCAGATCCCCGAAGGCGGATCTTTTGGTCTTGTCAAGGCTGCATGTATTAGCTGCTATTTTTCTGTTGGTATGTATAAGGCCTGATACATAAGATAGGAGTTAGTGAATCTCACCTGAGATCACACACCTTTAACGGACTAGTTGTTGAAAATTGATATCCCTGTTTGTAACTGACATTTCACCATGTATCAGTCACCCTTGTCACCAATTAAATGCTTCATAGTTAATACCAGATTCTGATCTGATAACTTGTGATGGTGATGCTCCATTATATATGAATATAAAGTTACATTTATGCTGAAATGGTCCATATATTAGCCTTACAATTTGTATTTGATAATTGCCTTATTCCGATTTCATCTTTAGATTGGTATGATTTATGATAATGGGGCCATTTGAGTGGGCATGCGCGCCCCTCATGATTTATTTAGTGGATGGATCATTTGTCACCATGATTTCATTATTAGGACGGAAAGAGAGGGCTAAATCATTGGGGATGTACACCCTGATACTGATTTCATCACTGAAAAGGGGGCATGCCCACCAATCCATAATTCAAATGATATTTGATCACTAGAGTGCTCATCACAATGATATTCATCACTTAAATAAGTTGGGCCCACTGTGATTTATCATAAGGTGGAGTGGACCCATGATGGTGGATTGATGGGTCCATGTATATGCAGCTCATTCTTATCCAGATTGCAACCATGGTCTTTTATTAGTCCATGTGTTTGTTGATGATTGTCATAAAATGAAGGTGTTCATCTGTAAATAAACAAAGAAAACACTCACAAAATCCCCTGTTTGGTTGGGTACAATCAAATCTCATCGTTTTTGAGGATATTCTTCGCATGGCGAATGGAGAAGTAGAGGAGGTGTTGAAGGTGTTGGATTCATGCATTCCTCGCGTCAAATGGCGTCTTAGAGCTGCAGCTAAGCGTCGACTTGAAACAGGTCCTCCCCTCTATTCTTCTTCTTTCTCGTTTTGTGTTTTCTTGTCTGTTTTCCATTGATTCGTAGGATTTTAGCTTCTGGGTCTGATGGGAATTGGAAGATATCTGTTATATCTTTCTGGGTTTTTTTTAATTAGCTCATGGGATTGCAGATTCTCCCTCTCTAGGAATTTTTATGTGTAGAACTTAAACTATACTCTGTATGTGTGCTTATTCAGCTAAATTTCTGTTACTTTTTAGGGTTTAAGGATTCTGGGTATGGTTAAAGCTGTTCTGTTATCTTTTTTTGTCCTGTGGTCTGCATGGGTTCCATTCTCACGATAACTGTGACACACTGGTTGTACTTTTTTTTAAAGCTAATGTATCATTAATTTGCAGAATTGAAGCTATTTTCATCATAATCTAAATATGAAAGTAGGCGAAATCACCATAGACGGCCAGGCCATCCTTGATCATGGAACGGCCTGGCTTGTGGGGCCACCCAGACCTTTTGTCTGCACTTACTCGGATTTGATGCTCATCTGGGATTTTGTGGGTGCTTCAAATGATCATGCAAATTTTGACAGCCATCCGACTTCTATTTAATGAGTAGGATTTGGAAAACTTTGAGACTCTCAAAAGTCAAAAGAAAATATCATGTGATAAGATGGTCATCTTCCCATTTTCCGCACACAAGTAGGCCACTGGGAGCCGGGGATTTTTGTTTGAGGGGGGCTGATGATGGTCAATTGAAATAGTCCATATGTAAAATAACTTTTAGATGACTAATGATAAGAAAAGAAAATAATATATCTAAAGATACAAATGAGAGCAGCCCATTTATAAAATTGGAACTTGAGCTTAAGCACATATAGCCTGACTTAATTAAGTCCATTGAGAACACTACCTTTTCAAGAAAGTTTAGATGGCTGTCCATTAAATTAAAAGTATTATTTTAAGTAGTTAAGAGAGTGTGATCCACCAATGCCGATGCACCGATGCCGGAAGGGTTCAGAGGGTGGGAGAAAATGCGGAGTCAAAATGAGGTCGGGAGAAGACTTGAAGTTGAAGAGGAAAGGGCTGGTTGGAGAAGACACAAAGTCCCAAGGCCCCTTTTGGGCTTTTTCAGGATGTGGTGGGGGCTCAAAGTCGACAAGAAGAGAGTTTGATGGGAGAAAGGCTTAAAGTTCTAATGCCCCTTATGGGCTTTTCCAAATCACGTGGGGGCCGCCCCCACCAGCTAATACATGGGTCCGCCCATGACTTGGAGACCTTTCAAACCCGTAATCTCCCATGATTGTCATGATGTTGTTCCCTAATTGGAGCCGAACCCGCAAGACAAGACCTACATGGATTTTAGATTTTGCATGTTTAGATTCACCTAGGACTAGCACGAACCTCTGGCCAACTATTTTGGTTAGACAACAACCAGAGAGCTTTACCCTCTCAGATTGCATCAAATGTTGAGAGTATTGATGCAGCTTGTTCTAGCTCCATTACTTGTGTCATTGAGTCACCTTCTTTGAAGTATATTGGCCTTGCTATTGGCAGTGGCCCATTATATGCCTCTACCTAGGGCCTGTTTGTTGAGGAATTGGGAAAGAAATTGGCAATTTGGAAGATATATTATTCTCTCAAGCATCTCATAATTCTCATAAAGAAAGGATAAACTGGTCCGGAATGGATGCATCAAATGTAATAAAAGAAGAATCACATGGTCATATTTTTCTCCATTATGTGGTTCTATAGGCTTTGCATATACTCTTGTCAGTCGTCACCTCATTGGATTTACTTCTTCCTTGCATGGGTCTCTTGATGAGCTTTTTGATGGATGGGCTGGAGGTCTTTATGTGTGGGAAGTATATTTTTCTCTAGCAATTGATCTCCTTTGACACTTGCCAGGAATTTGGAAGAAGAGGAACTTAAGGAACAAGGACCATTGAGGGCATAGAAATTCCTTTAAAGATCTCTTGCTCTTTACCAATTGAAGCATTATTGAACAGGCTTTAGCTATAAAGTTTTGTTTGGGATGTATTATGAATTGTGAGAGATTGGCAGGTGCTTGGCCGAGTGCTTGTCAAACTGTAATCTTCGTCTTGTTGCTCTTGTTTTTTATCCAAAACTTCTTGTTTTTCCTAAGCAAAATTACCTGTTGCTTCTCGAAAAGAGAGAAAAAAATCCTATATAACCTAACCTCTTCTTTGAAACTGTCACACTGGAACCTTAGGTGATACTTCATGAGTCAAATGACTCAAAAGTGTCCATGCTCCATTTGTGGGTTATTTCCTTGCAAATTATGATAGTTCCAATCATTTATATTAGTTTTTTGATATCTTCATGTCATGTTTTTTGATTATATAGAAATTTCCATGGCAGATATCTTAGCATTGTGCACAGAACTAAGGCCGGTTGTTATGGTGGATTATGGTGGAAAGATGCCTGAACTACAAGAAAATTTATGTGCACTACTCCATCTTTGCCACAAGGTCAAACTTCAAATGTCTCTTTTAATAATTTAATGGGGCATATCAAATCAATTTGGATATTTGCTATTTTATCTCAAGTGACATACAATTTACTGAAACTTATTGGTCATTTTTTATTCTGTTGCACCACTCTTGTTTTATCAGTATTGCAAGTTTCAAGTTTTGTTTGCCACTTGCCCTGTATGGAAATCAATGAATCACGGATTGAAATGGAACCACATTTCATTTACACAACTTACTTTGTTTAAGACATTTTTCTTCAGATCAAGGAATAGATTTTTCTTTTCAATGTCGTTACAGGAATCAATGATGTTCCATGGAGTATGTGGAGACTTTCCTTGGGTTTCTTAATCCTAGTGCAGTATTTTCTCTTCACTTTGATGTCCAAGCATCCAAGCATACAAAAGAAAGCCATTCTCATGCACAGGGAACACAGATGATGAGCTTTGTCTTGCTGTGTGTCTGTCCATGGGAGATGGCTGGAGAACTTTCTTTTGTGGCAAATGAGAAAAACTACCTCCCCATTGGATTTTTCTAATAATATAACACTAAACCCTAATCAACAGAGGAAGCCTATGACTTTTCGTAAAAACTTTCCAAGACTTGGTATTGGTTGTGCTAGTGCATGGATAAAAAGAAAAACTAATTGGGTCAAATAGGGGAAAAAACAAAATACATGCAAACAACACAGACCTTCTTTGCATTTCCTATTTCTCTCTCAACGTGTAGAGCTTTTAACTTTTACATCCCCGGTTGAGGCTTTTCTTGTATTGACTATAGTGGAGAAGCCTTTCTGTTAGGAGACTTGTGTGCAACGTATCTCCTTTGCATGCCACCAAGGATATTACTGTGTTGTTTCTTGCCTTTTGGATGTTGAAGATGCATCCCTGTTTCTTATTCTTCTAAATTTAAATATGCTTAATGAACAATCTTTTAAATCTTATTTTTATAAAATTAACAAGAGAGAGAGAGAGAGAGAGTTTTCTGAGAGAGAGCTTTCTGAGGGAGAGGCAACTGATTCAGACCCTCAGGATGGAGCATTTTTTGTTTACAGTGGAGCCATGTGGATTGTGACTCTATATCAGATTTGTATCTTTCAAATGGGAGTTTCTCTCATGGTGTGGTGAAAGTCTGTATCACCCCTTGGTGCATGAGGAAAACCTAAGTACAACTCCTAGGCTTATCATAGCAGTTGAAGCCTGAAGTGTAACTCTCGAGTTTCCCAGACCATTAGATTCTTGATAAGAGTTCAAGATCTTGAAAAAAAAAAAAAAAATTTTTTGACTTGTCTTTTCTTTTCTCAGAAATGAATTTACACACTGAGAAGATTTATTCCTCAGTCAAACTCGATGCCGCATATCATCCATTGTACGTGTTGGGTACATTCATGCCAATCTAGCCTTTTCAAATCATATTCCTTTTGGGCCTAAAGCTGATATGAATCAGACAATCAACTGTCTTATTTTACCTACTGAATTTGGACTTCTTACCATTTCTTTGATGGCCACATATTGGACACATAGGTTCAAACATTCAAAGTGATTTCTGGTTTGTGCTCGATCTAAATGGAGCCCACAGTTTGGATGATTCAGATTGGCGTGCATGGTGATCACCATGTGCATGGGTAATGAGTTGGCAGAAGTTATGAGCTGTGGAAGATGCACATTGTTTTCTACCTCCTCCAAAACTCTTTATCATGTAATTTTATGGATTCTTATCATGATTGGGTCTCAATGGTCTACAGGAGACGTCTGTTTTACAGCCTTTGAGAGTAATGGTCATAGAAGATATGATTTATTTGATACATGTCAAAGGGCTTGCTGATTATGCACTGTTGAGCCTTAGCTCCTGCTCGCAACTGCTATTTGTGGACCTTGAACAGGATCCGCCAAGGGTATATTGTGCTTACAGACTTTGATATCATCGAAATCATCAATGTGTTGACTACTATAAACTGACTCCATTACATTCTTATTTTTTCTTGCAGATGCTGTTACAGACACAACAGAACATAGTTGCATCACAACTCACATCTATTCAAAAGCTATTTTCGTCAGCATTTTCTGTTAATGAAATGAAAGATGATGCCTTGCCAGATGTCCCTCTCCCAATGAAAAATGAAGGTGTCGAATCATCAGAACAAGCGGCTGATGGTTTATCTCATGTTGGTGAGCTTGTTGCTTATCAATCTTCTGTGTTTATTGACCTCAGTAGCTGCATGCAGGATACTGAAGTTACCCTGCCAACCCTGAATGGGTAATTTTTTTGCCGTACTTGATGGCACCCGAATAATTAGCTGGTCACATACTCACTCACACATGTACATACGATCTAGAATCACTTTGTCAGTTCATTGACTGCCATGAAATGCTGGAGGCAATGAAAATAGCACAGTACCCTACAAAATGGCACAAAGCACTGTGTAGCTTTAATAGATAAATAGCCTGACGGCATAATTATACTGTATTGTAAAAGGCAAACTGGAATAGATGGGACAAGGCTTCAGTGATGTTAATGATGGACTATATTGTTACATGTATTGATTATAAGATGTACTATATTGTTTTGTATGTTAAAAGACCGACTACATTGGATTGTATTGTATTTCAAATTTAAATGATATGCTATATTGTATTGTTTCTATGTCCTATTTTGCATATATTGTCAACTTGACATCTCTTTGTCATCAAAACAGCATGTCTCTTGAGTCTTCACCCATACAGTCCAATGAGGTTTAGGATGTTCTTGCATCAACAATTTCAATTTGTTAAGGACTTCTTGCAGCACAACATTCATGCTGCTCCTGCCATTTATCAGAAGATTTCCAATTTTATTTTCACAATGAACATGTGTACTGAAGTTTTTTGTGCCTAGCCATTCGATGTCTTCCTCCTCATTAAATTGTGATAACTGATAAGAGATGACTTTCCATATATGATATATCCCTCGGGTTGTGATCAGTCTTTGGTAGATTCTTGTCTTCTATTTTTTTTCTTTTTTCGAATGATAATTTTTCATTAAAAATAGCTTAACAGTATAAGGATCTCACCCTAACAGTATAAGGATCTCATCTTTACCAACTTTTCTTCAGTCACAGCAACGTAGACCTTTAGTAGGACACTCTTAAACCATAGTGACCTTTTCCTTCACGTGTAGCAGACCTTTTCCTCCATGTGTAGCACTGAGAAGAACTGCCCACAACTTCATTGTTGTACTCTAAATCATAGTGATCTTTACATTCTCGTATCATTTGTTTCAGATGGCTTCTTGGTTATCCGATAGTGTATTTGTTTAGCAAGGAGCATGTTGCGGATGCTGTCTATAATCTCTCCACCAAGGCTCTAAATCTCTTCAAAGTTGTAGTTGGCAGGTTCGGTTCTTTCTTATTCTTACCTTAGAGAAGTTTTCTATTGTTTTCATGAAGACAGGCACTAACAGACAAAAGTGGTTATAATTTGCAGAAACAAAACATCTAGTAAAGGGCCTTGTCAAGAACTATTGAGGTCGGTTTTCCTTGTTAATTACATAAATAACTTTCACCTTTTATCATTCTAATTTCCACTGCTTTACTATTGCTAAATCTACTTACTGAAATTTATGGTATGGACATGCATAACCGTGCATAAATTAGGTGTGAACATGGCTGTAGATGAGGCCGTTTTCCGCCTCTTAATTTACAAACCTCAAGAGGTGGTAAACAATTACACACCTTCCTCTTGCAAAAAGCGGTAATACATTCCCATATTCGTGTCCTTGTGAATAGGTCATGAGTTCAAAACCCCTCACAGCCTTTCTTTTTCTTTTTATAAGTTATGATGGTTCGAAATTCATAATTGGAAGCATTCATCTTGTTTATTAAACTAATAAACTCAAGAAGTTTAACTTCATATATTTTGAGAAATTGTGGAAAAAATGCCTAAAAAACCCCAAGCTGTAGAACTTATTTTCTGCACATTTGTGGGCACTCAATCCATGATCCAAACCATTCAATATTCTCATATTAATGACAAGCATCATGGAATTTAATTTTATATCTTAAATCTTCATATATTTTGGGAAATTTGTGAAAAATGTCCAAACACATCTAAAACCATTTGGTGTACTCATTCACTCATGTGAAAATGGTTATTTTCACTAACATGGTAATGTGTTTCACAAATATTTGCATAAGTAAAACCATTTTTCTATCCCATGCGTTAAAGGCAAACAAACCCTTTATGGGCACAAGTCGTAGTGGGATAAGGTGGTGCAATTTGCGCACTCCATTTTCATCTGCTCACTTTGGTTGGTGTTTTAATTTCTTAAAATGTAGAGATGTTGTCCACGTTATCCTCTTTTATTATTTTTTTGGGCCAACTTTTCTTAAGCTAAAACTTTCCTTCATGTATCTAATTCTATGTTGATAACACCTCTATTTGCTTACATTTCACACATTGAATTAAACCAATTCACATATAAATTTTGTATGTAATCGTAGACACCCTTATCTATTTGTGCCTGGATACGCACAACTGAGTTTTGCCTTCTGTTTTCCAATTGGCCAAGTTAAGGTGAAGGATACCATTGCCTCTATTTCGAGCATTATATTGCGTGGATGAACACACTTAAATGCTTGCATGCAAACTAATCAGAAGACTACACATTAGTATTATAATCTGCCTCTATATTGGTGTTTGAGCAGTTTCACAGTGCCATATGATCTTAGCATGGGAGGAGAAAACGAGCCATGGGCAGTTGCATTTCTTACAAACATGCAAGCAAAGTTTGAAAGATGCAAGCAGACATGGAGGTATTTGCGTATGGAGGTGAGTGAATGCTATCCACAATCCATCGCATTGTAGTACTTGGGGGAATATTCTTACCCTTCCATTTGTTATTCAATAAGTAGAGGGCGAGGTTTGATGGATCTCATCAACAAGGAACGACTTTATGTAAAAACTCTGTAATTCAGAAAAAGACCATGGAATATAATATCTGCAAATAGATTTACTATAGAGATTTTTATGATTTTTATGGGTCAATATGCCGATGCCACGATCACTATCATTCAGGTTTGACCGAGCACTGTTTAATGATCAAATCAAATTCTGTAACACTGTTTACCTGTAATTGGTTATGTATGCCATAAAACAAAGCAACAGTCACTTGCAAGTAAGTCGGGTTAGCCAAACACATGAACCCTCATTTACTAGTGAACCGAGTTTTTGCAGTGTGTCCCCCTGTATTCAAAGATGCAAATTGGGGCCCTAACTGTTTCTGGTGCATCACCCTGTATTCAGGCCTCCGAATAGATGTAATCTGTACCCATTCAATGGTGCTAATTGTGAAGTAGAATTTTGGTAATCACATGAAAGCAAAAGGAGATGTCATAGGCCCATTAAGAGAGAAAAAGTCTACATGGACACTTTTTGGCCAGAATTTGTGACATGTAGCATTGTTGTTAAGAGAGAAAATCTTAAGGCTTTACCCAAGAAAAAGGAGAAATTTTAAGGTTGGGCCAGGATTCAATATATATGGCGTCAATGACTTGGTTATTTGTTGCCCTGCACAATTGGTAGGGCATTACCAAGAAATGCCTCAAAATTTCTCAAAGTTTAGTGGCCTACAAATAGATGCTTAATAAAATACAAGAACGGTCTATGAAAACTTTCATGGTTTTTTCCAAGAATCATTTGCCTTCCATGGTAGTATTCACCAGATCCAATGGTGGATGCTATGTATATCTAGCTCCAAACAATTGGTTTGTGACCTCAAACCAAAAGAATGATCCAACTGTGAGTAGAATCACAGTCAAACTGGTACGGGTGGCAACTTATTGTTGGAGCGAAGATTAGTAAAATGTAAGCAGGTAGGATTGGTAATAGGTGGTCCAAAAGGAGTGAGAGAGAGAGAGAGAGATATCACTCTCATAGTCTCTTCACTCATGCCTCGAATAAAGAAGAAATGGCTATGGCCTGTTGGGTTTTGAGCATCATTAAGCTTACATCTAATTGATGGGACAAGGCTTAGATACTGGTAAGGAGAGCATCTCACTTCCAGCACCATGGCAATAAATTTAAGATAATTGGTCACGGCAAGAACACTTGCTTTGGTCCCCCATGGTGAGAAATATAAGATGAATTGGCGTGCTTGATTTTCTATGAGTATTAATGCATTAAGCCAACCCTAGATTAATCAGTTAATAGGACTACGATCATTTAATAGATACAGGTGCAAACTGTAGTCCTAGGCCAACTGAGCTATACCCCTTGGGGTTTGTCTAATAGTAGATGTATATAAGGAATTCACGATCAAATTATCTCCATCTAAGAGTTATTAATAGGGGTTAGGTTTGAAAGATATGAAATTAGGGGTTAATGATATAAGGTAGCAATCTAGATGAACTATAATTTTTCTAGGATTTGAATTACTAGGTTGATAGTTGATTATTCATTTCTCTCATTCCCTCGATTCAAATTCCATTAAAGGGGAGGTTATTAGATAGTCATTCTCCAATATTTGCTTTTCGTTCCTCATCTTTAACCACATCTTGGCTAATGGGGCTGGGACCCCAAGAGAGTCGCACATGTGAGAAGAGAACCACATATGCGGGGAGTAAGAACTTGCACATGTGAAGAGTTGGGGGAGGCCAAGGTTGATCCCTGGTTATCCAGATGAGAATCAAGATTGCTAACTAACTGAGCAACCCCTCATTCTTACCAAGAAACCCCTGGTTCTCAAGTATTAGGTTATATTTGAGTTTTAGTGTGGGAGAAAAAGTCCAAAAATAAAAGAATCTGAACACCAAACCATTTAAATTAGTTAGATATGCCAATTGACCCTAATGTGACCCATTTAAATGGACATGGCATCATCTAATCCAACCCGTTTTACTACGATGAGGTCACCTGAATAAGATGTAGGTCGAGTTATATATGTAAACTCACCCACCTCTTTTGCTATATCCACCCACATTTTGAATAATACCTAAAATACCCTCATCTTCTCCTCTCTCCTTCTGGTTTCCTGCTTCGGCCACATCCGGCGAACCTGCTCCAGCCACGTCCGCCCAACCCTGTCGCCGCCTATCCCTCTCCCTCTCTCTATCTCTTTCGCTCGCCGCCTGCATCCCCCGGTTAGAGAAGAAGAACAAGGGAAGGAGAGGAGAAGGTGGGAGCGGTGATCCAGGGGGTGGTGCAGCGGTGACAGGGAGGAGAGAAGAAGAAGGAGAAAAACAGAGGAGAGAGGAAAAAAAGAGAGAGAAAAGGAAGGAGAAGAGGAAGAATAAGAGAAGTGCAAGAAGAAGGAGACAGGGGGGATAACGCTCCTCCCTCTCCCCGCCCTCCAGAGGTGCAGGTCGCGATCGACGAGAGCGGGAAGACGACGGTGATAAACCGTGCAATTGATAAACGCACGGGTTTTTCCAACCGTGCAATTGATAAATGCACGGGGGTTTTTCAGCCGTGCACCTCTCTATATGCACGGTTCGAAAACTTCGTGCACATTTGGAGAAGGCTGCGATCTGTGCACGGATATGATAAACCGTGCAAATGAAAAATGCACGGGATTTTTCGGCCGTGCACCTCTCTATGTGCACGGCTCCAAAACTTCGTGCACCTCTGGAGAATACTGCAATCAAGAGAGGGCGGAGAGAGTTGCAGCGGAGGGGAAAATGGAGATGGAAGGAGAGATATGGTAAAGCAGGGACAGAGAGAAACAAAGGAAGGAGAAGAGAGGGTGGAGAGATGAAGGAGAGAGGCGCGCGGAGGTGCGGAAGATGGTGGCGAGATCGAGAGGGAGAAGAAGATGGGGGCGCTGCACTTGGTGGTCGTGAGATGGAGGGAGAAGAAAACGATGGTGGGGAGTGGGTTCTGCACGCTGGGGTCAGAGAGACGAGGATGGAGATGTGGGGGGAGGTGAAGTGCTGGGTGAGGACGATGGGGTCTGGCTGGGGGTGCCGCCGGAGCAGGGAGAGGAAGAGGGGGTCTGGCTGGGGTGCCGCCGGAGCAGGGAGAGGAAGAGGGGTATTTTCGTCATGTATAATTAAAAAAAAAATTTGTGGGTGGATTCAGCAAAAGAGGTGGGTGAGTTTAGAATCACCCAATCTAATATAGGTCGGGTTAGATTTTCTACACCTAGTTATTTAGGGTACGGATGTAAACGGGTCGGTTCTAGTCCAAGTATAAGGTGGACCCGGACACGGAACCGTTTTGGAACCGGTTTCTTGGTTCTAGAATCAGAACTGTGAATGAGAAGATGGAATCGGAACTGAATCGTACATGGAACGGATCCGGGTCTGGGTCTAGGTAGAGAATGATATGGAAAAAAACCTAGCTTCTTAAGTGAGATTCTTGAAAAATGAGGTAATATGTAGGGTCCATTGGTCGGAACCAAGATAGAACCGGACCAGAACCCGTTAACTTATTGGGCCTAAATAAGGATCCAAACTCGGTTTTCAACGGGTCGGAACCTCCTGGTAATTGGAGAACCGCAGACCCATTTACATCCAAATATAAGCATCTTTGTTGGATTGGATTTTTAAGAAAATCTGCACTTAAGTTTTTTTTTGTGATAAAGAAGAAAAGAATAAGTTCTCTCTTTATGTCTATGGTAGACTGTTTCACATTGGTTAAGGTGGAACAACGTTTCTTTTAACTTCATTCGCTTAAGATTGTGAGGGCTTTGAAATGCGATGCAAACAAATTGAATAGTAAAAAAACAAAGGGGAAAGGTGCTTCTGTTAAATCTTTATGTTTAGAACTTTGAGAAATTACCATTTTTAGTGACACCTAATTGTGTGCATGGCAATCAAAGAAGGCATTGCAAAGGAAATATTTGAATGTAGATTAGGATAATACAAAATTTCAGGCATAGATTAAGATGAAAAGAAAGCTTGAAGAATGATCAAGCTACAAGCAACAAGGAGAATGAAGAAAGAGCTAAAGCCCAAGCTAAGTGAAGGAAGCATCCAAAGAAGATTTCAAGTCTTGTGAAGACAATGTGTGAAGTATTATTAGTTTTGAGAAAGGTTTGCCATCAAATTGCAAAGGGGGAGATTGTTAGGAATTTTGTATATTGCAATTTGATGGATGCATCATTATCATTTTATTCATCTCATGAATTTTCACACATGCATTGATTTAGAAATTCTTGAAATCTTGATTTACACATGCATTGTTTTAAATCTTGTAAATCATATGTTTCATGCATGGTTTGGTTTTCATCTTAGATGCAATTTAATTTGAAAAAGAATTTTTATATATCAAGCAAGCCTATGGTTTTAAAACTTTCTAATCATTTTAGGCTTTTTTATTTCATGTTTTTAACTCTCTTAGAATGATTTACAATCATGTTTTCATGCTTGATTTAATGGCCCAAAAAATCCCCACAAGAAAATCTTTGAAAATATGCAAAAATGGGAATTTTTGGTCCCGGTTGACCTGCAGTGTCTTCGGTTGACCGAAGCAGTGGTAGGTCGACCGAAGACACTACAGTTTGATCAAAATGTGACCGTTACAGTTTTTTTTCAAACGGTCATATTTTTGCCCGTTGAAGGGCAGGTCGACCGAGCTGTCTATGGGGTCGACCGAAAACACGCTGATACTCACTTTTTGAGTACAAATATGAGTTCATTCCCATGAGAAAAAGGTTGAATATTTTACAACTTCTAAGCACTCTTTGAGGAGGTTGGAGAGAAGAAAAAGGGGATGAACCAAGATAGATTAAGGGGTCATTAGTAAAGCTAAAGCTTGGATCATTGAGTTAAATCATCAAGTAAGCTTTACTTTTATTAATCATATGTTTTATGCTTTGACTAATTTATTGGTAAATGATTTTTAGCATATTAACTATGATGTGTTGAATCCATTCTTCTCTTAATCTTTGATTTTAGTTATTGGATTCTTCACCCTTGATTTCAAACCAAGTTCAATCATGCCTAGCCAAAATCTTTGATTTCTTTATAGCATGATACATTAACTTGTTTGAAACTCTCTTTGTTGTTTTCAATCTATTTGAACTTTAGTTAAACTAGTTTGTTTTGAAAACAACATTAATAATACATCACATGTTTTAGACATTATTAATTTCATACAACTTGTAATCTTTTGATTTTCATAACATTAACAAGTTAATTATTTTTCATGTGATTTGCATATATCTTCAATCAAATCTTTTTATGTGCCTTAAACTTTAAAATGCTTTGAGCATATATTTTGATTGAACTTATTTTTAACTTGATTGAAGTTTTCATACACACACTTCATAAGCATTCATCTTTGTAATTCTTAGAGTGTTGTGTGAGTTAGCTTTACACTTTCATATTCGCCTATTTAAGAGGAAATTAAATTGAGCTTAAATTGTAATCTCTTAAAGTGTTTTGTGAAGACACTTAATTTCTTTGAGAGAAATCTTTTATTATAGAGGTTATTGCTTAGCCTAAGAAAAGCATAGTGTAGAGGTTGTTGTTTAGCCTAGAAAAACAACTTTGTAAAGGTTATTGCTAAGCCTAATGCAAAAGCATAAATAGTGGAAATCCGGTGGGGGTGTTGAGCACAAGCCGGTAGTGGATGTAGGCATTGAGGCCGAACCACTATAAATATTGTGTTGTGGTGATTGTATTATTGTGATTGTATTTGTTTAGCTTCCGCATTTTATTTGTTAATCATCACATGTGACTAGTTTAATTTAATTAAGTTAAAATTGGTCATAGTTGGTCACTATTTGCAGATCACCCTATTCACCCCCCCCCCCCCCCCCCTAGAGTTAGGATCCCTCGGACTTTCACTTACCATGGTACCACTCCTCATTTTTGGCACATGCCGCATAAAGGGCGGGGCGTTTATTTTACGCTGTTAGAATATTCAATAGATGGGGCCCATAGCGCAAAATTAGAACTTACTCCTGTTTGTTAACTCAATTCATAGTGGGTGCTCGTGGGCCGGGCCAGCCCAATACTGGCCCAGCCTGCTTTGGGCAGGGCTTTGATTAAGTGATAGAAAACCCAAAGCCCGGCCCATGTAAGGAATGCATGTGATTTAATTAGTTCAAACACTAATCAAATGCACACTTAAGTAATAAAATTAGGGGTGTACATGGGTCGGGTTGGGTCGGATTTGGCTAAATACCTCATCCGACCCAAACTAGTATGGGTTAAACATTTATAACCCATAACCGAACCTATACTAGTTTGGGTTGGGTCGGGTCGGGTCACTCGGGTTGGGTCGGGTAGGGTTGGGTTTAAATGGGTTGTACTTGTAGCTCAAATCTCATCATAGGAGCTCAAATCACAAGATATTATAAGTCTTACTGACAAATATGCAACTTGAATGAACTATCTGATTCTAATATTGTACGGTAATTGTGGTCCTTATTTTTGTAAATGTGGGGCCCAAATTTATTTGTAATTGTGGTCCTTATATTTGTAATTGAGTAAGAAAACTGATTGGGTAAAGGCTCATGCTAGATGGGCAGCTCTAACCTATCTAACCTATGCTAGATGGGCTTTGGGTAAGGTGGATATCGTTTCCAAAGAGGCAAGAATCAAACATATTTTATTGGATAACTAGGGTTTGTATTATGTAGGGTTGGGTCGGGTACATATGGGTCGGATATGTACTACATATATATCCGACCCGTTTATAAAATGGGTTACACATTTGGACATGTACCCGACCCGTTGTGCTGTGGGTTGGGGTCGGTTTTTGTCGGGTTGGGTCGGGTTGATGGGTTGGGTCGGATTGGATATGGGTTTTGTACACCCCTAAATAAAATCCCGGTTCGACCTGGCCCGACCTGATTGATTAAATGGGTGGGCTCCAGCTTAACTTTTACGGCCAGTGTTTCTAAAGCCCGGCAAGGCCTGGATATGCCTTAGCCCGGCCCGTGAACACCCCTAATGAACCTCCTTAGATAGCAGATGTTGCATAAACTCTTTCAGATTTGTGGATCCTGACCCTTCGATCAATAGTAGGGTTGTTAAAGTAATTAGGAAAAAATAAAAAAATATTAAAGAGGCCCAATCCAGAAAGTTCAAAATCCATCATCTAACTGATCCAGGCCCGGTCCATTGACAGCAAAGTATTCAGATAGTTATCTTGTCATTGGCCCAGATCAGCGTTCCTCCGCAGAAATAAACCAAGTATATATCAATGGTCAGGACCCTTTATCCATCACTAACCTTAGGCTCATGGTAATTAGTATATGATCCTCATGATAATTTTCAGTCTTTATTTTGGAAGTGCTCGTGATATCATTGTCATTATTTATTATTATTATTATTTTGCTATATTGAATCACTGGTCACAAAGAAAAGAACTATCAACGTGAGGACCAGTGATTGATTCTCGATCGGTACTGTGATGCTAAGGTGTCTTGTCATTCAGTACAATATTATAAAAATATAATGATAATATAACATTAATATGGCATTATTCTATTTTTGTTTTTAAATTATTCAATTATCATGGTATTAAAGAGTATTATTGATTTTGAAATCAAATATGCTTTCTACTACAGTAATTTTTTTCTATCATGTTTGGTAACCAAATCCTTGGAAAAAGATTTTCACTTTTTACAAAGTTGTGGAATGCATGAGTTTTGACGCTTATCCGTCCCGGGGGATTTAGGACATCTAAGAATCTCAATTTTTAGGATTTTACAAAATCCTCAGCTAAAAGGAAGAGGGTATAAAATCCTCAAATTTGCGGATTCCTTACTGGTTAATAAAATGTTATATGGAGCTGTTCCTGTGCAACTGATCTAACCCTTTGATCTAATGCTCCCTAGCATATAGACACCCACCAATTTGAGGGCCATTTGATGATTGGCCTTAAAAAAATACATGGGAAAGAGACTAAGAGAGAATATAATACTCCAAGACATACATCCTACTTCAAGACACACACCAAATTTGTAGAATGATTGCTACCTCCCAGTCTAGGTTAGTTTTGAGGCATTATGGAACCAAGTCAGGTCCCATCAGTTCAATGGTCTGGTTAACCAAAACCATGGGTTTTGCTTTTACTGTACTTTACTTTATTATACTAATAACTCATTGCTTGAGGATTGTATAATAATCATACACATTCCTATCAAACCTGGGATGATTTAGATTAGTTCTATCTTTTAAGTATATTTAATTAAGTTGATACAGGACAAGAAAGAGAAGTCCAAATATTAGATTAGCCTTAAGACAAAATTAGGCCCTTATTTTAATCACCACCCATAAACAATGAACGCTTGCCGACAAGATCGAGCGGCCACAGGAATCATGTCGGTCCACCAATTTGATTAATTCCAATAGAGAGAGAGTGAGCTTTTTGACTAATTGGCTTTGCTTAAAGCAATCTTCTTGACAAAATAGTAACTTAATCAAAAAGTAGTATAATTTGACATGGTCATGTCAGTGCCATAAGGATTAATTAAAGAAAATTATTGATAACAATAAGATTATGGTAAGGTCTTGTTCCTAAGCAAATCTACTGTTTTTAGTCTAAATTTTCTAAACTGTTCTCGATCATAGAGAAGAAAGTTGAGGAGCAGGACCTCTCCTACTAAACTAATTTCGCTAAACTCTATCTACTATCCATGAGCAAAGGGCTAGAAGAGTCAGAAATTTTGCACATAGGTAAGTTTTATATAATTCTTGCTCTCCAATGAATTTTCATGATCATCATGCTTCCTTGTGGGCATAAATAGGAGGGATGGTTTTTCTTATAAAAATTTCCAAGCGCTGTCTAGCGCTGCCCTATTAATCCACACTAAAGAGTGCCCTACTTTGATAGTAAAGGAACTATGAACTCACTTGGATTTGACAATTCATGAACTCATGGAATGTGAACTCATGGAATGTGAGCCATTGCTGCTTGGATCATTTGTAAACTTGTAAGCTGCCAATTCAATGGCTAGGATCGTCCAATCAGTGTGAAGCCAATTTATTGTATGCCTTTGATTGAATTCTTTTGATTAAAACTAAATAAACACCCCTTCATCTTGTTTCAGCAATTAAAAAAAAAAATTTCATTGAAGGGGATAGTTTGAATTTGGTTGAGCATCTTAATCACTTGAGCACACTCACTTTTAGTGAAAGATCCACTAGGATGGGTATATTACAAGGAATATATATTTGATTGAGGCGGTGATCTAGGGTAAGTTCTTTCAAAGTGATGAATTTAATAAGTGAAGCAAATTTTCTTTTTATAAATATACATTGAAATATTTGCTCCGCCTTATTTTATGAGTTGCACCCCCCCCCCCCCCCCCCCCCCCCCCCCCCCCGACCGAATTGTCATAAGCTCAAATTTAACACAGTCACAGTTAGTGGCAACCTCATGTTTCGGACTTTTTTGAGATACACTGAAAGTGAGTGCCCTTAAAAGAAGATACTTGAGTTCGCCCCATCCATAGATCAATGGATTAGAATGATCTATAGGGTTGATAACTTAATATTTTATATATCCCTGAATTTCATTTAGATCTTTCCATCCCCCACCTCTACCAGGACCTTAAATGAGTAAATGACATGACCCTAGGTGGGCCTCATGAGGAGGTGTTTATTGTTAGTTATTTATAGCTCATTTCATGGCAGTAGCGGTTCAACTGGTCAGGATTCAGGAACACCTTTTTAAAAATTTCTTTTGTACAAGAAGAGTCCCCATCTACTTCCACTTCGAAGGTCTCACATGACATGGATATGTATGAATCAGGATAATCAAATCCAGGCCGTTCACTTTACAATTCCTGATTAATTCCAGCTAAACAAGGTCACTGTCAACATGGACTTCTCACCTTCCAAAACATTTTTGATAGCCCCAACAACTAATAAGCGAAAGATTCTTTTCGCTAATTTAAGATTGTGACATTGTCAAGAAGGGTCCATGGCAAAAATATTTTTAAGATTTGGGTCCTCAATTGGCGGTTCATATTTTTTAATTATTTATTTATTCATTTTTTTGTACGATTGCAAACCCTAATGTGGGCCCTCTCAATTGATGCCAATTACAAGGACAATGAAGGATTTCAATTCTTTCGTAACTTTCAAAGGCAACAACGTTTTAAGGGCTTGTTTGCTGCTTCTTGTTTTATGAATTTATTTGCTTGTATTGAAATACATAGGAATTGAATGCATGTGATTTAGGGGTCGTTTGTCTACACCTATTTACATATGTAAATGGTGAATACGTGTAACATTTACGTATCAATCATGTTTGTCTACAATTATTTACGCATCTTGCGTGTAAATCAGATGTGTAAATGGTGTGAAAATGAGCCCATTTTCACACCAAGATTTGAACACCTGTTGAGGTGCGTTTTCAAAGAATACCCGTTATTGGAGGCGGACGGTTTCGGTTTGGGGCATTTCCGTGAAATAGGTTCCAGGTTCGAAACCCCTCCAATGCATTAGAAAAATAATAATAAAAGAGTTCTCAAAGTTTGGGCATTTCCATGAACGAGGTTTTGGGTTCGAAACCCCCCTCAAACACATTAGAAAAATAATAATAAAAGTTGTTTCAAAACGGATGATTTTAAGGGATAAGATTTGTAAGACAAAAAAACATATTAGAAGATTAAAGTAGCTCTAATGATTTTAAAGGACAAAATCTGTAAGACAAAATATATATTGAAAATAAAGATTTTAAGGAACAATCTATAAGATAAATATCTCAATGATTTTTCTATATCAACTTTTAACTAGTTAATTACCTTATTATTTTAGTTTTCTTCCAATATCTCAATGATTTTTCTAAAGTCATTTATTATTGCAATACTTTAAAAATCTTTAAACATGTATATATGAATGTAAAAGAGAAGAAATAATGTATTTTTTATAGCATTATGGCATCATTCAAAAATAAATATAATTAGCATAAAGCCTATGAGATGCATGGGTTAAGTTTTATGCAAATTGAATAATAAATTAAGATCAATATTGAATCAAATATCAATTAATAAATATAAATAATAATGCTATTTGCTTATCAAAATATAAATTCATATTTAATTAACCAAACATGTTGGAATGTATTTTTGTGAAGGTGATCACTGATAGAAATGTATTTTTTTTAAAAGTATATTTCATGTTGAAAGACATGCTCTTTTTTAAAGATCTAAAATGCAAATGAAAATTTTGATATAAAATGAACCTTTTTTCTCCTTTTTTAAATTATTATATTAAAATTTAATTTAATGAATAATAAGTATCATTTACAAAATATTTTAATACATTTACATATATCATTGAAACAAATATGGTAAAATAAATCACATATATAAATGATGCGAAAATAGTGTTATTAGACAAACGTTGTAAAAAAAAACGCATGTGTAAACGTTACATACTTAAAATTTGAATATTCATAATTTACATGTGTAAATTGTATTTACATATCCCATGTGTAAAAGATAAACGACCCCTTATGCAACAAGTAGTTAAAAAAAAATTATAGGTGGATTTTTTAAAAATGACAATCTAATTTCACCCTAGTAACTTTCATTTGCATTATTTTAGACCCCACAGCAAGGCTCAGAAATTTGTTGGCAGCCAAGTTTTCCTCCCTATAAATTGACCTAGGAATGTAATGTAATTAATATGACCATGACATGGATGAGTGGGACAAATGATATATGTGAACGTGTTAGATGGGATATCGACCTAATTGTGTACTTTTTCTTTAATCTGCTACAGATGCACGTGATTTGCGGCCAACAAGCACAAGATACCCAAAACTTCCTCCATGTTATGTGCCATGATTTTAGGTTGTCTTTGTTTGGGCACATTGTCTCCGGTTTGAAACTTTGAACATAATTCAGCAGTCCAAGTACGAAGATGGGGACCATACATGCATGGGTCACACATCATGTATATATATACGAGTGGACCTGTGCATAGTGTCAACGTTTTTTTTATTTTTTTTCTTATTTTTTTTTTTTTTTATTTTTATAACAAGGGTATCCCATCATATTTTTACCCAATAGGACTATTCTCCCGGACACATCAAGACCTGCAACCCTCGCACACTAGGTAAAGTATGAGGACAACAACATGAGACATGAGGAGCAAACCAGGGGGGCGCTACATGTGTGTGACCCCACTGACATTTGAAAAATTATTTAAAAAAAATTGATATTTAAAAAATTATTAAAAAAAATCTTTAACGAATTGAACTTATGGAAGATTTTGACCCCACTCAATGCCTAAGTTAATGGACCATCTATCTACCAAAATATATAAAAAAAAATGAACTTATGAAAAATAAGTCTTTTCTTGACTTCACTGACTCGAATTCCTGAAGCCGCCACTGGAGCAAACACAAACATTAGTAATGGTAACTTGTAACAAAGAAACATTTTCGATCATTATGCATGTATAAATGAATGTATGTCTAATAGTAGGATTCTTTTTTTTTTTTTTTGCTAACGGAGGGTTCCCAACCATTTGGGCTGGACTAATCCCTCCGGGTCCAAAGGGAAGCCGGGTAAACTCCTTGTAGCCCAGTGTGGTAGTGCAGTTTCAAACCTATAACCTACAGGTGCAAACTGTGGTCCTAGGCCAACTGAGCTATATCCCTTGGGGTTTGTCTAATAGTAGATGTATATAAGGAATTCACGATCAAATTATCTCCATCTAAGAGTTATTAATAGGGGTTAGGTTTGAAAGATATGAAATTAGGGGTTAATGATATAAGGTAGCAATCTAGATGAACTATAATTTTTCTAGGATTTGAATTACTAGGTTGATAGTTGATTATTCATTTCTCTCATTCCCTCGATTCAAATTCCATTAAAGGGGAGGTTATTAGATGGTCATTCTCCAATATTTACTTTTCGTTCCTCATCTTTAACCACATCTTGGCTAATGGGGCTGGGACCCCAAGAGAGTCGCACATGTGAGAAGAGAACCACATATGCGGGGAGTGAGAACTTGCACATGTGAGGAGTTGGGGGAGGCCAAGGTTGATCCCTGGTTATCCAGATGTGAAGCAAGATTGCTAACCAACTGAGCAACCCCTCATTCTTACCAAGAAACCCCTGGTTCTCAAGTATTAGGTTATATTTGAGTTTTAGTGTGGGAGAAAAAGTCCAAAAATAAAAGAATCTGAACACCAAACCATTTAAATTAGTTAGATATGCCAATTGACCCTAATGTGACCCATTTAAATGGACATGGCATCATCTAATCCAACCCGTTTTACTACGATGAGGTCACCTGAATAAGATGTAGGTCGAGTTGTATATGTGCATCAAGTGCAAATCTAATATAGGTCGGGTTAGATTTTCTACACCTAGTTATTTAGGGTACGGATGTAAACGGGTCGGTTCTAGTCCAAGTATAAGGTGGATCCGGACACGGAACCGTTTTGGAACCGATTTCTTGGTTCCAGAATCAGAACTGTGAATGAGAAGATGGAATCGGAACTGAATCGTACATGGAACGGATCCGGGTCTGGGTCTTGGTAGAGAATGATATGGGAAAAAACCTAGCTTCTTAAGTGAGATTCTTGAAAAATGAGGTAATATGTGGGGTCCATTGGTCGGAACCAAGATAGAACCGGACCAGAACCCGTTAACTTATTGGGCCTAAATAAGGACCCAAACTCGGTTTTCAACGGGTCGGAACCTCCTGGTAATTGGAGAACCGCAGACCCATTTACATCCAAATATAAGCATCTTTGTTGGATTGGATTTTTAAGAAAATCTGCACTTAAGTTTTTTTTTTGTGATAAAGAAGAAAAGAATAAGTTCTCTCTTTATGTCTATGGTAGACTGTTTCACATTGGTTAAGGTGGAACAACGTTTCTTTTAACTTCATTCGCTTAAGATTGTGAGGGCTTTGAAATGCGATGCAAACAAATTGAATAGTAAAAAAACAAAGGGGAAAGGTGCTTCTGTTAAATCTTTATGTTTAGAACTTTGAGAAATTACCATTTTCAGTGACACCTAATTGTGTGCATGGCAATCAAAGAAGGCATTGCAAAGGAAATATTTGAATGTAGATTAGGATAATACAAAATTTCAGGCATAGATTAAGATGAAAAGAAAGCTTGAAGAATGATCAAGCTACAAGCAACAAGGAGAATGAAGAAAGAGCTAAAGCCCAAGCTAAGTGAAGGAAGCATCCAAAGAAGATTTCAAGTCTTATGAAGACAATGTGTGAAGTATTATTAGTTTTGAGAAAGGTTTGCCATCAAATTGCAAAGGGGGAGATTGTTAGGAATTTTATATATTGTAATTTGATGGATGCATCATTATCATTTTTTTCATCACATGAATTTTCACAGATGCATTGATTTAGAAATTCTTGAAATCTTGATTTACACATGCATTGTTTTAAATCTTGTAAATCATATGTTTCATGCATGGTTTGGTTTTCATCTTGGATGCAATTTAATTTGAAAAAGAATTTTTATATATCAAGCAAGCCTATGGTTTTAAAACTTTCTAATCATTTTAGGCTTTTTTTATTTCATGTTTTTAAACCTCTTAGAATGATTTAAAATCATGTTTTCATGCTTGATTTAATGGCCCAAAAAATCCCCACAAGAAAATCTTTGAAAATATGCAAAAATGGGAATTTTTGGTCCCGGTTGACCTGCAGTGTCTTCGGTCGACCGAAACAGTGGTAGGTCGACCGAAGACACTACAGTTTGACCAAAATGTGACCGTTACAGTTTTTTTTTTCAAACGGTCATATTTTTACCCGTTGAAGGGCAGGTCGACCGAGCTGTCTATGGGGTCGACCGAAAACACGCTGATACTCACTTTTTGAGTATAAATATGAGTTCATTCCCATGAGAAAAAGGTTGAACATTTTACAACTTCTAAGCACTCTTTGAGGAGGTTGGAGAGAAGAAAAAGGGGATGAACCAAGAGAGATTAAGGGGTCATTAGTAAAGCTAAAGCTTGGATCATTAAGTTAAATCATCAAGTAAGCTTTACTTTTATTAATCATATGTTTTATGCTTTGACTAAATTATTGGTCATATTAACTATGATATGTTGAATCCATTCTTCTCTTAATCTTTGATTTTAGTTATTGGATTCTTCACCCTTGATTTCAAATCAAGTTTTGTTTCAAACTTTGTCAATCATGCTGTTAGAATTATAGGCTGTCAGGACTAAGAAAAGAATGAAGAGTCAACAAAGGCTGCTACAGAGGCCAAAATCGTTGAGGAGACAGTACCTCATCCGCTCGAGCGGATGAAGGGTCCGCTCGAGCGGACATGGCGCAGGTAGTCCGGAAAAAGTGGAAATCACTTTTCTAATAGTGCTCAAACTGATGGTTTTAATCCTAATCAAATTAGGGAATATTAAGCACGTCCCAAGGGCTATTTAAAGGACTTAAGGGCTATTCCAAATATTGACCTCACCTCTCAAAGTACTGAGTTAGATACTTGATTGAGAGAATTCTTTTCTAGAGATTTATTAAGAAGTTGTGCTGACAAGTTCTCTAGAGCCTGTTCTTCTGCATCCTTTGTAGAAGATTGTCTTCTTGCGTAGAAGATTTGAGGAGTCAAGTGCTGAATTGAGTCTGTTGCAATCAGCGGTGTGAAGTCGTTGAAGCGTGAAGCGACACAAGGTAACTTCAGTCCTTAGGTAGGGGATATCTGGGGAGGAAATCTGAGTTTCTTGTAATTGCGAGACTCATAGTACTTGATTATTGATCCAGGTTGGATCGGTGGTTTTTTACCCGGTTAGGGTTTTCCACCTAAAATTTGGTGTCCTTGTGGTGTGTGCTTGAGTTTTATTTCCGCTGCATAGTTTTTATTATTTGCACACTTTTGTCTGATTATTTGAGTAGACCAATCTAGAAATCGGGAACTCCTAAATATTTTTTCAATAATTGTTAGAATTATAGGCTGTTAGGACTAAGAAAAGAATGAAGAGTCAACAAAGGCTGCTACAGAAGCCAAAATCGTTGAGGAGACAGTACCTCATCCGCTCGAGCGGATGAAGGGTCCGCTCGAGCGGACATGGCGCAGGTAGTCCGGAAAAGTGGAAATCACTTTTCTAATAGTGCTCAAACTGATGGTTTTAATCCTAATCAAATTAGGGAATATTAAGCACGTCCCAAGGGCTATTTAAAGGACTTAAGGGCTATTCTAAATAGGGACCTCACCTCTCAAAGTACTGAGTTAGATATTTGATTGAGAGAATTCTTTTCTAGAGATTTATTAAGAAGTTGTGCTGACAAGTTCTCTAGAGCCTGTTCTTCTGCATCCTTTGTAGAAGATTGTCTTCTTGCGTAGAAGATTTGAGGAGTCAAGTGCTGGATTGAGTCTGTTGCAATCAGCGGTGTGAAGTCGTTGAAGCGTGAAGCGACACAAGGTAACTTCAGTCCTTAGGTAGGGGATATCTGGGGAGGAAATCTGAGTTTCTTGTAATTGCGAGATTCATAGTACTTGATTATTGATCCAGGTTGGATCGGTGGTTTTTTACCCGGTTAGGGTTTTCCACCTAAAATTTGGTGTCCTTGTGGTGTGTGCTTAAGTTTTATTTCCACTGCATAGTTTTTATTATTTGCACACTTTTGTATGATTATTTGAGTAGACCAATCTAGAAATCGGGAACTCCTAAATATTTTTTCAATTGGTATCAGAGTAGGTTGCACTAAGTTATTGTGTTTGATCCATAAAGATTTCTAGAATGGTGCTCAATAGAGAAGGGACATCAACTACCAAGCCTCCTTTGTTTGATGGTTCTAATTATGCATATTGGAAGCAAAGGATGATTGGATTTCTTAAGTCCATTGATGATGATGTGTGGGATATTGTTGAGGAGGGCTACTCCATACCAACGATAGTGGTTAGTGGACAAACTGTTCCTAAACCTAAAGCTGAATGGATTAAGGATGAGAAGCGTGCCTCAAATTGTAATAACAAAGCAATGAATAGTATATTCAATGGAGTGTCTGCTGAAGAGTTCCGTAGGATTTCCACTTGCAAAACTGCAAAAGAAGCATGGGAAGTCTTACAGACGGTTTATGAGGGTACAGACACGGTGAAGCAAGCAAAATTGCAAAGGCTAACTAAAGAATTTGAAACCATCGTGATGGAAGAAGATGAGACCTTTGATCAATTTTATGCAAAACTGAATGATATTGTCAATTCTGTTTTCAATCTGGGTGAGGAAATTCAAGAAAACAAGATTGTCAAGAAAATTTTGCGGTCTCTACCTTCGAGGTTCGATTCTAAAGTTGACGCTATTGAAGAAAACAAGAATCTTGATACCCTCAAGATCAACCAGCTAGTTGGAAATCTTCAAACCTTTGAAGCAAACCGGTTGAATAAAGGAAAATCAAAAGAGAAGGGTATTGCTTTAAAAGCCATCTCAGAATAAAAAAAGAAGCCTGAAAAGAAAATTGAATCTGATTCTGAATCTAATGGTGAAGATAATATGGCTGAGTTTATGAAGTGCTTCAAAAAATACATGAAGTCAAAAAAGGCGAATTGGAAGCATTAAAAATCTGGAAAGAAAGACTCTGCCAAAGGAACAAAGTGTTTCGAGTGCCAAGGCTATCGTCATTATGCTAATGAATGTGCTAACAAGAAAAAGGGTACAAAGCAAAAGGTTCTCAACACAATTTGGGATGAAGAATCTTCTGAAGAAGAAAAGGAAGAAGAAAGTGATTTTGAAAACGATCCTTCAGATAAAGGGAAGGAAAAGTTTCTGGCGTTCCTGGCTACGTCTGTGTCTGACAATGATGCTGATAGTGATGATGAGATGTCAGATCAAGAGAAAGATTTTGAAGAATTGTACCATGCTACATATGCTGATTGCGTCAAGATGACTAAATTTGCTAACAAGGTCACTATCAAGTTGAAGGCTGCTCAAGAAGAAAATTCTGCATTGAAAATTGAATGAGAGCAAGCGCTCAAACAGGTTCATCTCTTGAAAAGTCAGAAAATCTGTTTGACTGAAAATTTGACTACTGATGGTCTAAAACTGCAGAAAGCTGAAAAAGAAGTAGCAGATCTGAAGAATGAGACAGTGACACTGAAAGCTGAAAATCAAGATCTGCAAGGAAGACTAAAGATCACTTTGTCCGAGCTAGAAGTAACAAAAGCTTCTCTACACAAGATGAACATTGGTACGAAAAATCTTACAAATATCTTGTGCAGTCAGAAGTCTCAATTTGATAGAAGCGGTCTTGGTTATGATCATGGTGCATCCACTTCAAATACTAAAGGAAAAATAATTTTTGTTTCAAGTGTTGCACATACTACTCCACATACTGCACTTCTACACAATGTGTCGAGTAGTTTCAAGAAAAAGAATGTGTCACGCGCTGCACGCACATCCACTTGTCACCATTGTGGAAAGACAGGACACATTCGTCCCCATTGCAAGAAGCTACAAAGTCTACCAAAGACCAAGCAATGGCGGAAGAATTTTTCTCCACCCAAGACAACTCAAATTTGGGTTAGAAAATCTGATTTGCCAAAGGAGTTTGCTCACACTATGCTGAAAGTTCAAACTACAAAAGTGTGGGTGGCTACTCATAACAAGCCCTGATCAAGGAGGTCAAGTCCCCATTCCCAGTGCTGATACGAAGATCATATTGAGAGGGAGTCAAAATCGAGGGGGAGCTACTGCATCCAGATTGATGAAAGCTGTATGATTATTCTTGTTTGTCAATTGTGGACAAATTCAAGGGGAGAAGAATGAAGCCTAGAGGAGTTCTACAAGCTAAGGCAATTCAAGATCTACAGTGCTGATTTTTTTATTTAAAAAATTTATTGTATTTTGGGTTTTTCTTTTGGGTAGATCTTATTGTATAGTTCTAGGAGATTTGTCCACGAATTGTCAAAAGGGGGAGATTGTTAGAATTATAGGCTGTCCGGACTAAGAAAAGAATGAAGAGTCAACAAAGGCTGCTACAGAAGCCAAAATCGTTGAGGAGACAGTACCTCATCCGCTCGAGCGGACATGGCGCAGGTAGTCCGGAAAAAGTGGAAATCACTTTTCTAATAGTGCTCAAACTGATGGTTTTAATCCTAATCAAATTAGGGAATATTAAGCACGTCCCAAGGGCTATTTAAAGGACTTAAGGGCTATTCCAAATATTGACCTCACCTCTCAAAGTACTGAGTTAGATATTTGATTGAGAGAATTTTTTTCTAGAGATTTATTAAGAAGTTGTGCTGACAAGTTCTCTAGAGCCTGTTCTTCTGCATCCTTTGTAGAAGATTGTCTTCCTACTTAGAAGATTTGAGGAGTCAAGTGCTGAATTGAGTCTGTTGTAATCAGCGGTGTGAAGTCGTTGAAGCGTGAAGCGACACAAGGTAACTTCAGTCCTTAGGTAGGGGATATCTGGGGAGGAAATCTGAGTTTCTTGTAATTGCGAGATTCATAGTACTTGATTATTGATCCAGGTTGGATCGGTGGTTTTTTACCCGGTTAGGGTTTTCCACCTAAAATTTGGTGTCCTTGTGGTGTGTGCTTGAGTTTTATTTCCGCTGCATAGTTTTTATTATTTGCACACTTTTGTCTGATTATTTGAGTAGACCAATCTAGAAATCGGGAACTCCTAAATATTTTTTCACATGCTTAGCCAAAATCTTTGATTTCTTTATAGCATGATACATTAACTTGTTTGAAACTCTCTTTGTTGTTTTCAATCTATTTGAACTTTAGTTAAACTAGTTTGTTTTGAAAACAACATTGATAATGCATCACATGTTTTAGACATTATTAATTTCATACAACTTGTAATCTTTTGATTTTCATAACATTAACAAGTTAATTATTTTTCATGTGATTTGCATATATCTTCAATCAAATCTTTTTATGTGCCTTAAACTTTAAAATGCTTTGAGCATATATTTTGATTGAACTTATTTTTAACTTGATTGAAGTTTTCATACACACACTTCATAAGCATTCATCTTTGTAATTCTTAGAGTGTTGTGTGAGTTAGCTTTACACTTTCATATTCGCCTATTTAAAAGGAAATTAAATTGAGCTTAAATTGTAATCTCTTAGAGTGTTTTGTGAAGATACATTCTTTGAGAGAAATCTTTTATTGTAGAGGTTATTGCTTAGCCTAAGAAAAGCATAGTGTAGAGGTTGTTGTTTAGCCTAGAAAAATAACTTTGTAAAGGTTATTGCTAAGCCTATTGCAAAAGCATAAATAGTGGAAATCCGGTGGGGTGTTGAGCACAAGCCGGTAGTGGATGTAGGTATTGAGGCCGAACTACTATAAATCTTGTGTTGTGGTGATTGTATTATTGTGATTGTATTTGTTTAGCTTCCGCATTTTATTTGTTAATCATCACATGTGACTAGTTTAATTTAATTAAGTTAAAATTGGTCATAGTTGGTCACTATTTGTAGATCACCCTATTCACCCCCCCTCTAGGGTTAGGATCCCTCGGACTTTCACTTACCATGGTACCAACTCCTAATTTTTGGCACATGCCGCATAAAGGGCGGGGCGTTTATTTTACGCTGTTAGAATATTCAATAGATGGGGCCCATAGCGCAAAATTAGAACTTACTCCTGTTTGTTAACTCAATTCATTGCTAAAATCTTGAGTGATTGCTCCATAAATTGACCACTTTCTTTCTTCATTATCTCTAATGGTCTGATGAACCTTAGGGGTGCTCGTGGGCCGGGCCAGCCCAATACTGGCCCAGCCTGCTTTGGGCGGGGCTTAGATTAAGTGATAGAAAACCCAAAGCCCGGCCCGTGTAAGGAATGCAAGTGATTTAATTAGTTCAAACACTAATCAAATGCACACTTAAGTAATAAAATCCCGGTTCGACCTGGCCCGGCCTGATTGATTAAATGGGTGGGCTCCAGCTTAACTTTTACGGCCAGTGTTTCTAAAGCCCGGCGAGGCCTGGATATGCCTTAGCCCGGCCCGTGAACACCCCTACTGAACCTCCTTAGATAGCAGATGTTGCATAAACTCTTTCAGATTTGTGGATCCTGACCCTTCGATCAATAGTAGGGCTGTGAAAGTGATTAGGAAAAAATTCAAATATTAAAGAGGCCCAATCCAGAAAGTTCAAAATCCATCATCTAACTGATCCAGGCCCGGTCCATTGACAGCAAAGTATTCAGATAGTTATCTTGTCATTGGCCCAGATCAGCGTTCCTCCGCAGAAATAAACCAAGTATATATCAATGGTCAGGACCCTTTATCCATCACTAACCTTAGGCTCATGGTAATTAGTATATGATCCTCATGATAATTTTCGGTCTTTATTTTGGAAGTACTCGTGATATCATTGACATTATTTATTATTATTATTATTTTGCTAGATTGAATCACTGGTCACAAAGAAAAGAACTATCAACGTTAGGACCAGTGATTGATTCTCGATCGGTACTGTGATGCTAAGGTGCCTTGTCATTTAGTACAATATTATAAAATTATAATGATAATATAACATTAATATGGCATTATTCTATTTTTGTTTTTAAATTATTCAATTATCATGGTATTAAAGAGTATTATTGATTTTGAAATCAAATATGCTTTCTACTACAGTAATCTTTTTCTATCATGTTTGGTAACCAAATCCTTGAAAAAAGATTTTCACTTTTCACAAAGTTGTGGAATGCATGAGTTTGACGCCTATCCATCCCGGGGGCTTTAGGACATCTAAGAATCTCAATTTTTAGGATTACTAGGTACCACCTCCCCTACAAAATCCTCAGCTACAAGGAAGAGGGTATAAAATCCCCAAATTTGCAGATTCCTTATTGGTTAATAAAATGTTATATGGAGCTGTTCCTGTGCAACTGATCTAACCCTTTGATCTAATGCTCCCTAGCATATAGACACCCACCAATTTGAGGGCCATTTGATGATTGGCCTTAAAAAAATACATGGGAAAGAGACTAAGAGAGAATATAATACTCCAAGACATACAGCCTGCTTCAAGACACACACCAAATTTGTAGAATGATTGCTACCTCCCAGTCTAGGTTAGTTTTGAGGCATTATGGAACCAAGTCAGGTCCCATCAGTTCAATGGTCTGGTTAACCAAAACCATGGGTTTTGCTTTTACTGTACTTTACTTTATTATACTAATAACTCATTGCTTGAGGATTGTATAATAATCATACACATTCCTATCAAACTTGGATGATTTAGATTAGTTCTATCTTTTAAGTATATTTAATTAAGTTGATACAGGACAAGAAAGAGAAGTCCAAATATTAGATTAGCCTTAAGACAAAAATTAGGCCCTTATTTTAATCACCACCCATAAACAATGAACGCTTGCCGACAAGATCGAGCGGCCACAGGAATCATGTCGGTCCACCAATTTGATTAATTCCAATAGAGAGAGAGTGAGCTTTTTGACTAATTGGCTTTGCTTAAAGCAATCTTCTTGACAAAATAGTAACTTAATCAAAAAGTAGTATAATTTGACATGGTCATGTCAGTGCCATAAGGATTGAATAAAAGAAAATTATTGATAACAATAAGATTATGGTAAGGTCTTGTTCCTAAGCAAATCTACTGTTTTTAGTCTAAATTTTCTAAACTGTTCTCAATCATAGAGAAGAAAGTTGAGGAGCAGGACCTCTCCTACTGAACTAATTTCGCTAAACTCTATCTACTATCCATGAGCAAAGGGTTAGAAGAGTCAGAAATTTTGCACATAGGTAAGTTTTATATAATTCTTGCTCTCCAATGAATTTTCATGATCATCATGCTTCCTAGTGGGCATAACTAGGAGGGACGGTTTTCTTATAAAAATTTCCAAGCGCTGTCTAGCGCTGCCCTATTAATCCACAACTAAAGAGTGCCCTACTTTGATAGTAAAGGAACTATGAACTCACTTGGATTTGACAATTCATGAACTCATGGAATGTGAGCCATTGCTGCTTGGATCATGTGTAAACTTGTAAGCTGCCAATTCAATGGCTAGGATCGTCCAATCAGTGTGAAGCCAATTTATTGTATGCCTTTGATTGAATTCTTTTGATTAAAACTAAATAAACACCCCTTCATCTTGTTTCAGCAATTAAAAAAAAAAATTTCATTGAAGGGGATAGTTTGAATTTGGTTGAGCATCTTAATCACTTGAGCACACTCACTTTTAGTGAAAGATCCACTAGGATGGGTATATTACAAGGAATATATATTTGATTGAGGCGGTGATCTAGGGTAAGTTCTTTCAAAGTGATGAATTTAATAAGTGAAGCAAATTTTCTTTTTATAAATATACATTGAAATATTTGCTCTGCCTTATTTTATGAGTCAAGTTATTCTCTCACAAGTTGGTCCCCCGTGAATTGTCATAAGCCCAAATTTAACACATTCACAGTTAGTGGCAATCTCATGTTTTGGACTTTTTTGAGATACACTGAAAGTGAGTGCCCTTAAAAGAAGAAAGAAGATACCTGAGTCCACCCCATCCATAGATCAATGGATTAGAATGATCTATAAGGTTGATAACTTAATATTTTATATATCCCTGAATTTCATTTAGATCTTTTCATCCCCCACCTCCACCGGGATCATAAATGAGTAAATGACATGACCCTAGGTGGGCCTCATAAGGAGGGGTGTTCATTGTTAGTTATTTATTTATAGCTCATTTCATGGCAGTAGCGGTTCAACTGGTCAGGATTCAGGAACACCTTTTTAAAAATTTCTTTTGCCACTTCGAAGGTCTCACATGACATGGATATGTATGAATCAGGATAATCAAATCCAGGCCGTTCACTTTACAATTCCTGATTAATTCCAGCTAAACAAGGTCACTGTCAACATGGACTTCTCACCTTCCAAAACATTTTTGATAGCCCCAACAACTAATAAGCAAAAGATTCTTTTCGCTAATTTAAGATTGTGACATTGTCAAGAAGGGTCCATGGCAAAAATATTTTGAAGATTTGGGTCCTCAATTGGCGGTTCATATTTTTTAATTATTTCTTTATTCATTTTTTTGTACGATTGCAAACCCTAATGTGGGCCCTCTCAATTGATGCCAATTACAAGAACAATGAAGGATTTCAATTCTTTCGTAACTTTCAAAGGCAACAACGTTTTAAGAGCTTGTTTGCTGCTTCTTGTTTTATGGATTTGTTTGCTTGCATTGAAATACATAGGAATTGAATGCATGTGATTTATGCAACAAGTAGTTAAAAAAATAATTATAGGTCGATTTTTAAAAATGACAATCTCATTTCACCCTAGTAACTTTTATTTGCATTTTTTTAGACCCCACAGCAAGGCTCAGAAATTTGTTGGCAGCCAAGTTTTCCTCCCTATAAATTGACCTAGGAATGTAATGTAATTAATATGACCATGACATGGATGAGTGGGACAAATGATATATGTGAACGTGTTAGATGGGATATCGACCTAATTGTGTACTTTTTCTTTAACCTGCTACAGATGCACGTGATTTGCGGCCAACAAGCACAAGATACCCAAAACTTCCTCCATGTTATGTGCCATGATTTTAGGTTGTCTTTGTTTGGGCACATTGTCTCCGGTTTGAAACTTTGAACATAATTCAGCAGTCCAAGTACGAAGATGGGGGCCATACATGCATGGGTCACACATCATGTATATATATACGAGTGGACCTGCGCATCGGTGTCAAGGTCTTTTTTTTTTTTTTTTTTATAACAAGGGTATCCCATCATATTTTTACCCAATAGGACTATTCTCCCGGACACATCAAGACCCTCGGCCGCAACCCTCGCACACTAGGTAAAGTCTGAGGACCACAACATGAGACATGAGGAGCAAACCAGGAGCGGCGCTACATGTATGTGAGTGGGGTCAATTGAGCCCACTGAAATTTGAAAAATTATTTTAAAAAAAACTGACATTTAAAAGGTTATTAAAAAAATCTTTAATGAATTGAACTTATGGAAGATTTTGACCACACTCAATGCCTAAATTAATGGGCCATCTATCTACCAAAATATAAAAAGTAAATAAACTTATGAAAAATAAATTTTTTGTTGACCCCACTGACTCAAATTCCTAGAGCCGTCACTGGAGCAACACACACATTAGTAATGGTAACTTGTAACAAAGAAACATTTTCATTATGCATGTATAAATGAATGTATGTCTAATAGTAGGATTCTTTTTTTTTTTTGCTAACGGAGGGTTCCCAACCCTTTGGGCTGGACTAATCCCTCTGGACCCAGAGGGAAACCGGATAAACTCCCCTATAGTCTCAGTGTGGTAGTGCAGTTTCAAACCACAACCTCCGGGTGCAAACTGTGATCCTAGGCCAACTAAGCTACCTCTTGGGGTTTGTCTAATAATAGATGTATCTAAGGAATTCACAATCAAATTATCTCCATCCAAGAGTTATTAATAGGGGTTAGGTGTGAAAGATATGAAATTAGGGGTTAATGATATAAGGTAGCAATCTAGATGAACTATAATTTTTCTAAGATTTGAATTACTAGGTTGATAGTTGATTATTCATTTCTCTCATTCCCTCGATTCAAATTCCATTAAAGGGGATGTTATTAGATGGTCATTCTCCAATATTGTAGGGAGTGAGAACTTGCACATGTGAGGAGTTGGGGGAGGCCAAGGTTGATCCCAGATTATCCAGATGAGAAGCAAGATTGCCAACCAACTGAGCAACCCCTTGTTCTTTCCGAGAAACCCATAGTTCTCAAGTATTAAGTTATATTTGAGTTTTACTGTGGGAAAAAAGGGCCAAAAATAAAAAAATCTGAACACCAAACCATTTAAATTAGTTAGATATGCCAATTGACCCTAATGTGACCCATTTAAATGGATATGGAATCATCTAATCCAACCCGTTTTACTACGATGAGGTTTATTTGACTCACAACTCACCTGAATAAGATGTAGGTCGAGTTATATATGTGCATCAAGTGCAAATCTAATATAGGTCGGGTTAGATTTTTCTACACCTAATTATTTAGGGTATGGATGTAAACGGGTCAGTTCTAGTCCAGATATAAGGTGGACCCGGGCTCGGAACCGTTTTGGAACCGGTTTCTTGGTTCCAGAATCGGATATGTGAATGAGAAGATGGAATTGGAACGGAACCGTCGATGAAACGGATCCGGATCCGGGTCCGGGTCTAGGTTGAGAATGATATGGAAAAAAAATCTAGCTTCTTAAGTGCGATTCTTGAGAAATGAGGTAATATGTGGGGTCCATGGGTCGGAACTAAGATAGAACCGGAACAAGACCCGTTTACTTATTGGGCGTAAATAAGGACCCAAACTCGGTTTTCAATGGGTCGGAACCTCCTGTTAATCGGAGAACCGCATACCCATTTACATCCCTATATAAGCATATCTGTTGGATTGGGTTTTTAAGAGAATCTGCACTTAACATTTTTTTTTTGTGATAAAGAAGAAAAGAATAAGTCCTCTCTTTATGTCTATGGTTGACTATTTCACATTGGTTAAGGTGGAACAATGTTTCTTTTAACTTCATTCGCTTAAGCTTGTGAGGTCTTTGAAATGCGATGCATACAAATTGAATGGTAAAAAAACAAAGGGGAAAGGCCGAAAGGTGCTTATGTTAAATCTTTATGTTTAGAACTTTGAGAAATTACCATTTTCAGTGACGCCTAATTGTGTGCATGGCAATCAAAGAAGGCATTGTAAAGGAAATATTTGAATGTAGATTAGGATAATACAAAATTTCAGGCATGCATAGATTAAGTCCAATTGCATTATTATATATATATATAACTCATGCATTTACTTTGTCTCTAGTTGTTTTAATAGAATAGATAGGAAATGGGTCAGGAAGGTAGGCATGTAAATAAGGCCTTGACTTTCTTAAGATTTTCATAAGCAGAGAGTTATTTTTGAAGTACTTGCATTTGATTCTTCACTCTTTTTTTTTGATAAAATAGGAACCCGCCGACCCTCCTACGGATACATAGAACCACCCACTAGCCCTATGTATCGGTTAAGGCCTTAAAGGGATTCGAAGGCATGACCTCCAGATTAGAACTGAACTTCCTAATGACACGAACATTTTAAGTGTGGGTAACATTTTAAGTGTGGGTACATTTTAAGTGTAATCACATGCACTATCATATTGGGGCCACAAGGGATTTACTTGGTTCCTCACAGGCTCATAAGGATTAGTCTACCCAAAGGGCTGGAACACCCTTTGTTTTATATATATATATATATATATCTTCACTTTTAATCACCTGCACTATCATACTGGGGTCACAAGGGATTTACTTGGCTCCTCATAGGCTCATAGGGATTAGTCAGATCCAAAGGGCTGGAACACCCTCCGTTATATATATATATATATATATAAATATATAAAGAAATAGAAACATGCACTTGGTATTAATTTCTAAAATTCAGATAAAACAAACAATCTTGGATATGGGTCGGGTTGACATGCCGATCTGATTTTGCGACCCCTACTCCCGACTCCTTTAAATAAGTCAAGCTTGCATTAGAAGTTTACTTCTTCTAGAATGCCTCACCATTTGACTATTGGGGAGATTTGCCACATGAGTCAGATGTTGATCCCATAAGTTTAAATGCAAGTCTAACCTCAAGAGGATCCTGACCCGACTTACCACCGGATTAGGACTTTATCAATAAATTATCCTTGGACCAACCCAAACGCTTAATTTTACGTGGGACCATGACATGCAAGCCATAAATTCTTGCACTTAGCTCGTTTATATATGATAGCTCTGCACCTTGCCATAGATGTCTCGCAACAGATGAGTCAATGGAGCATGTTGGATCATTTCTTATATTCCCAGTTAGACTAGTGCATCTAGGTCAACTAGGATCAAGGCTAAGGATCCGAGCAAATTTTCATCATTCATATCATGGCTTTCTTTGGTCTACAAAAAAAATATTATATATTAATATAATATGTACAGCGTAACACTATCGTGTATGGCAATTAACTAATTAAGTGAAAATAAAGTGAATCCAGATAAGAAATGATAAAGGGTCATATCAAAAGTATATAATTTCAAAATTACTTCCAAATTTTTCAAAAAAAAAGTAAAAAAAAAAAAAAAAAAACAATCTACTTTTCTACACAAAAAGTCAAAAAAAATACATACCAAACAACTAAAATGAAACACCATCATAACCCCTTATATTTTATTTTCTCTTGATTTGATACTTCACCTCACTATACTTCAATTCACCATACATCCAAACACGCCTTTACCTAACGCTGCATACAAATGTACATAAAAATTTATCATCATAAACTGCCAAACTCGCCACAATATAAAGGCTTCACTGGAGATGTAAGAGGAACCCCAAATCAAGCATCTACTAAACATGAATGGGAAGATAATAACGTTTAGAGCCCACAAATGTCTCAATCACATTATGAAAATCAGTATTCAAATTAAAGGCATGATTAGGTTATAAAAAGCTAACAATTGTCATTTCCATTCTATTTTTATTAGTTTCTTTTCTCTATGGGTAAGCTGGATCGAAGTTCTTGGCATCAACATTTGATTTGATTGAGGAAGATATTAGAGAACCTTTGAATGATGCATTTCATGAATTCCCAATTCCAAGGAGTGCAATCGCCACGGCACGTTTACAGTGATCAAATTGTGCGTTATGGGCAGTCAGACATAGATCAATAGTCATAACTGGATAATTATAGGCATCCGATCATAGCAAGATTTATCTTCTAATTAGGACACTTGTGCAGCTGATTTTCTCATAAAAAATGAGGATTGAGGACATGTTTTTTCTTGCACTACATTAAAATTCATATTTGATACAAACTACTTTTCTGCATAGCCTGTTCTGAATTTTTCAGGGCACAGGGTAAGAGTAAAAATTAGGCATATATATAAATATACTTAGTGATGGCCTCATTCATTTTTTAACCAATATCTAACATGTTAAAATTAACTAAAAATTTAACATTCAAGGCATATAAATTCAAACTTCAATATATAAACATTCAAATAAAAGGCTATAATGTATAAACAAGACAAATACTTGTAAGTTGTAACATTCAATAGTTCTTTTACAAGATAAATACTTGTAATTTGCAAAAGGTTCAGATGATTAAATGAATTAGAAGCATAAGAAGAAAAGAAAAACAAAAAGGACTTAAATTTAAATGTGTAGTGCAAAAAAAAAATGTGTGGATTGCATAAAATTAAATGTGTGGCATTAACAAAAAAATAAATGTGTGGATTTTTCAATAAAAATAAATGTGTGGATTTTTCAATAAATGTAAATGTGTGGGAATTGCAATAAAAATAAATGTGTGATAAGTGTGCTCTTTTTTTATTCTCAAACCGAGTTCATAATTACTTATTTCATGCCCTTAGGATCTTGGGTTGTCAATCCAAGAACAACAACAAAGGAAACACAATTCAAGCATTAATCACATAAGAAAAAGAATAAAAAAAATCACACTTTTACTAATATGCAATGTTTTTACATAAAAGATGGAGAATTAAAATTCCAAAAACAATTACATACTAGGATGAAAGGAACCTCTCTAGTTGAAGCATCAAGTTGGGACAAGCCTTCTTGAAAAGAGATGAGCTATGGTAGAGAAAGGAGATGGATAGAATGGTGGAGGAATTAAAAGGTTCAAATGTTGATTATGGGGCCCGCAAAAGCTCAAAAAAAATAAATCTAAGGCTATAAGGTTTCATAAACTTTTTATTTAGTTCCAAATCAACAGTAATATTGTTGCATTCAGGGTGGGCCAGGGACTTTTGTAACAAAGCTAAATGCTAACTGGCCATCAAAATTTTAAGTGGGCCCAATCATGATAAATCAAAATCAGTTAATTTTGCATATAACATTACACATTTTTCAGTGGGCCTAATTATGAAAAACTAAAATTGTGTTGGACAAGGAATTGTGTAATAGTAAACTGAGCATCAAATTTTTTCAGTGGGCCTAATTATGAAAATTAAAATTGAGCATACTCATCTAATAATTTTAATATTAATTTTATTTTCCAGTGAATCTCGTCAATCTTGTTTTTGGGCCCCTCGAAAAATGGGCCCGGGGCGAGCGCACTTCCGGCCCCCCTTCAGGGCCGGCCCTGCTTTTCTGTAAGAAAAAATATAAAAAATGAGCCACCGTGGGAGTGTTTGGAAACAAGATATTTTAAGAGATTTTATTATATTATATGCTAGTTTAGAATATAATCTATGCACCAAAAAAGGAGGTGTTTGGGTAACCTAGAAAGTATATTACAATATCTTACTTTCTTCTAAAAACCTTCATATTACATTATTCAAAGATATGCTGTATAAGATAATCTTTTGTTACAAAATCTTTTTTATATAGAAAGAACTCATGGGAAACTATTAATTATAGTGGCCCACTATAAGTTTTAACATTTAATGATCCTCATTGCAAGTTTGCAACTATGACTCCTAATATTACATTGGCCCCAAAATGCTTACAAATTTAATGTGGAATCCTATAACAATATCACAATTACATGGCCATTTTTAATTATCAATATTAGGAGGGTCTTATTAATGTCACACTAGGGACCTTTCATCATGATTACCAACATTAGGTGGGTCACATACTATCAAAATTAGCTCGGTTTCTAATTAATTACTAAAATTGAATTGTGAGATTGCAGTTAGAAGTTTTTCATCATTAAATTGGTCCAACTATTTGACTATCAATATCAAATAGGTCCCATAATGATATCTCATAGATGGATTCATCAATGATGCTTGACATTAGATAAGGTTTTACCAAAAAATAAAAAATAAATAGGCTCATTTGTGATAATCGCCATTAGATGTATTACACTATGTCTATCAACATTTGGTGGACCTACCTTAATCAAACAGTATTGTTTGGATCCCAAGGTTTTAACATTTAATCATGTGATTTTTTAACAATAGTGGGTCCTACCATGATTATTAACACATGTGATTACAAATTAGTGGGTCCTGCATTGGGTCAATTGATTACTTTCATTCCATTTTTTATTTAGTATATCAATTTGTGAGTTTTTTTATAAATTGCCAAACACTTCAAAGGTATATTGAAATTTGTAAAAATTGCCAAACGCTATAAGTGACACTATATAATAATATGATACTATTTTATTCTATTATAATGAAATCTTACAATATTTAAACTTATTGATATTATATTATGCAGTTATCCAAACACCCACAACTTTCTATTAAGTAGATAATGGCAAATACGGGTCGATCCACAGAGATTTGTAGAAACAAGATCCACAAATCCTCGATCAGTTTTCACACTAGGGATTTTAAAACCACAATTAATCAAGAAATTAATAACTAAAATGATATCAAAGGAAATCTAAACACAAATTAATCAGAGAAAGAGAGATCAGGGTATTGGATTTCACCAAAATATATTTAATCATTCCAAAATTACTTCATAGTCTTTTCCCAACAAAACTCAATCCAATGTGCAAGCAACTGCCTTGGATCGGAAGATTTAGCTTTGAAAACCTTTTTTTTTCTTACAAATTCAATTATCTAATTAGTACCTAAGACTCCTGTGTGGGGGTGTTTTCACTAAGCCGAGATCAGCACTAGCCCAGGCATCCGGACAGAATGATTACGCCTCCCCTGGGCCAAAGGTGACCGCGGCAGAAAGACCGCGGCATTCGCCGAGGCGGGAGCTCTCGAAGACTAGACTTACCCGACCTCGGCAGCGCGGATTTGACGGAGACTGATGGGACCAGCGACAGAACAACGGCGCATGCCAAGGCATGCCCTGCAGCTTATCATTACTGACAAAACGGCGCGTACAGGACACGTGCGCCCCCAGGGCATGGCTCCGGGCCAGGCCTGATGGGACCTGGCCCAAAAGTCAGCACCGCCGCCTGACCCAGCAAGCCTAGCATTTAATGAAGCATGGGCCAGCATTTAATGCATTATGGGCTGAGTGGACGTAGCCACTCGAGTGGCCGGCCCAGTCTCGGAACTCGCCCACAAAGGTCAACCCCATCGCCTATAAATAGCACATCCACTTCCATCCAAAGGTACGCAACCCATCATACACACTATCCCTCTGCAATTTCCTCTCCTTCTCCCCTGCTCGTTCATTGCACTAACTTAAGCATCGGAGAGCCTTGCGCTGCCTGCAGCCAGGGTCCTCTGACGTGTTTTCTTCTCCTCCTCCTCAGGTCTAGTCGGAGCCTCAGCAGCAATCTTCATCTAAACTACTTGAATCAGGGGTCCTAATCCCTGCTTTGAAGTCCTTAATTTTTAGGCACTTACAATTGGCGCCGTCTGTGGGAAGATACCAACCCATACCTCAAAACCTTTCCCAAAACTCTCTCAAAACCTTTCCTAAAAACCCTTTCCAATCACCATGGCTCCGAGAAACAAGAGAGGCGCAGAGCACCCGAAGTCTCTCCCCCCAGGGCCGCTGGTTCTCCCTGGACCATTGCCCTACGCGTCGAGGGAAGTCGCAGAGGTAGAAAGCTACCACACTGAGTCCGCGTCATCACCGCTAGAGGCGGAGGATCCGCCGCGGCTGAACGCTCCCCTTCAGGAGCGCTTCCCGAAGGACAAGGCCCCGGCTGCGGAGGGGTCACATCGATCCGGGCGCCACTCGGACCGCGGCGGCAACAGAGCCGACCCCGCTCAAGCCGCGATCAGGGCTCAGAATCTCGCCCTCCAGGAGAAGGATGATCTCATCCGCCAGCTCAGGCAGCAGCTCCGAGAGAAGGGAGTAGCCCCCGGGGGCGGTGATCCCGTGGGCAGGAAGGATCCCGTCACCCGGCAAAGACTTGAGAGATCATCTGAACGATAAGAGTCGGGAGCGAAGTCACGTCGGGAGTTCTTACCATGACCATGAAGACAGGGGGTCGGTGCCGAGATCGGAGGGCGGCAGACCAGCAGGCTCTGATCAACCGCCTGGTCAAGCAGGCCCTCCAGAACACCCTGAGGGAGGCAGGGCTCGCCCAAAGCCAGCTGGACCTCCCCGACTTCGCTGGCCTCGACTCGTCGCCCTTCACCAGAGAGATAATCGAGTATCCCCTCCCCAAGAAGTTCAGTGTTCCAAGGTTCACCCTCTACGACGGGACCTCGGATCCAGCAGCGCATCTTCCGCCATTTCACAACAGAAATTGTCCGTCTGGGGTGACGTTGGGCATCTCAACTGCAGAGTCTTCTCCTCCAGCCTGGGGGACCTACCCCTCAAATGGTTCTGTGCGCTCCCCGAGGGATCGATCTCGAGCTGGGCCCAGTTGCGGGACTCCTTCCTCGGGAAATTCCAGGCGCACAGAGACATTCCCAAGACCGACAGCGACATCATGGCCCTCAGGATGAGGTGGAGCGAAAGCGTCACTCAGTTCGCAAAGAGGTTCTGGACAGTATACAGCCAGATCGACAACTCCTCCGAGGACGTGGCAATCAAATCTTTCCAGCACGCCCTCCTGCCGGGGTGCGAGCTCAGGAGAGAGCTCGTCCGAATCCTGTGCCCTCCGTCACAGCCCTCATGACAAGGGTAAATAAGTATATCGAGCAGGAGGAGGACGAGGCGCGCGCCAACGAAAGTTTCGGCGTCTCCAAGAGCCGATCTCGGCAAGGAAACCGATCTCGGCAGGATAGCCGATCGCGCAGGAAGACCGATCCAGGCTTGAGGATCGGTCCGCAGACGAAGAAAGGAGGACCTCCCGTAGGGATGAAGCAAGCCGGGAAAATCGCTCGGGCGACCGGGCCTCGTCTTGGGCTCGCACCTCGGGAGGAGGCAAGAGACACAAACCATCTTACCGTTCGCATGAGAGAGTCAACACGGTTTTTACAGAACCGATTCACCAGATCCTGGAAAAGATCCAGGGAAAACCATACTTCAAGTGGCCGCGCCCCTTGCAGGGCGATAACTCCAAGAGAGATCAAGACAGGTTCTGCGCTTTTCACAAGCAGAACGGGCATAACACCAATGATTGCTACTGTCTCAAGGACCACCTCGAAAGGCTCGTCAAGGACGGGCACCTGAAAGAGTTCTGCAAGGCAGCGGGCAGCGGGAGCAACGACCGACCTCGGCGCAGAACTGAGGAGCATCACGACAGCGATGGGTCAGAGAGGCTCATAAGCGTCATCCACCTGGCCCCTACCAAGCAGAGCAGCAGTCAAGCCCGCGCCGAGGCCAGGAGGGCCTCCCATGGGAAGCAGGTCATGTCGGCCGAGCTCGGGCCGTCCCCTAAGAAGGCCCGCAAAGAAAGGCCGAAGATCTGGTTCTCAGACGAGGACCTGAAAGGGGTCCAACTCCCTCACAATGACCCACTCATCATGACCCTAAAGTTGGGGAGTTTGCAAGGTGCAGAGGATCCCCGTCGACTCCGGCAGTTCGTCCGAGATCCTCTACTTCGACTGCTTCACCAAGATGGGGCTCACAGAAGAAGACCTCCAAGAGGCGCAGACCCCCCTGATAGGGTTCAGCGCCAAGCCCGTGTACCCCAAAGGAAGAGTCTCCCTCGAAGTCCGAGTAGGTGGCATGTCAGTGGTGGCCGACTTCCTCGTAGTGGACACCCATCCCCCTACAATGCCATCGTAGGGCGGAGCTGGCTGCACCAGATAGAAGCCGTCCCCTCCTCCTACCATCAAAAGCTCAAGTTCCCTTTAGAAAGGGATGGCGGGGTCGAGGTGGTCACGGTCAATGGGGACCAGCAGATGGCCAAACGTTGCATGATGGCCGTGGTGTCCGGCGAGGAAGAGCCAAAGCAAGTGCACATGGCAGAGCTCGAAGCAGAGCTAGAGAGGGTCGGCCGTGATCCAGGAGAAAAGAGTATCGAGGACCTCACCGAGGTCAGGATCGACCCCAGTGATCCAGAGAGGTACTTCCTTCTTGGGAGCCAGCTCGCCGAGCAGGAGCGATCCGAGCTGCTCAGTTTCCTATTGCAGAGCAGAGATGTCTTCGCCTGGACCCCGCAGGAAATGCCAGGCGTAAACCCAGAAGTTATGAGCCACAGGCTAAATGTAGACCCCCAGGCCAAGCCAGTGGTTCAAAAGGCAAGAAGGTTCCGGAATCGACCAGTCTGCAGCCGTGGTCGAAGAGGTGGAAAAACTGCTTGAAGCAAGCGCCATCAGGGAGGTCCAATACCCAAAGTGGCTGGCAAACACCGTGGTGGTGAAGAAGAAGACCGGAAAATGGAGGGTCTGCGTCGACTTCACTGATCTCAACAGAGCATGTCCCAAAGACTGCTTCCCTCTACCGAAGATCGACCAGATGATTGACGCCACCGGCCGGTCACGAAAGGATGAGCTTTCTCGACGCTTACCGCGGTTATCACCAGATACCCATGTACGAGCCGGATCAGGAGAAAACGGCATTCATCACTCCTAGGGGAACCTACTGCTATAAGGTGATGCCATTCGGCCTCAAAAATGCGGGCGCAACCTATCAGAGACTGGTCACCAAAATGTTCCAGGAGCACCTCGGCAAGACAGTCGAGGTATACATCGACGACATGGTCGTCAAATCCACCCAGTCTCTCAGCCATCTGGCGGATCTCGGGCAAGTTTTCGAAGTTCTTCGGAAGTTCGGACTGAAGCTAAACGCCTCCAAATGCGCCTTCGGGGTCGGGTCCGGCAAATTTTTAGGGAGCCTCGTCACGCGGCGCGGTATTGAAGCAAACCCGGACCAGATCTCCGCGATCCTGGGAATTCAGAGCCCGGCAACGACAAAGCAGGTCCAGAGGCTCACCGGCATGGCTGCCGCCCTCAACCGCTTCATCAGCAAGTCTTCAGACAAATGTCGCCCTTTCTTCCAATTGCTGCGAAAGAACCTGAGATTTGAGTGGACCCCAGAATGCGACTTCGGCCCTCCAAGGACTCAAAGCCTATTTGGCCTCGCCTCCACTCTTATCAACCCCGAAGAAAGGCGAAACATTGTACCTGTACTTGGCGGTCTCCAGCCACGCGGTGAGCTCAGTCCTGATCAGAGAAGATGAAGGGCAGCAAAAGCCCATCTACTATACCAGCAAAACCTTCCTCGACGCCGAAACCAGATACCTGCCAATGGAGAAACTCGCACTGGCCCTCGTCAGTGCCTCTCGGAAGCTCTCGCACTATTTTCAGGCCCACAAGATAGTGGTGGTCACGGAGCACCAACTCAAGTCCGTCTTCTGGAAGGCCGACTTCTCTGGGCGAATTTCGAGATGGGCCGTGGAGCTAGGGCAGTACGATATCCATTACCAACCCCGGACAGCAATCAAGGCGCAAATTTTAGCAGACTTCATCGTCGAGTTCACTCCTCCGAGTTCGGCGCCGAGTCCACTCGACCCCGCACTGGGGGGCAAGGGGCAGGATGGCCTAGTCCCGGAGACTGATTACGAGCTATCTCGGGATACCCCCCGAGATTCGGCTTGGAAGGTCTTCGTTGACGGGTCTTCCACCTCTAGAAGGGCCGGTGTCGGCATAGTCCTCCAGTCTCCGGAAGGGCTAGTAATCGAGCAAGCACTGACTCTTGACTTCCGAGCGTCGAACAACGAGGCGGAGTATGAAGCATTGCTGGCAGGGCTGAATAGTGCAAAGGTTCTCGGAGCTCAACAGCTGGTAATCTACAGTGACTCGCAGTTGGTGACGAGCCAGCTCACTGGAGATTACCAGGCTCGCGACGATAGAATGGCAGCCTATTTAGCCCTCGCAAAGAAACTCCTCTCCCAATTCCCGGAAGCAGAGATCAAACAAATCGGCAGAGACTCCAACTCGCACGCCGACGCACTCGCCAACTTAGCCTCCGCCGTCGAGGCTGGAAAAAAGAGAACTGTAGAAGTGGGCTCGCTAACATCGCCGAGTATAGAGCTCAGCCCACCACGGCAAGTCCTGTGTGCCGACCTCGGGCCCAGTTGGATGGATCCCATCATCGCATACCTCAAAGACGACCAACTTCCCGAGGACAGAGCGCAAGCCCATAAGATCAGGCTCCGGGCAGCCCGGTTCTGGCTCTCTCCAGAAGGAAAGCTGTACAGGAAATCCTTCACGGGCCCTTATCTCCAGTGCGTCCACCCAAGCCGAGTTGAGGACTTCCTTTACGAAATACATGAAGGCATCTGCGGAAGTCACATCGGAGGAAGGTCACTAGCATACCGGGCTATAAGCCAAGGATACTGGTGGCCATACATGCAAAAGGACGCACAGATGTACGCTATGAAGTGCGAGAAGTGCCAGAAATTCTCGCACAACCTCCATCAACCTGCACAGGATCTGAGCCCGCTCTCCAGTCCATGGCCTTTCGCACAGTGGGGGCTGGACATTGTGGGTCCTCTCCACCGAGCTCCGGGGAATAAAAGGTGGCTGATAGTGGCCACCGACTATTTCACAAAGTGGATCGAGGCAGAAGCACTATCTTCCATCACAGAGCGGGACTCCAAGAACTTTGTATGGAAGAACATCGTCACGAGGTTCGGCATCCCTCGAGTCTTGGTCTCGGACAACGGGACCCAATTCGACTCCAGCCTCTTCAAAAACTTTTGCAAGGAGCTCGGCATAAGAAACCACTACTCGACTCCGGCCTATCCCCAGAGCAATGGCCAGGCTGAAATCTCCAACAAGGTGGTCTTGGATGGGCTCAAGAAGAGACTCGATGGGGCCAAAGGAAGGTGGGTAGAAGAACTACCAAGCGTGTTGTGGGCCTACAGGACCACTCCGCGACGCTCCACCTCGGAAACTCCTTTTTCCTTGGCATACGGGATGGAAGCTGTAATCCCTCTCGAGATCGGTCTCCCGACCCTCAGATCTGAACTCTTTGACCAGGCCCAAAACGATAAAAACCTCACCCTGGGACTGGACCTGGCCGAAGAACGGAGAGAAGCCGCTTCCATCCGTTTAGCAGCCTATCAGCAACGACTGGCAAGAAATTACAATCAGAAAGTACGGGAAAGGAAGTTTTCCATCGGAGAGCTGGTCCTGAAAAGGGCACTGCCCGCAGATAAGGACCCGAATCAGGGCAAGTTGGCCCCGAACTGGCGCGGTCCGTTCAAGGTAGTCTCGACCGCGGGGCGGTCCGCATATAAGCTTGAAGATATGGACGGGAAACCACTGCCGCGACCATGGAACGCGTCGCATCTGAAGAAATTTTACTTTTAATGTAATTCGGTTTATGCAAAATCAATGAAGGTCATTTCCCCTCAAGAAAGTTTCTCTGTCTGTGTTCTAAATCAACAAACAACGGCTCCCCAGCACGGCCCCTGGCGACGAGCCAGGGGGGCATCTCCATTTCGTGCGCATCTCGGCGACGCGCCAGATTGCCAGCACGACCCCTGGTGACGAGCCAGGGGGGCATCTCCATTTCGTGCGCATCTCGGCCACGCGCCAGATAGCCAGCACGACCCCTGGCGACGAGCCAGGGGGACCTCTCCACCTCGTGCGCATCTCGGCTACACGCCAGATTGCCAGCACGGTCCCTGGTGACGAGCCAGGGGGCATCTCCATCTCGTGCGCATCTCGGCTACGCGCCAGATTGCCAGCACGGCCCCTGGTGACGAGCCAGGGGGCATCTCCACTTCGTGCGCATCTTGGCCACGCGCCGGATAGCCAGCACGGTCCCTGGTGACGAGCCAGAGGGAAATCTCCACTCGGGCGACAAAGCTCATCTCGGGTACGTACCCGATGGCCAGCTCGATCACTGGCCACGAACCAAGGGAATCGCCTTACACATTAAATTGCCGCGGCACTCACCAAGCTTATATCACTCGCCCGCTATAGCGCTCGATCCTTCGGCTAAAAATTAATCGCCCACGAAGAGTGGTCTCGGCCATTCAAAACGAGCAAGTCAAACAGATAGACAGACAGGTTTTTTCATTCAAAAAGTGCCTTCTTACATAAAAGGATACGATGCGTCAAAAGAAAAGATACATCAAAAGCAACAAACAAAAGGGATAACAGCAGGCCGACTTCACGTGGCAGGAGGAGCTTCGGGTGCGGATGCCGCGACGGGTTTCTCAACTGCGGCGGACGCCTCCGGCAATGCAGAGGGATGCTCCGTTGTCGGCTGGGCACCAGGGCCCGTCTCTGCACCTTCGACGGCATCCGAGCAAGGATACTCGTCCGGACTGGCATAGGCCGGATGGTCGCGAGAGACGCCCATCTTGATCAGAGCCGCCCTCCAGCCCATCTCCCAAGCCAAGACCCGAATGTCGTTGACTTGCGCAGCGTACTCATCGCCCGCTGCGTCGACGCCATCCTGGAAGGCGAGTTTGACTTCGGCTTGGAGGGTGAGCTCTAGATCGGCCTTTTGGCTCTCCAGCCCCGCGATCGACCTTTCCAGCTCGGCCTCCCTCCTCTTAGTCAAATCAAAAGCCGACTTGAGCTTGTCAAGTTCGGCAAAAAGGGATCGGTGTGTGTCCTCGTACTCAGACACCTTCGCCTTCGCCTCCTCCAGGTCTCTCTTTTGCTGCTCGCATACAGCCTGGAGTCTTTTCACCTCGGCGTGGCACTTCTGGATACGAGACACCGAAATCTGAGCCATCTGGACGCTCTACAAGAAAGCAGGAGATAACCAAGCAGGTTAACCACCAGTGAGCGGAAACCGTAGCCAAATAGAAAATATTGAAGTACAAAATCAGACTTACACTCAGGTTGGCCTTCATCTGCGCGGCCAAGAGGGAGATGTCGTCCATCTTATCGTGGTTTTCCATGTCCCGCGGCAAGGCGCAGGCGCTACCCAAGCAGGCGACCACGGACGGTCCCCCCGAGAGGCGATCCTCCACCGAAAGCAGCCTCCCGGGCTGGATCATGAAGCTTGGCTTCCATGGAGCAGGGTGAGCCCGCGTTCCCATGACAGGCCCGGCCGATTCACCCACCGAGCTCTCTACCCGGGCCCTCTTACGGGCTTGGTCGTCCACCTGTGTGGCCGAAACGGTGGAAGGACCAGGCGTCCCGCTCCCGGTCGCGGCAAGCGGCGTCGGCGTACTGGAAGGCGGGGGCACGGAGGATGACGAGGGCGCATTCGTCTGCGCGGGAGCGCGGGAGGAAGAGGGCGAGCCCCGACCCTTGCCGGTCACTGGGACGGCCTTCAAGTTTCGCAGGACGGGCTTCGGGCGGGTCCGGTCCATTTCTCCCTCAGGCTCCGAGTCGGACAGGACGATCCTACCGATCGTCTCGGCGTTGTCTTCGGACCCCGAGGTGGACGCCTCAGAGTTGGTCGCAGAACGGTCCGCCGCGGTCCTCTCCTCGTCCGCCCTGGTCTCTCCCTCTACCTCCGCCGCGGCTTGCCTGCGATGAGCAATCACCTTCCTTTCCCGGTAGCCACGGTACCTGGGCTCGTATCCCAGCAGTTTCCACGCGGACCTGTCACCGTGGCCGTGGTAACTCTCTAAAGTTCGGATCCAAGCTCTATTCGGCTCCCAGCCTTCTCGGAAAGCGGCAGCTCTCCTCTGACGAACATCTGCAGAGCAAACCAAAGATATCAGATCGGTAAGCAGGAAAGGGGACGAAAAGTAAGAGGGTGAACTCAGGGTTTAATTACTTGGAGGGGTGCCGTAGTGACGAGGGATCCTGAAATTTCTTGCCGAGATGGGCTCGTCTTCACCGAACTCCCAACCGCCAGTGACCATCAGGCGATCGTCCCCGGCATACTTATTGGAATCTTCTAAGGCCTGCACAAAGGGCCTCCGCCCCGACTTGACGCGGAGGTAGTACATGTCCTTTCCGGACTTGCAGATGTCATAGGCCTCCTCGATATCGTGGACGCCGAGACTGATGCCCAGTATTGTATTGAGCGCGTCCGTACCCATTATAATTTTGAAACTGTTGGGCATCAGTTGGCAGGGGCAGAGGTGCCATGCTCGGAGACAGTCCCTAAGCAGAGGGCGGAGGGGAAACCTAACCCCGCCCTCGATCACGGCAACCAGGGGAAACGACATCCAGCCATCGCAAAAATCCCCAAGGGCATAAGATATGACTGTAGCCGCCATGACCTGGACTCCTTCAGGTATACCATATCTAGCCCTAAGGTCAGCTAGGCCCCTCTCAGACTCAATCCAATGGCTATAGATACCCATCCCTCAGGCGGAAGCGCCAGAAGTATACTAAGGAGAAGGAAGAAACCCTAAAAACAGGAAAAACCCTGAACGGAGAAAACCCTAGACCAGGCAGAAAGCAGAACGAAACAGGGAAAGGAAGAAGGAAACTTACAAGGTCAAGATGCAGAACGGAGTCCTGGCAGTGAAGCCTAGAGATTCTCTGCGCAACAGCCTCCTTCGGCAGAGATGAATGCAGGAAAGGAAGGACGAGGGCTCCGAAAGCGAAAGGAAGAAGAAGGGAAGGAAAGAGAGGCAGAATACAAGTAAAAGGGAGAGAAGAAGGGGCAAGCCCCTACTTATAGCCAGAAAATAGGCGCCTAATCATGGCGCCTCTTCGAATTTCAAGAAGGGCGCGTTTTTTCACTGCGCGCGCCGCCGTGAAAAGACGGGCCGGCCAAATAGGGAGAGGCACGTGGAAGCGCCAGCTCGTTTCCCGTGCGCCATTTAATGCCTCGGGTACGGAAGCAATTGCGGATAGGAGTAACGACGCCAGCTACCGAAACGGCGGTAGAATTCCGAAAGCCAGGAGACGTTTGGGCTCCCCCGAGCCCGGACAGGAAGTCATCTGGGCACCACGGCATAATTGCGTCTCGGCGAAACATGTCAGCCTCCCGACCTCAAAGAGTTGTGACACCCTTAAGAGCTCGGAAGACTGGGGGGCAATTGTGTGGGGGTGTTTTCACTAAGCCGAGATCAGCACTAGCCCAGGCATCCGGACAGAATGATTACGCCTCCCCTGGGCCAAAGGTGACCGCGGCAGAAAGACCGCGGCATTCGCCGAGGCGGGAGCTCTCGAAGACTAGACTTACCCGACCTCGGCAGCGCGGATTTGACGGAGACTGATGGGACCAGCGACAGAACAACGGCGCATGCCAAGGCATGCCCTGCAGCTTATCATTACTGACAAAACGGCGCGTACAGGACACGTGCGCCCCCAGGGCATGGCTCCGGGCCAGGCCTGATGGGACCTGGCCCAAAAGTCAGCACCGCCGCCTGACCCAGCAAGCCTAGCATTTAATGAAGCATGGGCCAGCATTTAATGCATTATGGGCTGAGTGGACGTAGCCACTCGAGTGGCCGGCCCAGTCTCGGAACTCGCCCACAAAGGTCAACCCCATCGCCTATAAATAGCACATCCACTTCCATCCAAAGGTAGGTAACCCATCATACACATTATCCCTCTGCAATTTCCTCTCCTTCTCCCCTGCTCGTTCATTGCACTAACTTAAGCATCGGAGAGCCTTGCGCTGCCTGCAGCCAGGGTCCTCTGACGTGTTTTCTTCTCCTCCTCCTCAGGTCTAGTCGGAGCCTCAGCAGCAATCTTCATCTAAACTACTTGAATCAGGGGTCCTAATCCCTGCTTTGAAGTCCTTAATTTTTAGGCACTTACAACTCCCTTCACTTCAATATGTTGAAACATTATCTATGGATTCTCATTTTCATGATCAGAGATAGAATTAGAGATATAGAGAGAGAGAAAAATCCTACATTTTTATCCCTCACATGATAAATCAAGTTAAAAAGAAGTTGAGATCAAGACCTTTTGCCTCTGGTAAACATTGAAATTGTGAAGAACAAGGGTAAGCTGAAATGTCAAATGTGTATGATTTCTTTTTTTCTCTTCGGTTAGAGAAATTTCATCTGCCTCTTTAACTTTTACATAAAGACAAATGATCCCTTGTGACTTCAAGGCGGTGCTTGGACATGGGGGAAAAGTGGTATAGGAATGTTCCATTAGATGTTATTGGTGTGCATGGAATTATTATTCCCACTTAGTTTTTGAACACTTAAATGGCTAAAGCCAGCCAATAGTTTCAATCATCTATTTGGAATGGTATTTGAATCCATGTCCTCTTTGAATCCAAATCATCTAGCACATGGGTCTTAAAAATTCTTTCTAGGGTCGCTTCTTGACATGGAATTGAATCCCTATGAATTCTAAAAAATGAATTTATAAAAGCAGCTAAACTTTAAAAAAGAGAATATCCATGAGAGGCTATGATATAGTCTCCATTTTATTGAAAATTGAATTAAAGGGAGATTAAAAATAAATTTCATAAATCACCATCATACAAAGTTAAGCCCCATCTACATCTCCATTTGCATCCTCCTCCAACCCTCCCCTCTTTAATAATCTTATGTTAAAACCCATGTTATCATGAATTACCAAAAAATCCAGTTCCATGTAAACAACAATAGCCTTTAACATTCAAACGGAATTATGAAAAACCCTAGGGCTTGTTTCTTTACGGGGACGTTTGGCAAATTGATAGGAATTCCCTATTTAGAGGTTTTCTTTGATCTGTTGGAACCAAGCCATCCTCAAAGAGGATTTCCTTAAGATAGTTTCAAGTTTGGCAGAAGAGAGGAATCATGGAGTCTATGCATTGTGTGATCCAACAATCATAAGTTTTTAGATAATTTCTCATAATCCATGAAATATCATCAAAGGCTGATCTTTCACCCCATAACCAGTTTATGCTCTTCAAATCATTCTGAACGGTTCAGATTGTGCAAAGGAGGCCACATAAATAAAAAATTAATAATTTAGAGTATGAACGTTTTTACAAATATCTCAAAATACATCATGAATCTACAATTGAAATTTCGGCCCTTAGTTGTGTTTGGTCTCCTCTAAATGATTCACAAAAAAGATGGTGATCTCGAGGCCCACAAAAATTAGAAAAATGAAAAAAAACGTACTGCCAAATAATCCCATTTTTTACACTGAGGCATATCAACGGTCAGAATTGTTTTGACATTTTCTCATGATCCATGTCGAATCATGTTCCCAAACTGGACTATTTAGCCATTGTGGGTCTTTTATAGAGATTGAACGGTTCAGATATTGCAAATGGGCCCCATAGAAGCCCAGATTTAATGATCTAATGGCCTACACGTTTTTACAAATATCTCAAGTTATAGATGAAATCAACGGCTGATTTTTGGACCTTGTTAACACTATTACCGGTTTAGATCTTGGTTTTGGGTCCCATATAAACTAAAAATGCAAAAAATCAGTGACCGATGTTAATCCGCCATTCCACTATAGCAGCACGTTTCCTTCATCCCGCAAAGCCTCAGAATTCGATGGGGGAGGGTCGGACAGTTGAAATAATCATATGGACGGAAAGAAGAAAGCCTCCCAGTCGTTTTCTGTAGTCCACCAAACGTGGGCTTTCCATACAAGTGAGGAAAACCAACAGGAAATCTAAGGCAATGACCGTTGCCAAACGTCCCCTACAAGAATTTATAGACTGTCTATTGGTTGGATTTCGCAGAATTTAAGATGCTGGAACTCTGAAATGCCGTTGAATTTTGCCATTACTCATTCCCTTGTTTCTTTCATACCAGAATTCTTGCCTTAGAATCTCATCCAACCTAAATTCCACAAATCCCCTTTTTCATAACTACTTGAATCTCTTAGTTGATTTTTTACATGTTTATGTATCAAGCACCTATTCCACGATGGAAAAATTAAACACCATATCAGAAGAAAGAAAGATATGTTCACCATTGGAAAAACAACATTCAAGGAATCCAAACGAAAATGCAAAAGAAGGAGGATGTCTATGCTTTCTCTCCCTCCCTCTCTCTCAAGTCAAATTAAGAAAAACCTAACAAGCTAAAAATTCTGACCTTTGGTTATATGAGAGAGAGAGAGAGAGAGAGAGAGAGAGAGAGAGGAGAAGGTGAGTCATTTTCCATTTCATCAATACCCCCCAAAACCCTTTTTCTTCCATTTCCATCAAAACACTCCATAAAAAAATCATGCAACAATATGGAAAAAAAAAACCAAGAGAAATAAAGAATGTGGATGATAAAAGGAGTACAGAGAAAGAAGATGATCGAACCTCATTTTTGTGCATTCGTAGGCCGTTGGGGAGAGCCGATGTTGCAAGATAGTCTCTCAGAATGCCTTAAGTTGCAAACCAAGTCTCCCGGAATGGCTAGATTTGTAAATGTTAAAGGATAGCATTTGAGAATTTCACCATTTTGAGAACTCAAAATACTACATATCTCAAATGCGGTGAACTCCAATAAGTGAACATAAAATTCATGATCGATGAGATTTATGAATTCCTAGACAACTAGAATTCCTATAAAAGATGCTTGTAAAGAAACAAGCCCTTCGACTTCGTCTTTTCCATCTCCAACATAATTTCTTTTCCATCTTAAGTTCCATTAAAATCAAAAGCATAATCACCACTAAATAAGCAGCCTCCACATCTCCTTAGAGTAGAGTTGTGAGGCACCTAAGGAATCTTAACACAATCAACAGTGATGACAACTGATTCTATAATTTATTCATTTTTATTCCTAATTGTTTAGAGTTGCTTTTTGCTTCTTCCTTTGCCTTGCCCAGGTTGCGGGCTTCTTTAGTTTTGCCCAAGCTATGGGTGTTTTTTTGGATTGACGCATTTGTGGATCTTTGGTGTTTGCTCTCCCTCCAGTGTTTTGTGTCTTTGCGTTGCAGCCAATCAGGAGCACTGCCTCATTCTTTTGGTCTCATTACCTTTTGGAATATACGTACCATTGTCTAAATAAAAAAAATAGTCTCAAACATGTAACTTCAGCTTTTTTGCTCCCTTATTTAAATCATATAATTGATTTACCTTCAATTAAGATTCTTTTCCCATGCTAAAAGGGCTAGGGTTACGAGAGACCCTGACAATGAAATAGAAGCATGCTCATATATAGGAATTAAAATCCTAGGCAACAAACAAAAACAACATGATTGTGTATGAATGGGAACTCAAGGACTGAAGATGGACACTTTTGGGCAATTCCTTGTTCTCTACTTCAATTAATTATTAACTTGTAAAAAATGAAGTGGATTTCATTAACAAAAAAAAGAACACCAACAATAGAGAAATACAATGACAAAAAAAGGAAACTAACAAAATCTCATGCTAAAAATTTCAATAAAGTTAAAGGCAGCATTTGCATTTGATGATGAAATCTAATCGGGCCCTTGATGGGCTCAGAACTTATCCTAATCTATTCCATGAAATCTCCAGTGGGCCACTCACTGCCCGAGATGAATCATTAAAATTGGGACCACTCATTGTTCAATTTTCTTTTCCACTTTTACCCATCGAATGCTACGGAGCCTTTCAAGCTTCACCGTTTTGTGACTTGTGTCATCTAACACATCGGGACATTTTCGTCATCTCAGTATGCTAGTTGAGTAAGAAAGTCATGGGGGTAAATCAGTCAAGATCATGGATGGAATTGGACCGGAATCAGTGTGCTGTGGGTCCCACGAAGACTAAAATCCATCCGTATGTGGACTTTCAGGGCACTGTCGATAAGGAACGTGGGCCCCACATGGAGAACGACCCGTATATGGGAGCGGGAATAAATGGGACCGGGGAACATGTGGGGCCCACTTCCAGAACGCCCCTACCCTTACCCTTACCCTTTACCTGCTCGACGCCAATCTCCCGCCAAAAGGGCAAGTCAGTGGCGGATGACGAACGTGTCGTCATATAACAGCAACAGCCCTCATGCGCATCCTTGGCGCCGCGCCGATGGCCAAATCAGCTAGAACCATGCCCTTTGGCTCAGCCTTTTTTGCAAATTTCTTATAAATATAAACCCTCCCATGGTAAAGGGTACAAGGCTCAAGGATGCAAATGTGAATCTCCTTATGCAAAAGTCCAACTACTCCAATTTTGAATAAAACAGGTATAAATCTTTTTTCAATTTTTCTCACAGCAAGAAAACGAAATTTAGATCCAAATCCATGCATATTTTAATTTAAAGGTCTACTTATTTCTAATTAAATACTATTTAACATCCCCACTTGTTTATTTAAGAATATATTTTTAAGATGTTTTATCTAATTATAGCTCTTTCATCTAATTATATTGATGGGGAAGTACATCTCATTTCGAATTCAAAGTCGAAACTTAAAGTCCATATGTGAAAATTGATGTTAGATTCAGATACAACACATGAGTGGTTCTCCGCGTCATAGATTTGACCCCTTTAATTCTTTTACTAAAAAGCTATATTATTTAGGTTTATCTATATATTGTCAAGTAACTATTACAAGTGTATAGAAAAGTACACATCTTTAAATTCTATGGTTATGGCCTTATGGGGATGCATGCAGTATTTCAATGTATTAAAAAAAGAGGATTTTACCCAAAAAATCCTTTAAGACTTGTAAAAAGCCAAAAGCGCCATCAAATTTTTATAAAGACCACATTAGTTTCAAAGGCTCTGTTTGGTATTTTTTTTAACTTTTAGCACTGAGCGGGGATATCGCAGTTCATTCTAAGTAAATGAGCGGGGATATCCTCGTTCATCGTTCATTACAACTTAAAGACTGTCGAACTCCCTTTTCCCCCTTGCCTTTTTTGGGATATGGACGATTCTCTTTGCAACCACTCTTCCACATTACCTTGCTTTATGGGAGAATCCTATTATTAAATCTTTTAAGTAAAAAGGTTTGGGCTCCATTAAAGAGATTGGTAGTCTAGATTTACCTTTTTTTTTTTACATTTGATTAAACCTAGAAGCACAATCTCCACATGTGTTTTTCTTTTGCCCAAAAAGTTGATGTTTGGAAGTACTCATTATAGCTTCCATCTCCTTGATGGATAATTAATATTTACTCCATGGGTAGTCCACATTAACTTTCTTATGATAAAAAGACCATATTTCAGTAAGACAAATGGGCATTGGCTTTGAATGTAATAGAAGATGATAGAATTGGGCATCATCAGCTTTTGCTTACATAGAAATGGTTGGATATGGGTATCATTGGCTGACATAGAAGTGGTGATGCTTTGATGTTCTTGAGAAACTTGAGATTTGTATACACAATTGTTAATGCTACTTAACATATATTTTGGTGTTGATGGATGTTTCGGAGAATATCAAATGTGGTGTTGATGGATGTTTCTTATACATATTTTTGAGATTAATGGATATTTCTGATAAGTAACATTGATGTAGTACCTAATGTGTCTGTTGAAACTCCATTTGGAGAGTAGTAATATCTCAGCCACTGGTATCAGGTGGGCGGGGATATCCCCGCTCATAGCACTAAGAGAGGCAATGATATCCCCGTTCACAACACTAATTTGGGCGGGGATATCCTAGTCCCAACTGAAACCACCTTAAGAGACAGTACTCTGGTGGGCGGGGATATAAGTTGGGCGGGGATATCCCAACTGAAACCACTTTGAGAGACAGTACTCCGGTGGGCAGGGATATCCCCGCTTACAGCACTAAGAGAGGCAGGGATATCCCCGTTCACAGCACTAATTTGGGCGGGGATATCCCTAGTCCCAACTAAAACTACCTTGAGAGACAGTACTCTGGTGGGCGGTGATATCTCGGCTCACAGCACTAAGAAAGGCAGGGATATCCCCGTTTACAGAACTAATTTGGGCGGGGATATCCCAGTTCCAACTGAAACCACCTTGAAACAGCACTCATAGTATTCTAGTGGACGGGGATATCCCCGCTCACAGCACTAACAGAGGCAAGGATATCCCCACCCAAAACACTGTCATTGGCCGGGATATCCCCGCCCATAAGACATCCCTTTCGTGGATATCCTTGTCTGATCCATAAGAGAAAATGCATCTCTACAGCTTATGAATACATAAAGATAACCTGTATCAAAGGTAGACATGCACCTTCACATTCACATCAATCAACAAATTCCCTCACAATCACACATTCATATATCAAAGAAAGACATGCGCATTCACATTCACATCCGTCAATTAACATTTAACAGGAAGTTCCATACCAATTACATGCATATTCTGTCAAAATAGTATAGGTAAATCAAATTAACAACTGTCTATACACATAATATTTGTCTCGGACTTGAACCTAATGCACATTTAATTTTCCACAAACTGACCATACAAAAAAAAAGTGAATAATTACACAAAAAGTTAAAGGTCCGTTTCTTAGTCTAAAGCGCTTAAATCCAATCTATAGGAGTTTAGCACCCAGGTCCTTTTGAATATCTCCATAACTATTTTGCTCCGATAAAATGGAATATCAGCTTGTGTGAACTTGAGCGGTTTTCGGAAAATGCAGTGTTCGGCGAAAGCACATGCGAAGACCCCACAGTCGTTCCCATTGTCTTGGTGGGGGATGTCCATCTTTTTTTTGAAGGTTCAGACGAAAGGATCATTCCAACCATAAACCGTAAATTTTTGGGTTAGCCAACCAACCTGGGGAGTATCAAAGTAGAATATTAGTTGCAAGTAGTCAGAAAATAAATTGTATAAAGATAGTACAATGCATACTTACAAATTCCTTGCAAGTAGTTAGAGAATAATGATCACTTGTTGAGCTATTGTAAAATTCCCACATTGCCTCATCTGTGTAACCTACCAGCAAACTAAAGTGATCAATGTGATGCAGCAAAAAGACTAATGTTTCACTTTCCTTCATATCCATCACATTTGTACCATGCAGACCAAAGGCAAGGGGCTCCGTTTGACGGTGTCCTTCTTTCCACATACTCTGCATAATTTGGTAAGATATATTACAACAAAATTAACTCATTCGTAGTTCATAAATCGCTACCATATATAGTGCATGATAATGAACCAAGTCTCTTAAAAGCAGTTCATCACTGTGTTGCAAATGGCACAAACATACAGATATTGCACTTTATACTTTATAAGAGTTTCTGATGTTTTGAACACAGAAGTTGACTCTGCACATCAAAGACTAGAAAACAAATACTAGATAGGTAGTGGTTAGTATCACTTCCCACCAAAAATACAGTTTGAAGTTTGTTGTGGTGGTCATATTTTCCCACCCAAACCCAGAACGTTTTCATTGAAAAACACTCAGTCACATATGTATAAATACAACCAACAACCCCCAACCCAACCAAAAACCTCCTTACAAACATGACCCTGCTTCATTCTCTCTTTTTCCATTCAGAAACTCCCCCAAACAGACCACGTTAGAAACTTTGAAGAAGAAGAAGAAGAGTAGTAGTAGTTTAATGAGGAGGAGAAAATACTGAAAGAGAGATACCTGAAGAGGAGACAATTGACGAAGAGGATCACTCAAGAGTGTACAGAAAATCAACATGGTTTCTAGGGGAGAATGATCTTCTGTCATTACCTCTGAACAATTTCCATAGATTTAATTTTATACGAGGTTAAAGGCTTAAAGCATTTTTGTAATTTCTGTGGAAAGCAGATTGATACCCAAAAGGTAGAAAACCATTTGTTGTAGTCTCCAGTAGGGGGTAGAAAACACATTCAACTTGAGAAAATGTTCTGCTGCACCAAAAATACAAAATGCACGTAAATAAATGCACCAGGAATCTACTTGCCATGGAAGGCATTTTTTTCACGGCCATTTGCTTTCTACATCAATTTCATTTTATGTAGGAGGAAATAAAAACCTCATTTTCAACCGTTCTTCTGTTTGTACCATATGGTAGGCGAAATACTTTATTGCTGCAAATTCTGTTTCTAACTCCTCGTCTAAGACTAGAGAAAACAATTCTCTACCTCTTGGATCAGAATCTACTTGCTCAAAAAAACACATCTTTTCACCCCATTGAAAAAAAAGAAGAAAAGAACACTGCCGAAAAATGTTAACCCAGAACAACAACAAAAAAAAAAGCAACATCTCTCTAGGAAACCAATTCCATTTTCTGCAAAACATACACCGAAGATACTTCCTAAAAGTAAACCACAAATACCAACACCACCACCACTTCAAACTTCACATATCGAACTACAAAAATCAATAAAACCCTAGAATCTCCACCAAAATGGGGCAGCACAAACACAAGACCTAAACCTCCATGCGTTTCCTGACCTTCAGAGTGAGAGATGAGAGGAAGAACCACAGAACGCCGCTGCCGGTATGGACCGATTGGAGAGAAAGGGAGAGAAAGACAAGGAAGAGAGAAGAAGTCGAATAGGAAAGGAGGAAAAGGGGTTTTGGTTTTGGGTTTTGTTTAGGGAAAGGAGCAGAAGATATCCCTTTTAAAGAAAAAGTTAAAAAAAAAAAACCAAACAGGACCTTTGAGACTACTGTAGTCATTATAAAAATTTGATGGTGCTTTTGGCTTTTTTACAAGTCTTAAAGGATTTTCGGGTAAAATCCTCAAAAAAAAAAAAAAAAATCTAAGCTACAAGAGGAGAAAACTTATACAAGTTTAACTCGGGTTTAGAAGCCAACAGTGAAGCTGAGCCAAGTCTAAGCTTCATTTTTTAACCACAGTACTCCACCATGGGTTAAAGCTTAAAAAAAAAAAAACAGCTTTCCAAAATCGCATATCACATGGTTGGAGATGAGCTGTCACAAACGCTAGCGATGACGCTTATAAACTCACACCCTCCAAACACAAAACACTTCCTCTCACTTCCCACTTTCCTCACTTCCACTTCCTCTTCCCTTTCCTCCCTCCTCTCCGTTCTTTTTCTATGCAAGTCTTGGGTTCGATTCCTTGAATTCTCTGACAAGAATTCCCAAATCCACCTGCCACTGGAATGCTTGAAATTCACATTTCGCACTAATTTCTACAGATTTTCTCTGTAGAATCTTGAACTTTCCTTTAAATCGGATATTCCTGATTGATGGTGTGGTACTCAATTCCCTGATTTTTTCCGCTCTTCCTCTTACAAGGTGGAAAAGCTTTTCCTAGGAATTGAAGCTGCTGGAGAAATATATATAGCTCGGACTTGGAGTGGGAGTACTCATTTTTCTCTCTTCTTACTCTCATTTTACGGTTAGTTTCTTTTGCATCTCTCTCTCTCTCTCCTCTCTCTCTCCTCTCTCTAAAGAAAAAAAGAGTAAGGAAAGTGGAAAAAAAATCTAATGAATCCATAAATTAGATAGAAGAAATTTTTTTTATGGGAAACTAATGATAGGGCTGTAGATTAATAATAGTTTCATTTGAAGAATCTTAAGTGTGATTTTCTCAGTTATTTTTGTTAAAAAGTCTGAATTATTGCTTTTAGACTTTTATAATAGATTTATGATTTATGTACCTTTGAATGTGTTTGTAGACTTGTGTTTTAGTCATTTTATAATAAATTATGAATAATCTTATGAATTGATTAATGTAAGTTACTCTAATGCTTGGGTTAATTCAGATTTTAAAACATTGATTAGAGTTAACCTTTGATGCTCTTAAATAGATGATAAGGATATTATATATCATATCAGATTTTTTTTTCCTCACATGATGATGTGAATCTTACCTTCATAATGGATTTTGCAATTAGTGTACAAAAAAAAAAGTTGAAAATGAAAACAAAAATTTATTATTTTTACAGTATCAATTTCCACCACTTCACTTAAAACTAAAAAAATGCACTAGTGGTTACAACAAAAAAAGAAAAAAAAAGAAGAAAATACTAGTGGGAATCTTCTTTCTTTGACAAATGTTACTAAATGACAATGGTATAATGGAATAATTAATTATTTTAATTTGTAACATATATATCAAAAAATCAGAATAGTTAAATATGCTTGAAATAAGGAAAAGGTAGCCTTTTGTTTTGGGCAAAAGAAAGTTAGCTTAAAATTGACATCGTTTTCTATAAGATAATGTCTTTGGACAAAAGTGTATGAAATCTATGTGGGGTCTATCTGTGGTTAATTAAACCCTCTCAAGCTTATTTTATTTTATTAGCAATAGTCTAAGTTTGGCATTAAACAGACATTGTTACCATTGGATTCGATTTCTGAAAGATGTTGAATTTTTCAACACGCTGTCGCTTTAGGTTAGCTGGTTAGGGTTATCATATAGTCTTTTGTAGCACATGAATTTGATTCTATAGTAAAGAAAATAGACAAATGAAACAAAATAAAATAAAAACTATGTGTCCCTACAATAAATGGGTCTTATCATCTAACATTATCCACATATGATCAATAAAAATCTCGAGTTCCTACCCTACAATTTGCCCATTAATTTTTTTATATACCTCAGCCTAGGGGCTGAGATAAAAAAAAAAAGTCCACACAAGTGTGAAGAAGAAGCCCACAAAGTCATAAGAGAAGCTTACTTAAGTGGGAAGGAGAGCCCACACAAGTGAGAAGAGTGGCAGACTAAGGGATTAATCCTCCCCGACGTAGCCGGATGACATACTTGCTAACCAACTAAGCATGATTAATACAATTCTCATCTTCAATCTCACGCACCCATTATTACCTAACCAGCTGAGATATGATGATAATTAAATGATTTTTTTTCCTTTTTTGGTTTTCCGTACTACATTGATAGTTCGAATTCAGGCACCCTCCCACACTCATATTTCTAACCAGCTTTATGAGATAAATAGTTTGGGTTGGCCAATTGAGTACACATGAAATACCTTATACCCCTGTAACTTGTTTCCCTTGTCCCTGTAATTAGGTGCAATTGGGTGAGGCAACAAACCCATGTTTCCCAGAATCCCCAGGGCTGTTTTTACAATGGGTTTATATGGGGTAGGATGGTGGGGCCCATTCCTTGGATGGTAAAGCTTAACTTGTACATCTGCCCTAGCTGTGAACTGGCACCAAAATTCAGCTGTTGCTTTCAGGGAGCAGCTTTCACCTGCTTTTCCAGTTCTAGAAACACCCCCTGTTAGGTTGGTCTGTGGACCAGTATGCACCCCGGTTATAGTAGGATGGGCCCACTTGCACAGATATGGATGCATTTGCTGTTGCACCACCAAATCTGAACCCAAGAAGAGCACCAAAAACCAAATCTTCCTGTGGGCCCTACTTGTGTTTACTTATTTGAGAGAGATGCTTGAGTATTATTTTCAAGATATTTACATTTTTCTTCCTAAAAAAAAGATATATACATTTTTAGAAGGTTTATATTCTCTGAGAAGAAAATTGAATTAAAAACTGACCATTGGGCACAACCCATGTCCAACCTGAATTGCACTTGGATAGGGGATAAGGTTGATTGTAATGTTCTGGGTCCATTGTGAATGCTATGAGTGTAAGTTGGGACAAAGATGAACAATAGGTGGATAAGATGGATCTTTCACAAGGTAGTTTTTATCATATGAGTTGATGAGTAATAGATGGTGGGAGAGGTTGATTTATCCTTCAGTGGGTCTCACATGCATGCATGGATGAATAAGTTTATCTAATTGATATTTTGTAGATGCCTATAATAGTTAATTTGGTTCAATGGTTCATCAAGTGGGTCTGATGTGGATGAGTTAGTGGGTGATAGATGGGTGGATGAGTTAATTTTTCCTTTTTTCCTTTAGTGGGTCATGTCTAGGTGATTTATTGTACATGCCCATAATGCTTAATATGATTCAATGGTGCATCATGTGGGTTCAGTCTCATCTTCTTTCTAATAAATTATTCGATTTCATCTTTTTATTCATATATTTACACTATTGCTTCAAATTATAGAATGAAAAGGTTTTTGCATCAAATGGCAAAGACTCTAGTTCTAGTAGTATCTTCCCAATGGAACTTGTGTTACTTGACGAGTCTACTTTTCATGTCTGTTTGACTTAAACTAAATTTAATCGCTTTAATACTTTTTGTCTCTTTTTCAAAAAAGTTATCTAAATATAACTTTTTCAAATAGACATAAATGTTTAAAGCAGTCAGTCACTTTTTATTTTTTTCTTGACAAGTTTGTTATATAACTTTTACAATATGACAAATTTGCTTGTACTACTATTACTTTATAAGAAATTTGCCTATACTAATTAGTAATTATAATAAAGGGACAAATTTTCTCATGTAACTTTCAAAAGCGACAAGTTTGATTTTCCTAATTAAATCAGACATGCCGGTCTATTTCTAAGAAGGTCTAATTGAAGCATTTCTATTTCAAACAAATCTATTCGAATCGGCTCTATTTCAAATATATAAGACTTGCTAACGAGCCTTATATGTTTGGAATAGAGCTGATTCAATTAGACCTTTTTACAAATATACTATTTGTTGTACTTGATTCAATTGAGAAAGCGAACTTATCATGCTATGAATGTTCCTTAGGCAAAGTTATTATATAATAAAAGTCGTAAAAGCATATTTGTCAGAAAGTGGCATATGCACACTTGCTGTATTATAAAATTTTGCAAACAAACTGGTCAAAAGAAAAAAACAAAAAGCAAAAATGTATCTGATTGATTTAGATATTGATATCAATTTGAAAAGGCTACCTCTTGGCTGCTTTTTGAAAAAGAGGCAAAAGATCTTAAAGCTGTTCAGACATCCGCAAAAACTTTTCAAACCGTCTAAAGCACTTGAACATCTATTTGAATCAGTTGTAAGTCAAATAGGAAAACACACACACACCACAAAACAAACAAAAAAAAAAAAAGATTTTACAGCACCCTAGTCTATAAACCTCTTTAATATTAGGTCAATTCAAATAGCCATCAATCTTGAGATTTCAATTGTTGGACCATATTCTATAATGGGATAAAAGGATCTAATGATTAAAGCCCCATAATATATTGATTGTTAGTAAAAACCGAGAGAATGGTTGTTAGACCCCGACCCCGCCTAAATTTGTTTTATGCCTAATTAATCTTGATTAGGTGCTTAATATTTATTTTGGATGATTTTGTGATGGATTTAGTAGATTAGTGGGGTTCTGACCGTGTCAGGTAGTACCTTGACCTTTTGAATAATTTAGGGTCACTTATATGTCTATAGTTTTTATAGGTCTTCATGTGCATTTCATTAAGCATGTCATGAGCAATAATCTTCATGTTTTGGCCTGACCCATTTGAGCCCAACTCAACCCACATCTAAGCCCATTTAAACACAAAAGCCCTTTCCCAAATTTAATCCAATTACATGGACTTGCATGCAAAACCATCAAAAGTTCTCCTTTAAAGAACCAGCCCCATCGATCCTCTTCATTCTTCCTTCTTCATTCATTCAAATGAGAGACTTTCCTCTCTTTCTTCTTCACCTCATTCTCCTATTCCAATAGTAAGGATTAGAGAGTGATTGCATGTGAGAAATCCCAGCCCATTTCACCTCCTTCCTCATCTTTCACCATCTCTACCGGCTTTTCTTCATCTTTTCTTCTCTCCACACAAATCTTAGATGGAGCCATGTTCCTTTACATCTTTCTATTGCCATGGATGACTGATTAGAAGCCATAGAGAGCTGTATTTGTTAAATTGGAGAAGAAAGGAAACATTACACACTTCCAAGTGAACCATCTCCTTCATCTTCAAGCTTTATGTCATCTTCTTGTTAACTTTCCTTCATCTTCCTCATCTGTTTACACTTTAGGTGAGTTATGCCTCTATACTTCTTTTCTTGCTTTAAAATTATGTTTAGAGATTGTTTAGGCTGCATACAGTCTCTTTGCAACTCATTTCATTAATTAGATTTGTAAGATTTGGATGATTTCTTCTTCACCCATTAACTTTTCCCATTCATACCCATCTTCAAAATGATCTTCTAATCTTAGAATGGGCTGTTGGATTCAATTAAACTACATGCATGTTACATAGCTCTCATCTCTTGCATTCATTTATTGTAGGAAATTCTGTGAGCATAGAAATTGAGGGTTTTAGCTTGAATTAAGTCAAAGGAAAGAATTAGAGTGAAAAGCACCAAATAAGGCAAGTAATGAGCAACTATGATTTATACATGTTTATGACTCTTTGATTGAATGTTATAGTTCTCTTGGATATCAATTCAGCCATTTTCATTGTATTAGATTGTTCATATAAAAATGGGTTCTTGTAGTGAATAATTGTAGAATATAATTTGATGGATCATGGGTTTTGTGAGCACTTTGGAGGCTCATTTTGGTCCAAGTTATGCATTGTAAAGATGGATTACAGGTATGGAGAATGAACCCCTGAAAACAGAGCATTTCAGCTCAGTTTATGCCCAGAAAATGGGTCACAAAATGCTGTCCGCATTGGGCCGCGGGTCGGCCCATTGGGCCCGGCAGCGCCAACTTCGAAGGACTATAACTTTTTACTCGTATGTTGGATTTTGGAGTTCCACATACCGTTGGAAAGCTCTCGAAGTGTAGAATCCAGTGATATACACCACTTAATGACCAGAGATTGGGAGAGAAAAGTAAATATTTGGATCATTGAACTGGGCCCTATCTCTTTTGGAAAAAGGGACCTTAAATCTAGTTGGACACCTAGGTTGGAACCATTGGCCATTAAGGGAGTTAATCCCACTTTAAGGGCGTAAAACCTTTCATAATTAATCCATGAGGATGATTATGACATAAAAACTAAACCCATAAGGTTCTTAGGGTGTTTAAGATTGACTTTGTAGGTCCTTAGATATGGAATCCTAACCAATTAACATAGTCCGATGGAAAGTATAACACGTGAGAATCTTGGGCTGAGATTATCTCACGTGCTTATCCGTCTCATCTAGAACTTCTCCATGGGTGTTGATTTAGAGGGATTCGATGTACCTCACACATATACAACGTGACATCAAGAAAATGTAGCACGTGCATCGAATTATCTAAAACTATATCGAAATGGACGGTTAGAGATTACGGGTAATTAGATTAGAGTTGGCTAGTAAATATCCTTGATTCTATTAATCTATTTGCATTTGCATATTGAGATTGATTTATTTATTGCCCTCGAATATTCAGTTACTTGTTATATGCATTATTCGTATTTTCCACAAATTGTACTACAATTGCCTTACAAATGTTATCGTACATTGATGTGATATTAGAACGGGGTAAGCATATGATTGGAGATTATGGTTTGGAAATAAATAGATTTGATTAGAAATGATTCAGTTAGAAAAGTCTTACTCCAGTCTAATTATTATTCGATTTGAATGGTTCGGCACTACTTAGCTTTGACCTTGTGATACCCGACGGAGTTACAACTTGGTTCAGTTATTCGAGACTACTGCAGTATGTCATTTGGAGTACCGGAACTCCAGAACCGGGTAGCCAGTCAGCCTTTGGCCGGGACGCTGGTGACATCCCAACTAGATTCGCTCTCTATCGGAGAGGATGAGCAAATGTAGTAGCCAACTAGAAAGTGATTATTCGATTATTGATTCGATAAAGCATGAATTATTCATAATGCACAATGTGCCTAGTTGACATTTATTTGGTCTCATTAATCGATTCGTCTTTAAATTTGAAATTTGAATAACATGTGTTGAATCTTAATTGCTCATATATCTTGTTGAATCGTCGTATTCATGGTGCTACACTTGGTGTCACAGGGATCCAGGACACCTAAGAGAATTACTGATAACCATACAGATTAGAGATTTGATCGGTAAGCATATTGATTAACTTATCTGCCGGAGAACGTAAAATTGTGATAATCATGGTTGGGATTAAACGTTGCACCTTGCACTAGGTCATGGTTTATTTATAATTGCATTCGTATTAGGATCATGTCCCATTTGAGGTAAAGCATCTAGTATTTCTATCATTAGAGTACTTTTGTACTAGGCATCAAGGGCTTTGTATTATTAGTTTTGATTAATGATTTTGTTAGATGAATTATTGGAACTTTAATGGACTACTCAAGCTTTGATATTAATGACATTGTATATGCTTCCGCAATTAAATGTTCATTGAGTAATCCTCACATGTGAAATGTGGAAATTTCTCCTTCGTGAATTCGGATCTGGTCCGGAACAGGTTTGAGTTCATGGGAGTACGCGTGTCACACCTCAGGAACCACCCTAATTAGGGAATTCTTGGGTCCGGGATGTGACAATGGTCAAACCAAAAGATGGCCATAAAATTGATCCTCCAGATGCATGGACATTTGCCTCAAAACAGATGGAATGTGTAGTTTACTATGAACGTTGATGGGGTTAAGCCAATGCCAACCCACCCTATCCATTCCCTTCCAGATTAAACGGTAGTCACATACAAATTAATGGTGAATTTCATTTTCTAGGATCTTTGCTCATGGGCTTTTCACTGTGCCAGGAAATGACGATGGCAGAACTGAAAAGAAGACACGAGTCTTTAGATCACAGCAGTGGCATTTGCAACACAGTGAAGAGACACAAAACACAGGGGTCCATGTCCATGAGGGTATGTTCTGTTTCATTATGTGCAGAAGCTTCATAATTTGATGTCCTTGGGACAAAGCAATCCTTCCCAATCACATGCGGATCTGTCCATATATATGACGTTAGGCAAACTAATCTGCAAGTGCTTGGATTGCTTTTCTTAGATATTGCAAATTGGGATGACATCTCATTCAGTTAGGCCTCCATATTGACTTTTTTAATGACATTTTGTTAGTAGCTGAGAATTGAACTTTCTAATGTTACACAGGAGAGAAAAGAGAAACTGGGAGAAAAAATAGCAGCTCTGCAACAACTGGTATCACCATTTGGAAAGGTAATGCATTAACTAAATTATCTAAGGAGATTATAACAGTCTTTCTTCCTTACTCCTTTTTTATTTGTTTTGTTTTTTTTTTCTTTTTCTCTGAAAGTCCATGGATTGATTGCAGACTGATACAGCTTCAGTACTTCTAGAGGCAATGGGTTACATTAAGTTCCTTCAAGAACAAGTTCAGGTTAGACAGCTTCTTTTGTTGCTACGAATTCTACCATATTAATTAAATCCAATGCAGCATAGTCTCATTCAGGATTCTGTCAAGAGTTTCAGAAGAAGTTTAGCTAGTTACAGCTTCAGTCGTTAATCTTGTCTTGGTGTTTCAGGTTTTAAGTGCCCCATACCTCCAGAGTGCGCCCTCAGGGAAACTTCAGGTGAGCAGAACTCCCTCCTGTTCTCCTCATTGATATACATAAAGCTATGTAATATGATGGTGGTGCCTCTTAAATTTACATCATGTGCCTTTAGAGAGATGATTTGATAAAATTTACTTAGGGTCTGTTTGTTTGAATGGAATATATAGGAATTAATGGTCAAATAAGCTCCACTGAGGGATTTTTAAAGAGGTGAGGGGTGAAGGATATAAGGTCAAGATGCAAATCGGACCTTGACTTCCCTGGTATTAGAATTAGTACGGTGATGGCTGGGTATTCATTTTCCATCTTCCCTTGATTCAATTCTTATTACACGGGAGGTTATTTGATGGTCATTTTTAGCCACTTAAAGAAATGCAGAGTCTTAGGATTCCTAGGAATTCAATTATACGAAACAAACAGGCCCAAAATGTTCAGCGAATGCTAATTCAAAGTGCCAAAGGTGAAAAAACTGTAACTTTTCAACATTGTTACAGTTTTTTCTTATCTACCCAGGAGCATTGGTGTTATGATCAGCACTCACAAGTTCTTATGCATTCAAAAGAGTTCCTAATTAACCCTGATTTAAAGCATTCAATCATTTGGTTTCAGGAATCAGAGTACTACAGCTTGCAAAGACGCGGCCTGTGCCTTGTGCCGATCACATGGACTATAAAAGTTGTCCGAAGCAACGGTGCAGATATATGGGCGCCCGTCATGAAAAACACTCCAAAGTAACTGCAGATGTGGGATCTCATCAGCATTCTTCGCAATTGTACTCTGGAGGGACCTGAAAGTCCCAGCATTCACCTGCCTGCATAAAAAGCATCATAAATTGCATGTTTGATCAAAACCACATGCTCCAAATGGATGCTACAAACAAGCATTCATCTTGCAGACTCGAGTTCATTTGCAATGACTTGATCTATAGTCTATACTGTTGAGATCAACCTGGCCTAGTCAGATCCCCGAAGGCGGATCTTTTGGTCTTGTCAAGGCTGCATGTATTAGCTGCTATTTTTCTGTTGGTATGTATAAGGCCTGATACATAAGATAGAATCTCACCTGAGATCACACACCTTTAACGGACTAGTTGTTGAAAATTGATATCCCTGTTTGTAACTGACATTTCACCATGTATCAGTCACCCTTGTCACCAATTAAATGCTTCATAGTTAATACCAGATTCTGATCTGATAACTTGTGATGGTGATGCTCCATTATATATGAATATAAAGTTACATTTATGCTGAAATGGTTCATATATTAGCCTTACAATTTGTATTTGATAATTGCCTTATTCCGATTTCATCTTTAGATTGGTATGATTTATGATAATGGGGCCATTTGAGTGGGCATGCGCGCCCCTCATGATTTATTTAGTGGATGGATCATTTGTCACCATGATTTCATTATTAGGACGGAAAGAGGGGGCTAAATCATTGGGGATGTACACCCTGGTACTGATTTCATCACTGAAAAGGGGGCATGCCCACCAATCCATAATTCAAATGATATTTGATCACTAGAGTGCTCATCACAATGATATTCATCACTTAAATAAGTTGGGCCCACTGTGATTTATCATAAGGTGGAGTGGACCCATGATGGTGGATTGATGGGTCCATGTATATGCAGCTCATTCTTATCCAGATTACAACCATGGTCTTTTATTAGTCCATGTGTTTGTTGATGATTGTCATAAAATGAAGGTGTTCATCTGTAAATAAACAAAGAAAACACTCACAAAATCCCCTGTTTGGTTGGGTACAATCAAATCTCATCGTTTTTGAGGATATTCTTCGCATGGCGAATGGAGAAGTAGAGGAGGTGTTGAAGGTGTTGGATTCATGCATTCCTCGCGTCAAATGGCGTCTTAGAGCTGCAGCTAAGCGTCGACTTGAAACAGGTCCTCCCCTCTATTCTTCTTCTTTCTCGTTTTGTGTTTTCTTGTCTGTTTTCCATTGATTCGTAGGATTTTAGCTTCTGGGTCTGATGGGAATTGGAAGATATCTGTTATATCTTTCTGGGTTTTTTTAATTAGCTCATGGGATTGCAGATTCTCCCTCTCTAGGAATTTTTATGTGTAGAACTTAAACTATACTCTGTATGTGTGCTTATTCAGCTAAATTTCTGTTACTTTTTAGGGTTTAAGGATTCTGGGTATGGTTAAAGCTGTTCTGTTATCTTTTTTTGTCCTGTGGTCTGCATGGGTTCCATTCTCACGATAACTGTGACACACTGGTTGTACTTTTTTTTAAAGCTAATGTATCATTAATTTGCAGAATTGAAGCTATTTTCATCATAATCTAAATATGAAAGTAGGCGAAATCACCATAGACGGCCAGGCCATCCTTGATCATGGAACGGCCTGGCTTGTGGGGCCACCCAGACCTTTTGTCTGCACTTACTCGGATTTGATGCTCATCTGGGATTTTGTGGGTGCTTCAAATGATCATGCAAATTTTGACAGCCATCCGACTTCTATTTAATGAGTAGGATTTGGAAAATTTTGAGACTCTCAAAAGTCAAAAGAAAATATCATGTGATAAGATGGTCATCTTCCCATTTTCCGCACACAAGTAGGCCACTGGGAGCCGGGGATTTTTGTTTGAGGGGGGCTGATGATGGTCAATTGAAATAGTCCATATGTAAAATAACTTTTAGATGACTAATGATAAGAAAAGAAAATAATATATCTAAAGATACAAATGAGAGCAGCCCATTTATAAAATTGGAACTTGAGCTTAAGCACATATAGCCTGACTTAATTAAGTCCATTGAGAACACTACCTTTTCAAGAAAGTTTAGATGGCTGTCCATTAAATTAAAAGTATTATTTTAAGTAGTTAAGAGCTATGAAGCACGGACACGGATACGGGACACGGATACGATACGATACGGATACGCAGATACGCCATTTTTCAAAAAAGTAGGATACGATACGTCGGGGATACGTTGAAATTTATTTATTTTTAATATTTTTTATATGACTTATGTAATAAAAATCTAACATTATTTCAATCAAAACAGCTTTTTTGAAGAATTTGGTTACTGTCAGCAGGTGACAAGTTGCATTGACTAAGACAGAAAGCAGTAATTATAGGAAGGGTTATGCTTGTCCTCAGTGGCCAAAGGTGGTCTTGAAAATCAGAGATTCCAATACTTGGAGCTGGGATACAATATACAGCCAAACAAGAAAAAAAAAAAAAAAAACAGCAGCAGCAAATCAACACATTACACAAAAAAAAAAAGAAACAGCAGCAGCAGCCAATCGAAAGCAAAGACAGAACCTTGCCAATACAGGACTTAATCTTGGAGCTGGGATACAATATACAGCCAAACAAGAAAAAAAAAAGCAGCAGTAGAAGCAAATCAACACATTACTCAAAAAAAAGAAACAGCAGCAACAGCCAATTGAAAGCAAAGACAGAACCTTGCCAATACAAACCTCAGATCAGCAAACAAAGCATCAAATCAACAAGAAAACCAAGAAAATCCAAACACATTATACAAAAAAAAAAAAAAAACTAAAATCCAAATGATTTAAGGGGGAAGAAAAAAAAAACCCAAGCCAGAATAGCATCAACCCCAACAAAAACCAGAATACAGAGGAAGAGAAAAAAAGAAACAAAAGGAAAGAAAGAAGAGAAAAGAACCTGGAAAGTGCTGGTTCTCCTGAAGGTTATTGATGCAGCGGCGAAGATGAGGGCGGCGAGGTTGCAGCGGCACAACACAGGAAAGGGTTTGTTGACGGCAGTGACACAGCACAGGTTCAATACGTCTGCAGTTGCTGTTTGATGATGTAGCGGGACGGCGCGGTTAGGGTTTGATGATGCCAGCGGCACAGCGAGGCGATGGCGATGGCGACTGGCAGGTTAGGGTTCCTCTCTTCTTTCTTTCCTTCTCTTCTTTTTTTTTTTTCCTTCTCCTCTCCCACGTTTTTCACTTAAACGTGTCCCCCCCCCCCCCCCCCCCCCCCCCCTCCCCTCTTTTTATTTTTCACTTAAACGAGTCCCGCTCATATCCCGTCGTGTCGCGTGCGTGTCCCGCACGTGTCCGACAATTAAGCTTTTTTTTTTTTTTTAATCAGATACGCATTTCACGTATCCCGGACGTATCTATGCCGTATCCGGGCGTATTCGTGTCCGATACGCCCGGGATACGGATTCGGGGCCCTTTTTCACGTGTCCGTGCTTCATAGGTTAAGAGAGTGTGATCCACCATTGCCGATGCACCGATGCCGGAAGGGTTCAGAAGGTGGGAGAAAATGCGGAGTCAAAATGAGGTCGGGAGAAGACTTGAAGTTGAAGAGGAAAGGGCTGGTTGGAGAAGACACAAAGTCCCAAGGCCCCTTTTGGGCTTTTTCAGGATGTGGTGGGGCTCAAAGTCGACAAGAAGAGAGTTTGATGGGAGAAAGGCTTAAAGTTCTAATGCCCCTTATGGGCTTTTCTAAATCACGTGGGGGCCGCCCCCACCAGCTAATACATGGGTCCGCCCATGACTTGGAGACCTTTCAAACCCGTAATCTCCCATGATTGTCATGATGTTGTTCCCTAATTGGAGCCGAACCCGCAAGACAAGACCTACATGGATTTTAGATTTTGCATGTTTAGATTCACCTAGGACTAGCACGAACCTCTGGCCAACTATTTTGGTTAGACAACAACCAGAGAGCTTTACCCTCTCAGATTGCATCAAATGTTGAGAGTATTGATGCAGCTTGTTCTAGCTCCATTACTTGTGTCATTGAGTCACCTTCTTTGAAGTATATTGGCCTTGCTATTGGCAGTGGCCCATTATATGCCTCTACCTAGGGCCTGTTTGTTGAGGAATTGGGAAAGAAATTGGCAATTTGGAAGATATATTATTCTCTCAAGCATCTCATAATTCTCATAAAGAAAGGATAAACTGGTCCGGAATGGATGCATCAAATGTAAGAAAAGAAGAATCACATGGTCATATTTTTCTCCATTATGTGGTTCTATAGGCTTTGCATATACTCTTGTCAGTCGTCACCTCATTGGATTTACTTCTTCCTTGCATGGGTCTCTTGATGAGCTTTTTGATGGATGGGCTGGAGGTCTTTATGTGTGGGAAGTAGCAATTGATCTCCTTTGACACTTGCCAGGAATTTGGAAGAAGAGGAACTTAAGGAACAAGGACCATTGAGGGCATAGAAATTCCTTTAAAGATCTCTTGCTCTTTACCAATTGAAGCATTATTGAACAGGCTTTAGCTATAAAGTTTTGTTTGGGATGTATTATGAATTGTGAGAGATTGGCAGGTGCTTGGCCGAGTGCTTGTCAAACTGTAATCTTCGTCTTGTTGCTCTTGTTTTTTATCCAAAACTTCTTGTTTTTCCTAAGCAAAATTACCTGTTGCTTCTCGAAAAGAGAGAAAAAAATCCTATATAACCTAACCTCTTCTTTGAAACTGTCACACTGGAACCTTAGATGATACTTCATGAGTCAAATGACTCAAAAGTGTCCATGCTCCATTTGTGGGTTATTTCCTTGCAAATTATGATAGTTCCAACTTCCAATCATTTATATTAGTTTTTTGATATCTTCATGTCATGTTTTTTGATTATATAGAAATTTCCATGGCAGATATCTTAGCATTGTGCACAGAACTAAGGCCGGTTGTTCTGGTGGATTATGGTGGAAAGATGCCTGAACTACAAGAAAATTTATGAGCGCTACTCCATCTTTGCCACAAGGTCAAACTTCAAATGTCTCTTTTAATAATTTAATGGGGCATATCAAATCAATTTGGATATTTGCTATTTTATCTCAAGTGACATACAATTTACTGAAACTTATTGGTCATTTTTTATTCTGTTGCACCACTCTTGTTTTATCAGTATTGCAAGTTTCAAGTTTTGTTTGCCACTTGCCCTGTATGGAAATCAATGAATCACGGATTGAAATGGAACCACATTTCATTTACACAACTTACTTTGACATTTTTCTTCAGACCAAGGAATAGATTTTTCTTTTCAATGTCGTTACAGGAATCAATGATGTTCCATGGGGTATGTGGAGACTTTCCTTGGGTTTCTTAATCCTAGTGCAGTATTTTCTCTTCACTTTGATGTCCAAGTATGCAAGCATACAAAAGAAAGCCATTCTCATGCACAGGGAACACAAATGACGTGCTTTGTCTTGCTGTGTCACTGTCCATGGGAGATGGCTGGAGAACTTTCTTTTGTGGCAAACTAGGAAGCACGGACACGTCAAAATGGGTGGCGTATCCGTATCCCGGACGTATCGGACACGGATACGTCCGGATACGCAATAGACACGTATGGGATACGTGATTTTTCGTATCGGATTTTTTTTTAATTTTTTTATATACCGGACACGTGCTGGACACGTCCCGACACGAGCGGGACACACACGGTTCACGTCTGGACACGTGCCGGACACGAAAATTATAATAAAGAGGGGGGAAGAGGAGAAATAGAAGAAAAAAAGGAAGGGGGAAGAAGAAACCCTGGAGCAGAAACCGAGAGCATACATCCTCTGACGACGAGACTCGAGAGCATCACCGGCCTTCATCAGGCGGTGGGAGGACAGGCCCATCGGAAGCGAAGATCCCTCCGTCGTCGTCAAAGGGTTTTCCGTTGGACTCAGAGACGAACAGCGAGGGCGAGTCGACGGGGAAGACGGGGTCGGAGTGGAAGTCGTACGCCTCCGGAGAGGGAGGGGTTCAGGCGTCCGAGACGTGGTGGACGGGGATCTCGTCGTCGGCGGGGAGGGGCTGGTGGTTGTGGTCAGCAGCGGTAGGGTCGTCGTAGGTGGAGAAGGCGGTGGAGGGGTCGTAGTTGTTGGAGGAGTCGTAGTTGATGTAGCCGTCATAGTCGAATGGGCGATCTGAAGACCTGACGACATCGTCTCCGTCGTTGCTGTAGGTGTCGAACCACATCGTTCTCTCCTTGTCTTTCTCTCTCTTTCTTTCAGCTTTTGCTTCTCTCTCTCCTGCTTTTCTTTTGCAAACTGGTTAAGAAAACAGAAGAAGATATAAATGTGAAATGAGAAACAGAGGAAGAGTAGTTTGGGAGCTACGTGAATCAAAGGCCATGACAACGTGACACCTGTAATAATCCTATTAAAAGGGCTTAAGAGGGTAGGGGGTCGGCAACTTGGGTCAGGCCAAACTGTAGCCTACATTGCCCCAACCCAACATGAAGCGGAATCCAGGTTGGAGTTGGGACTGAATGGCTGAACCTGCATGAACTTTTGGGTTTTCAGGACTTCAGGTGTTGGAATTAAACTGGTTAGCTGACATGTGTACAAAGATACTTTGATTGAAATAATGTTAGATTTTTATTATATAGTCATATAAAAAATATTTTTAAAAAAAAATTCAACGTATCCCCGACGTATCGTATCCTACTTTTTTGGGAAATGGCGTATCTGCGTATCCGTGTCGTATCGTATCCGTGTCCCGTATCCGTGTCCGTGCTTCATAGGTGGCAAATGAGAAAAACTACCTCCCCATTAGATTTTTCTAATAGTATAACACTAAAACCTAATCAACAGAGGAAGCCTACGACTTTTCGTACAAAAACTTTCCAAGACTTGGTATTAGTTGTGCTAGTGCATGGATAAAAAGAAAAATTAATTGGGTCAAATAGGGGAAAAAACAAAATACATGCAAACAACACATACCTTCTTTGCATTTCCTATTTCTCTCTCAACGTGTAGAGCTTTTAACTAGTCTCTGGCTAGAGATTTACATCCCCGGTTGAGGCTTTTCTTGTATTGACTATAGTGGAGAAGCCTTTCTGTTTGGAGACTTGTGTGCAACGTATCTCCTTTGCATGCCACCAAGGATATTACTGTGTTGTTTCTTGCCTTTTGGATGTTGAAGATGCATCCCTGTTTCTTATTCTTCTAAATTTAGATATGCTTAATGAACAATCTTTTAAATCTTATTTTTATAAAATTAACAAGAGAGAGAGAGTTTTCTGAGAGAGAGCTTTCTGAGGGAGAGGCAACTGATTCAGACCCTCAGGATGGAGCATTTTTTGTTTACAGTGGAGCCATGTGGATTGTGACTCTATATCAGATTTGTATCTTTCAAATGAGAGTTTCTCTCATGGTGTGGTGAAAGTCTGTATCACCCCTTGGTGCATGAGGAAAACCTAAGTACAACTCCTAGGCTTATCATAGCAGTTGAAGCCTGAAGTGTAACTCTCGAGTTTCCCAGACCATTAGATTCTTGATAAGAGTTCAAGATCTTGAAAAAAAAAAAATAGTTTTTTGACTTGTCTTTTCTTTTCTCAGAAATGAATTTACACACTGAGAAGATTTATTCCTCAGTCAAACTCGATGCCGCATATCATCCATTGTACGTGTTGGGTACATTCATGCCAATCTAGCCTTTTCAAATCATATTCCTTTTGGGCCTAAAGCTGATATGAATCAGACAATTAACTGTCTTATTTTACCTACTGAATTTGGACTTCTGACCATTTTGTATTTACCATTTCTTTGATGGCCACATATTGGACACATAGGTTCAAACATTCAATGTGATTTCTGGTTTGTGCTCGATCTAAATGGAGCCCACAGTTTGGATGATTCAGATTGGCGTGCATGGTGATCACCATGTGCATGGGTAATGAGTTGGCAGAAGTTATGAGCTGTGGAAGATGCACATTGTTTTCTACCTCCTCCAAAACTCTTTATCATGTCATTTTATGGATTCTTATCATGATTGGGTCTCAATGGTCTACAGGAGACGTCTGTTTTACAGCCTTTGAGAGTAATGGTCATAGAAGATATGATTTATTTGATCCATGTCAAAGGGCTTGCTGATTATGCACTGTTGAGCCTTAGCTCCTGCTCGCAACTGCTATTTGTGGACCTTGAACAGGATCCGCCAAGGGTATATTGTGCTTACAGGCTTTGATATCATCGAAATCATCAATGTGTTGACTAAAATAAACTGACTCCATTACATTCTTATTTTTTCCTGCAGATGCTGTTACAGACACAACAGAACATAGTTGCACCACAACTCACATCTATTCAAAAGCTATTTTCGTCAGCATTTTCTGTTAATGAAATGAAAGATGATGCCTTGCCAGATGTCCCTCTCCCAATGAAAAATGAAGGGGTCGAATCATCAGAACAAGCGGCATCAGAACAAGCGGCTGATGGTTTATCTCATGTTGGTGAGCTTGTTGCTTATCAATCTTCTGTGTTTATTGACCTCAGTAGCTGCATGCAGGATACTGAAGTTACCCTGCCAACCCTGAATGGGTAATTTTTTTGCCGTACTTGATGGCACCCGAATAATTAGCTGGTCACATACTCACACATGTACATACGATCTAGAATCACTTTGTCAGTTCATTGACTGCCATGAAATGCTGAAGGCAATGAAAATAGCACAGTACCCTACAAAATGGCACAAAGCACTGTGCAGCTTTAATAGATAAATAGCCTGATGGCATAGTTATACCTGATGGCATAGTTATACTGTATAGTAAAATGCAAACTGGAATAGATGGGACAAGGCTTCAGTGATGTTAATGATGGACTATATTGTTACATGTATTGATTATAAGATGTACTATATTGTTTTGTATGTTAAAAGACTGACTACATTGGATTGTATTGTATTTCAAATTTAAATGATATGCTATATTGTATTGTTTCTATGTCCTATTTTGCATATATTGTCAACTTGACATCTCTTTGTCATCAAAACAGCATGTCTCTTGAGTCTTCACCCATGCAATCCAATGAGGTTTAGGATGTTCTTGCATCAACAATTTCAATTTGTTAAGGACTTCTTGCAGCACAACATTCATGCTGCTCCTGCCATTTATCAGAAGATTTCCAATTTTATTTTCACAATGAACATGTGTACTGAGTTTTTTGTGCCTAGCCATTCGATGTCTTCCTCCTCATTAAATTGTGATAACTGATAAGAGATGACTTTCCATATATGATATATCCCTCGGGTTGTGATCAGTCTTTGGTAGATTCTTGTCTTCTATTTTTTTTTTTCGAATGATAATTTTTCATTAAAAATAGCTTAACAGGATAGGGATCTCATCTTTACCAACTTTTCTTCAGTCACAGCAACGTAGACCTTTAGTAGGACACTCTTAAACCATAGTGACCTTTTTCTTCACGTGTAGCAGACCTTTTCCTCCATGTGTAGCACTGAGAAGAACTGCCCACAACTTCATTGTTGTACTCTAATCCATAGTGATCTTTACATCTCGTATCATTTGTTTCAGATGGCTTCTTGGTTATCCGATAGTGTATTTGTTTAGCAAGGAGCATGTTGCGGATTCTGTCTATAATCTCTCCACCAAGGCTCTAAATCTCTTCAAAGTTGTAGTTGGCAGGTTCGGTTCTTTCTTATTCTTACCTTAGAAAAGTTTTCTATTTTGTTCATGAAGACAGGCACTAACATACAAAAGTGGTTATAATTTGCAGAAACAAAACATCTAGTAAAGGGCATTGTCAAGAAGAACTATTGAGGTCGGTTTTCCTTGTTAATTACATAAATAACTTTCACCTTTTATCATTCTAATTTCCACTGCTTTACTATTGCTAAATCTACTTTACTGAAATTTATGGTATGGACATGCATAACCGTGCGTAAATTAGGTGTGGACATTGCTGTAAATGAGGCCGTTTTCCGCCTCTTATTTACACACCTCAAGAGGTGGTAAACAATTACACACCTTCCTCTTGCAAAAAGCGGTAGTACATTCCCATATTCGTGTCCTTGTGAATAGGTCATGAGTTCAAAACCCCTCACGGCCTTTCTTTTTCTTTATATAAGTTATGTTGGTTCGAAATTCATGATTTGAAGCGTTCATCTTGTTTATTAAACTAATAAACTCAAGAAGTTTAGCTTCATATATTTTGAGAAATTTGTGGAAAAAAAATGCCCAAAAAACCCCAAGCTGTAGGATCTTATTTTCTACACATTTGTGGGCACTCAATTCATTATCCAAACCATTCAATATTCTCATATTAATAATGATAAGCATCATGGAATTTAATTTTATATCTTAAATCTTCATATATTTTGGGAAATTTTGAAAAATGTCCAAACACGTCTAAAACCATTTGGTGTGCTCATTCACTCATGTGAAAATGGTTATTTTCACTAACATGGTAATGTGTTTCACATACATTTGCATAGGTAAAACCATTTTTCTAACCCATGCGTTAAAGGCAAACAAACCCTTTATGGGCACAAGTCGTAGTGGGATAAGGTGGTGCAATTTGCGCACTCCATTTTCATCTGCTCACTTTGGTTGGTGTTTTAATTTCTTAAAATGTAGAGATGTTGTCCACGTTATCCTCTTTTATTATTTTTTTGGGCCAACTTTTCTTAAGCTAAAACTTTCCTCCACGTATCTAATTCTATGTTTGATAACACCTCTATTTGCTTACATTTCACACATTGAATTAAATCAATTCAGATATAAATTTTGTATGTAATCGTACACACCCTTATCTATTTGTGCCTGGATACGGCACAACTGAGTTTTGCCTTCTGTTTTCCAATTGGTCAAGTTAAGGTGAAGGACACCATTGGCTCTATTTCGAGCATTATATTGCGTGGATGAACACACTTAAATGCTTGCATGCAAACTAATCAGAAGACTATACATTAGTATTATAATCTGCTTCTATATTGGTGTTTGAGCAGTTTCACAGTGCCATATGATCTTAGCATGGGAGGAGAAAACGAACCATGGGCAGTTGCATTTCTTACCCACATGCAAGCAAAGTTTGAAAGATGCAAGCAGACATGGAGGTATTTGCGTATGGAGGTGAGTGAATGTAGTACTTGGGGGAATATTCTTACCCTTCCATTTGTTATTCAATAAGTAGAGGGCGAGGTTTGATGGATCTCATCAACAAGGAACGACTTTATGTAAAAACTCTGTAATTCAGAAAAAGACCATGGAATATAATATCTGCAAATAGATTTACTATAGAGATTTTTATGGGTCAATATGCCGATGCCACGATCACTATCATTCAGGTTTGACCGAGCACTGTTTAATGATCAAATCAAATTCTGTAACACTGTTTACCTGTAATTGGTTATGTATGCCATAAAACAAAGCAACAGTCACTTGCAAGTAAGTCGGGTTAGCCAAACACATGAAACATAATTTAAAAGTGAACCGAGTTTGCAGTGTGTCCCCCTGTATTCAAAGATGCAAATTGGGGCCCTAACTGTTTCTGGTGCATCACCCTGTATTCAGGCCTCCGAATAGATGTAATCTGTGCCCATTCAATGGTACTAATTGTGAAGTAGAATTTTGGTAATCACATGAAAGCAAAAGGGGGATGTCGTAGGCCCATTAAGAGAAAATCTCAAGGCATTACCCAAAAAAAGGATAAATTTTTAAGGTTGGGGCAGGATTCAATATATATGGCGTCAATGACTCAGTTATTTGTTGCCCTGCACCATTGGTAGGGCATTACCAAGAAATGCCCCAAAATTTCTCAAAGTTTAGTGGCCTACAAATAGATGCTTAATAAAATTACAGGAACGGTCTATGAAAACTTTCATGGTTTTTCCAAGAATCATTTGCCTTCCACGGTAGTATTCACCAGATCCAATGGTGGATGCTATGTATATCTAGCTCCAAACAGTTGGTTTGTGACCTCAAACCAGAAACCACTAGACATGATCCAACTGTGAGTAGAATCTGACTGGTACGGGTGGCAACTTATTGTTTGAGCGAAGGTTAGTAAAATGTAAGCAGGTAGGATTGGTAATAGGTGATCCAAAATGAGAGAGAGAGAGAGAGATCACTTTCATGCCTCGAATAAAGAAGAAATGGCTATGGCCTGTTGGGTTTTGAGCATCATTAAGCTGACATCTAATTGATGGGACAAGGCTTAGATACTGGTAAGGAGAGCATCTCACTTCCAGCACCATGGCAATAAATTTAAGATAATTGGTCACGGCAAGAATACTTGCTTTGGTCCCCATGGTGAGAAATATAACATGAATTGGCGTGCTTGATTTTCTATGAGTATAATGCCAACCCTAGATTAATCAGTTAATAGGACTGCGATCATTTGATAGTGACCCCACTCTCTCTCTGATGTCATGATTTGATCTGCTTCCGTAACTTACTAGAACTCCTCCAGGCTCCAATCAATTGAAAAGGCCTAATGGACCTTTCAAGACCACCCCATACTTTCCATACATAAAGAAAATATCAAAGATAGATAGGAGATTCTCAAGCATCTTATCTGAGCTTTCCATCCAGATGAATCAAAATTGATGCAAGCAAATCTTCCATTCTTTTTATAAGGTTAAAAACTAAAACAAAAAAGAAGTAATTTCTTGAAATAAATTAAAAAAACAGAGAAAGTGGACATGGCCTCTGTAAATGAGAAATTAAACAACAAAACACATTTTGCAGATGAGATAAATGAGAAGAAGAAAGAAGAAAGTCTTTTTTATTCCCCTTTTAATAGCTTCATAGCCTCCATTTCAGTGGGCAAAGCAGGGATTGCTCCTTTTTTTTGGTTGTAGTGATTGCTCCACATGCATTCGCAAATTTCAATACTTCCCTCAATCTTCCCTCATCCTGCAATTCATTAACAAGAACGAAAAATGAACAAAAAAAAATCTTCTCACAACAGTAGCAACAGCAGCAGCAGCAGAGATTGATAATATTAAATTTCTATTGAAGATTCAATCACTTACTTCGATGACAGATTGGTTGTCCACTAGCTTTCTTAACAGGGAACCTATAAATGCATCACCAGCACCTGTTGTATCCACCGTATTGACTTTGAATGGATCTACCATTCCCTTAAATTCCTACATTTTGACAAAACCCCAGAAGATTAAAAAGCTTCATTTTGCTTTTAATCAAAGATCTCATTAATAAAAATCACAAGTGATTCACAATCCTTTCAAATTGGCATTTGGGGTGTGGTAAAACAGAGTAAAAGTAGTCAAACCCCAACAAAGAAACCAGGAGAAGAAGAGAAATTACCCCACTTTAGTGATCATTGACAGAAATCTACTTCACCCATTTGAGGAAAAGATCTGATTCCAAAGATCTCATGAAGAAAATAAAAATAAAAATAGAAACATGGTTTCTCTGAAGGCACCAACCAACCTTAGTGTAGTACTTGCAGCCCTTCTCACCCAAGGTGACCAGCAAAAGCTTCAGCCCCGGATGCCACAGAGACATAATCGCATCATCATTCAAAGTCTCGCACCCAGTGAGGAATTCAACCTCGTTATCACTGACTTTGATAATATCTGCTCTCTCCCAAATGCTCAAAATCTTCTCCCTTGCCTCCTCTGGTGAGGGCCACAGAGGCAACCTCAGGTTCGGATCATACGAAAGCAGAGCCCCTGCTTCCTTAGCCACCTCCATAGCTCTTATATGAGCAGATCTACACGGCTCTACAATCAAACTTATGGACCCATAATGAAAAATCTTCGCCTGTAACCACCCCATAATGAAAAATCTCATCTTAAGATCATCAAAAACAGAGATTTCAGAAAGTGGGTGTCTTGGAATCAAGGAACATAATTACAATACCTTTTTGATTAGCTCAAGATTGAGCTCAGATGGGGTGAGAAGCATATCAGCACTGGGGTTGCGATAGAACATGAATTCACGTTCTCCATCCGATCGCAAGGTGACGAATGCGAGAGCGGTGCGAGCTGATTTATCAAAGAGGACGCCGTCGTTGTTAACGCCGTTTTGCTTCAAGATGTTGGCGAGCATGTGGCCGAACTCGTCGTCTCCGAGCTTGCCGACGAAGGCCGAGTGGCCGCCGAGACGGGAGACGGCTATGGCGACGTTGGCGGGTGCGCCGCCTGGGGCTTTGACGAAGGCTGGGGCGTCGGCTAGTGAGACCCCAGAAACTGTTGGGACGAAGTCGATGAGCATTTCTCCAAAGCTGACGAGCAGGCCATGGCCATGAGAGGAGTGGTGGTCTTCAGAGGCCATGTAAGGAGGAGGAGGAGGAGGAGGTGGTGAGAGATGGAGAAGATGAAGTTGGTGGGAGGAACTTTGACAGGTAGAGAGGGAGAGGAGAGGGAGAGGAGAGGAAAAGAAAAAAGACGAAGAAGGATCTCAAGGAATAAATAGATGTTGTTTTAGTCGGATTTGGTAGGCTTTGATTTTTAGATCATTTTTAAGAAACTGTGTCACGTTTGTTGGTTCTCCATATGGGTGTTTTTTTCTAGATATTTGGTGAATAGTCTTCATTGGTGGTAGTAAGTGGGTCCCACTTCATGATCAATCCAACTAGATTATCCCTGATAGTTATTTATTCAAGGTTTGCCACCCATCTTAACGGAGTAGATCATTGGATCGGTTGTGTACTTGTTTGGATGGTTAAAACTTAAGGGTATGTTTGTGTAATACTTTTCCGCGAAAAGGTAGATGGTTTTCCACGAAAAATCTATTTTTTAGATATTTGGTGCGGAATAATTCCGCTAAAACGCTTTCCTGTCTCGTCAGCATTTTCCTTACTAATTGGGGAAATGGGTTCCTATGGGGGGTATGAGAAATGGATTTCCTCGAAAAACTTCTCTCGCTTTTCCTCACTCTTGTCCATTTCAACCCAAAACTCTACAACTCTTTCATTTTCTTATTTCTTTAAATAAATTATTATTTAATGTTGAATAAATAATATACATGTTATGTTATTTTTCTTCAAAAAATTATTTCACCAAATAAGAAAATTTCATTTTCTATGAGGAATCCATAGCTGCACCAAACAACATTAGCACCAATTCAACGATGAAAATTTTTTGCACCAAATATAAATTTCTAAATTTTACGGAAATCCTTTTTCAAGGTTTCTATTTATATGGAATTTGCTGATGTAACAATTTCTCCTTTCCGCGGAAAAGGTGTGTACACAAACGTGCTCTAAAAGTTATTGATCAAGTGGTTGGAATGATGATTCGAGTCTCCATCACCATATGCAATTATGTTGGGTAGGGGGGGATATTTCGATCCCCCTTGGTCATATAGGTAGGGCTCCAAGTGGGCCTCATAAAAAATGGTTATCGACTTATTGTGTTCAGGTGAGGGGGGCCATCTGTGCCATTCGTTATGCTGAGCTGGTGCGTGCTCCCGCAGAGCCCACTTTTGCAGGAGAATATAAGTAACTATGACAGTGGTTACCTGTGATAATGTGCTAATGATATGTGTAATAATAATGAGGTAAATTATTTGGGTTTGTGTCCAATCAAGAATTTTAGATTTGAGTCCAGATCTGGATATTTTCTTTTAATCATTTGTCATGTACTCAGAGAATACTTGTATTGAGTTTCCATTTAGAAGAAACTGATCAAGAGTTGGCAAAGTCCTGCAATTCGCCCCCAAAAAAATACAGTTTTTGTTGATAGTTACTCATTCAAGTGATTTTGGATAACATGTTTTGGGAGTTGGGACACAATCTTGTGACTTAAAAACAAATTAAAGAAATTTGATAATTTTTTCTCTACAGTGAATGTGGAAATGGTCCTGTGACAGTGACTGGTAAGACAATTTCATCTAACGGTGCTGGTCATGATAATTAGAGACATTCATACAAAGTTATAAACCTTGACTATAGCTTGGTTGACTTTGACCAAGCTGAGTCGATGCTGAGTCAGGTGCCAGCTAGAGTTAATGTATTTGCACTACAACTGGACACATATCTTTTGTGAAACATTGCTGTTCCAGGACTTTTCGGTAGTGGTGTCTTTGGGGCACTGACTTCACTGTTCATGACATATCTTGGGGGGTGAAGAAGTTCATATTTCCAATAACTAGCATCCAGCTTTGATAAGATATGAAACAATAGGAGAGGCACTGTTTTGAATTGTTGGATTTTAATAGGTGGGCTATAGAATTTAAATCAGTGAGTGAGACAAATAGATCCCACTCGTGGCTGTGGCATTTATGTACATGAATTTTTTTTTATTATATATTTTTCCTATGTTTGGACTCGTGGATACATAAAAGTGATATCTTAACTTGAGCCCCACGGATTGATTCTTGAACATGTGTGTGATCCTATCGTCCTTGGGCAGGCCTAGTCCAAGATGTGCTGCTTAAAATATGTACTAATTAGACAATTATGACTATCAGATGAGATAATTGTAAGCAGATAAACTGATGGCCAGAGGAAAAGTCAAGCCATTTTTGAAAGGTTTGGGGCTTTTTAGGTAATGGGGGTTTGGGGCAATACCACATATGGTAGGATTCACATGGTAACTTTTCTTGAATCTTGTACAATGTACCAAGCCACGTTATCTCTTCTATTGGTTAAAGAAATGTTAATGGGTTTGTGCCAACAAGGAAATATTTACTTGCATATGATTTTGATCTCCTTAGCAAGCACACCATCTTGGGCCATTCCTGTGATTCCTCTCCCTCAAATGTAAAACCCCCTTTCCTCCTAATGACATGAGACCAAATTTGACTTTGTATCTGCCCTTACCATTGAATATGAGATCAAGGAAATTTCCACCTTTATTATTGAGGGTTCCCAGGTGGTCCATATTTTGAAAAGAAATATTTGCATTCACCCTATTTTTTTTTTTTTTAACTACTTCGCAAGCCTTTGATCAAGCTACCCCTAATGTAGTACTACCCGGCCCGCTATCCCTTCCAATGTAATTGTCATTGGCCCAAATTTGATTGATGCTCATCTAACTCATTGTTCATTGTTGGATTAAAATTGAAAAAAGGTCGATGTCCTCTAAGACCATTAAATTTGAGGGACATGGCTAAAGGGGTTGATCCAATGAAATTGATATCTTGCACTCCTCTCGAGCTCATTTAGATATTTCCATCCTCCACCTCTTCTGCCATTGTAATCGCCCCATTTGAACCCCACACGGTGAGTTTGGACTGTGCATACATCCAAATAAAGCTCTATCCAGGCACATAAATTGGATCAATGCCCAAGATCTCTCTTTCCCTTGCAGAGTCTAATCTCTCTTTCCCTTGCAGAATCTCTCTAAATATACATATAGATAAATATGGCCAAAATCTATATGGACAAGATTGTCCGGTAGATCAAATATAAAGATAGATAGACAGAGAGAGTGAGAGAGAGAGAGATTCAATATTTTGTTATGTTAACAGGATAAGGCATGTATAAACACCAGTGCTAAATTAAGTAGCAAGGATAAGGAGGCAGGATATGGTCACATATTCCCATGAAGGTCCTTCCTATCAGGCAAACTCCCTTTCTCTGTATTACCAATATATACTGTGGGTGTGTCACTGAAACCACTATCTTTTAGGTTTATTATTTTATTTTTCAATTTATCTTATTGGACGAAATTTGGAAATACCATAAAAGAGCATTTATTTGAGCAGCTCGAATTTCTCTAATAGGTGGGCCTCACTATATAATGTTGAGGGGGGCTCTACCCGAAGGAAGTACCGAAAAGTACATATGATGCATGTACCTATGCCTCTGAGATTTTGGTAGGAATTGTTAGTTAAAGAAAATTTAGTTAATATTTATAAGAGCCAACTAGTCGCAAGTTTGAATTCCAATCCGAATGACTTTACGCCAACAGGAGTATTGAATAGAATATATGCTGTCTCTACTAATGCCTCTAGTTTTTGATAGGAATGATTAATTTATTTTTTTTAAAATTTATTTCCAACTATTAATGCTACGACAAAATTGGTTTAAACATGATACCTACAACCAATAGTTCAAACGCAGAGAGATATGAGACCAGGGTTCACACAATTGGTTGAAACCCATTTTTCACCTTACCGCCCAGGGATGAGTTACCTGCTTGAGGGGATGCTATTTCTTTTAGGAATGAAGTTTCACTCTTATGAAAGGAGATATATTTCTCCAGATATGGAGCTTTCTCTCCGTGGGAGCGGACATTTTCTTCCCAAGAATGAGGTCTCTAATAGGTCCAGCCCTGCTTGGCTAGTTTAAATAATAATAATAATAATAATAATAATAATAATAATAATAATAATAATAATGTATACATGGAACATTAAGAGTGTTAATGTGACATTCCATTAAAACTCATATCATTTGCAGTTGATACTATCTTTGAGATGGATGCTATCAAGGGCGTGCCCACACGTACGTTTGAGTAGGGGCGGTCGGAACCATCACACTTGGGTCCAAATTCAAAACTTGCAAGAAATCTTGGGGTGGGGTCCGCCTTCAAAATCCATGAGAAAAATATTAAACTTCAAGCCCGCCCCCAAAACTCACATAAAAATCTAAGATTTATCCGCAAAATCCAACTACCCATTTGGAAACACCCCACTCATATGAAAGTTTTGGGTCCGCCACTAGATGATGTGCGCAAATACTATCTACAATCCAGCCCAAGACAAGCAGACATGAGCTATTATCTTACTTTTTTCTAATTTATAAAACAATATTGAACTAATGCACACCAATACGGCCGATATGATTAGATTCAACTTTCAAAACCATGGGTTCTCACTGATGTAAATCAATTATTTATAGGCCATTCCATCAATGTGTCCTGGTAGTGGTTAGTGACAACACATGAGGCGAAATGGATGTCACTAGCTCTGGCTGTAGCCTGTAGGTGGGGCTGAGCACTTGGGTTCGATCATAAGTTTGTCTGGAATCTGGATTCAACTAAAAGAATAGCTGACTCAGTGTCCAAACAGGTTTTCCAGAAGTCTGTGGATTTCTCTGCTTATGGCAAGCGGTTTTGCCTCACTTATCTGGGTTTGTATTCTTGTGAAAACAATAGCTTCCCTTGCCTCGGAACAGAGAGAGAGAGAGAGAGAGAGAGAGAGGGAGTAGAACAACTACTAGGAGTCAAATGTTACTGTTACTGATATGGCTCATGTGACACCCTGACCAACAATGATGCAGCTGCTTACACAAACTCAAAGGACAATCACGTGCAGCATGCACATAAAATTAGAAAATCTAGTGAGACTTGCAACTCTTCTCTTCTGCTGTTTAATAAAAAAACTCCTCTTCTAGCAAAAAATAATAATAATAAAGACAAGGGTACTTGTGTTCTAGTATTATTAAAAGCTTCATGCATAGGAGGAGACTCGGAAGAAAAAAATAAATATGATGTGATAACACTTTGTCACAGGGAGAGTTCATTTGTATAATATTCATGTGATGAAGTCTTCACTAAACTACATTATGGTTGAGTTTTGCTAATAATTATTATAGTGATTGCACATGAAGGTTTCCGTCACACTGGATATTGATTATATATATATATATATTGTGTGCAGAACTTAAATATGTATTGAAACTACATTCACTACCTTTATTATTCTAAAACGCCTTAAAAGGAATGGGAAATATTAAGATCTGTAATTTGTTATTTGAAAGGAGAAATTCTTAAGAAAATGGGTGTCAGGATTTTATTTTGTTGGCTAATTCATGGGTTATACAAAACTCTGATCCCATTTGAGCTGTAATTTTCTATTTTATTTTAAAATGGATTGTGGTTGAGTTGCCGGAAGATCTAAAGCGAAGATTGGAGAGTTTTGGAGCAATAGAGCCAAATTCCATGATGCACTTTGGCTATAGTGAAGATGAAGTTCGCTAGAGCGAACCCGGGTCAGTGAATGACCTCGCTATAGCGAGCGTGGACGGGAAAGCCTGGTTGGGTCTGAACTCTTAAAAAGAGTTTGAGATGTCTTGCTATTCTGATTGCATTATGATTAGAAGTTTAAGGCACAATTTTAGAGCTATTTAAAGGTCGATTCTCTCAACCCCCATTGTGACACACAAGAAGTTGCTATCTCTTGTTCTAAGGCGAGAAAATTCTAATAGAGATTCCTTATTCTCTAGAGCTATCATTGAGATATTGGGCTGAAGATTTGCTCTATGCCATGGTGGTGAGTTATCTCTTTTTTCAATAGCTTCAATTTAATGATGTAGTTCCACCATGGTCCTTTTTACTAATTATTTTTAGTACCTCTTTGTTTACATTAGTGTACATAGGAAGTAAATACATATGATTTATAGTCACGTGAGTTCCACTGGAGGATAATTGAAGAAATGAAATGTGAATGATATGAGGTGAGGGGTGAATGATATGAGGTAGTAATTAAATGGGACCGTAATTTGAATTATTAGGGTGATGGGTGAGTATCGATGTCCCATCTTTATTTGATTCACTTTTTATGTAATGAATTCATAAGGCCATGTTTGTTTGCATAAAAACATATAGGATTTGAATACATATGGTGGTTAAAAATGAAGATCAAAGGTGATTTTCCAAAAATAGGCATAAAAAAATATCTTCTTTTTATTCTATTTTCCTAAAAAGAAAATATTATTTGATGTTTATTTTTAAAAATCCAGTCTTAATCTTCAATTTTAACCACCCAATATATTATATTCCTACATGAGTATTCTAATGTAAATGAATAGGCCCTATGTACCACCTGCAAGTTGGTGGAGTTGCATAAAGAGTGGATTTGCTAAAAATTCAAGTAGCAAGTGGGAACTTAAAGGTGCCAAATCACCAGTCCATTTGAGAAATTTTGAAATATGGCTTGTGGGGGCCCACTTCTCATCAGATGATCCCCGCACTGTGATGAGCCAAAGTCTCTCTCATCATGGGTTACTGACTCTTAACATGATTGGAGTTGGTCTTATTACCAAAGAATCAATTTAGGACAACATGTGTGTCTTTCTCATGAAATAATTAAGTTTCAAATAGGAATTAAAGAGACTTCTTTCTCCATAGCTTTCGAAACTCATCTGTGGCAATATTTGTTGGCAAATTGCATCTTGAAACTTAAATTGCTCAAAATCACCAACTTTTCCATATAATTAGTACTGGCAAAATTTCACTTTAGGTGGGAAATAATGGGGTCCTTGAATGTTGTTGTTTGATAGACAGTACAACCATTTAGTTAAGCCTATCTATTAGTTTTGCAGCATTCTGAGGTAGCTTATTGATAAATTTGCTGAATTCCTAACATTCGGATGTTCAGAGCAGTCATTTCCTATGAATTCTAAAAAATGCCTTCCTAAAAGAGGTTAAAATTGAAGAAATAAAAGTGAAAATCCATAAATGACAATCATATAAACTCTTCTTTTATGGAGAATGAACTAAGGAGTGACAAAAAATGAATACAAAGCCATCATCATAGTAAATCAAATAGTAAAAAAGTGCAGTGCCATCTATAAACATCACCAATTCACCATCTTATATACTTCACCTTCTTACCTCCTGACTCATTCTTTCGTAACTCATTTTGCCATGAATTCCTGGGAATTCAAATCCATGCAAACAAATGGGCCATTGAGGATTCAATTACCGCAGTAGCTGGGGGAGGCCCAGCAAAAACTCATAACCTGGCTTACTAGAGATGAAAAGGGGTCAGGTTGGGTTGGGCCCATGGTGCACTCAGACCCTGAACTAAACTGCTGAAAGAGGACCCATGAGCAGACACGGACCTGCCTTGGTCAAGATGACATTCCTGAAGTTAAATTAAAGACCTGGACGCAGTTCAAAACAAAGGGCCTGAATCCAGACCCAAACCAAGGTCCATAGACATACAAACTTCGATAATATACTAAATGAATATGCTTAATACAGCCATACAAGAGTTATTCAGGTCTTAAGATCCTTGGGTATGGAACCCACGGACCTGCACTGAGACACAAATTTTAATTTGATCCAGGCGTTGGACTTCAACCCAGACCAAGATTTTTACTGGACCCAAATCCTGGATATGTATCCATTTTTAATGGACTGACATCATCTGTTAGCCCAATTAGTCAAGCCATGGAACCTAGCAAAAAATGTGGATAAACAGATGGAGTGCATCATAGCCCACACCCTGAAATTCATGAAAGATTATGATGGTGGACAAGGGACTCGGAACCAATGACCCAAATTTAGGTCTAAACCAAAAGATTAAAGGGACTGCAGCAGTTCATATCAACAAATAAAAGAGACTGCCGCAGTTTACATACCTTTTCTTTTATTTGTTTATTTTAGCTGTTAGATCTAGTCATGTGTCAATTGTTTCTGCATTTGATTCAGTAGTTTATCAGATTCAGTTACACATTTCATTTATGTATTGTAAAAGACAACTAAAGAAAATCTATAACAGCTGTAATGGTATCAATGAACATTTTTGAAACTGCTTTCTCAAAAATAGAAGTTTCTACAAGTCTCCAGAAATTTGAAAATTACTAAAACAGTATGTTTCCTTGTTTTCCCCATTTTCCTTTTTAACAAGAGTTACATTACACTATTTTACACATGATTCCTCCTCCGGTTTGGAAATTTACTATTAAAGTAAAAGTAATGTAAAGCCTCTATTTTTTCAGAAAGAGGTCACATTAAAAGTATTCGTCTTCAAAATTCTCTCATTCTTTAAAAAAAGTAAAAAAATAACCTTCTTTTTCTGCTAAATGATAAAAAATATCATTTTTTACACAAAAAAGTAAAAAAGATTCATTACCAAGCAACTAAAGACAAGATACAATCATAATTTATTTATATTTTAGAGAATTTTACCTTAAAAGGGACCTTAGAGGGCCACTGAGCATAAAATGGGCCAATAGTAAATCTGGCACGGAAGTGGTCCCAGGGGACCATTTCCGTTTTTTTTTTTTTATTAATGGTGGAAATAAGTGACGACGTCGTCGCTACATTGAACCCCAATATACAGCGCGCGAAACCCCACTTCCCCACTTTCCCCTTCTTCCTCCCATCCCTGTCTCCATTTTCCTTGGCGATTTCAGTTCCTCCTTCTGCAAAAGATAAAGCAGGTGGTCGCAAAGGTCGTTTTCCATGTTTGGATTGTAGCATCAAGATTCCAGCATCTTTATTAGGAAAACTCACTGAAACCCTACTTTCCCATTTTCTCCTTCATCCTCCCATCACTTTCGCACTTTCCCCTGGGGGTTTTCTTTCCTCCTTCCTCAAAAGGTACAGCAAGTGGTCCCAAAGGTCGTTTTCCGACCTATTAGATTGTAGCATCAAGCTTCCAGTATCTTTTTCAGGCTATGGTATTCTTCTTGTCTCTTTTCTTTTTCTGTATTACACAATGATGATTTACTAGGGTTTCTTCATCTTCTTTCCATTTACTTCACATCCTAAAATGGTTAATATTCATGCACTGTACATGATTTTTGCATTGAATCGACCCACGACTCAGTCCTTCTATTTTCCCCATTCTCGACTGGGTAGTCAATCCTAGTGGACATGCAAAGACTTCATGTTTGGACTACTTCATTGCTACTGAAATAGGGAGACATCAACCATAATGCCCATCATTTTGAATTTGATTATAGTGTGATGATATTGTACAAGATAACAATTGGGTTTTACTAAAAAAAAATTTGGGTGTGCAAAGAGGAAAATAAATTGACAGTTACCAAAATCATATAAGTAGAGACTTTTCTAAATTTATAAGTTAATCAAAATTATACAGTAGTGGCGGAATCCGGATCCAGCTAGAGCCCTATTCTCATTGACAATTCATCACTTCTTTTTTTTTTTTTTTGTTGGATCATCACAATTCTGATACACACACTAAAATATAGAGACTTGTAGTGGTGGAAAAAAACCTAGACTTTGGACCATTCGCAATAACAAGTTGGATTTGGCCCATTGACAACATAGACTTCCTAATGACAATAGGATGAAATTAAGCTACACATGTGGCCCTTGCTTAAAAATGGACCCATTATACCATTATAATTGTTATTGTTCTTCTTATTCATCATGTTTCCATTGTAATGGCTTCATCATTAATCATTTTAGTAATACAAGTGTTGTAAATAAATTTATTCAGATAAGAGTATTTGAACTAACTTCAATATCTATTCATTTGCAATGAATTAAAGCCACAAACAAATGTATAGAAGAAGCGGTGGGAAAGGTTGCATTCTGTTTTTCCAACCATTAAATTTAAATAAATATTGCTATGATTCTAATTCATACATACAGGCCTAGATAAACGTTGCTATGATTTATTTTCCAATGAATATAAGGAGTCTGTACCCATCAAAATAAGTAGTCTCACATTTGGAATTCTCCAAATCATCAAGACAAATTGCCCTCAGATGTTTGCAACCAAACATGACTTAGATTTCAAAGACTGCTATAAGGGAAAGAAGAACTTGAGGACTAAAGGTCTATGTGATCTTACCCTATGCAGTTAACTAGTTTTAATTTCCTTATTAGTTAGCTTTACTTCTCGCTCTAGTTATGTTTACATCTCCCTCTCTTGATCTATTTATTTTTTGCAGATGGCTGGAACTGAGGGAATAGGAAATAGGCTTCTATATGATCAGGCCAATCATATTTCAGAAGCCATAAACCATGGACATATATATTCTTAGCCACCCTTTCATCTATATATATAGTTTACCTTTTTCTGAACTGTAATCACTTGAAAATGTCTCGCAGGAATTCGGTACATTTAGATGCATACCAATGAACCCGGACAAAGCTGTTTGGGTGTTAAATGATATCCAAAAGGAGTACGTAAGGCAAGCGGGGTTGCATCATTTTGCAGAAATGGAACATATTAGGATAGATCATGCTCTCATTACAGCCTTGGTAGAGAGATGACGTCCTGAAACAAACACCTTCCACTTCCCATCCGGTGAGGTCACTGTTACTCTTGAAGATGTGGCCTACATATACGGGCAATCTATCGATGGCCCAATTGTTACCGGGAGAACTTTCCCGAGTTCAATGGTTAGTGAAGTATGTCTTGAATTACTTGGCAAGGCCCCTATTCAGGGTACCGAAGTAAACGGGATAAATATTAAATTCACATGGTTGGAGGATAATTTCGCAGCAGTGCCGTCAAAGAAGAAGAGTACGAAGAAGAAAAGTTTGACGACTACTTACACTCAATAGGTGGATCGGAGTATTCACTCTCCAAAAGTGATAGGTTTCTACTGAATGGGTTCAAACGATATTTCAATGAGATGTATAATGTAATTACATTAGCATCGTAATGGTTTCATTCCATAGATGGCCTTATGTGTATTGTATTTTGCAGTAATGAAGAGCTAGACATTGTATGCACATTGGTATCCAGTGAAGTCCTGAATTGTGCTCTAGATGAGGGAATTTGGTTTGACACCAATATTCTGTATTATTGGTTTGATGTGTTGAGGGAGAAGTGTCAAACGGCCTTTTTGGCAGACCCAAGCATTTCTGTAAGTATATAGATTCTGATTTGCAATTATCACTTCGTCGCCATTTGGAGGTTAAAAACTCACTTTTAATTTTTTGCAGAGCTGGTGGCAGTCTGGATTGCCAACAGCTGAAGAAGCAGCCTTCGGACCCGGAGGTTCTCGAGTGTATGAGGCTAGAGAATGTAAAACATTGGTTTACGTTCTTCACTCTGTCAATCATTTCACATTACTTGTTGGGTATACGGACGAGAGGAAATGAGAATTCTACAATAGTTCAAGCAGTGATCGTCATGCTTTAACTACCTGTAAACGATTTGTGAGTATACCAAAATGGTACCAAATTTTAAAAGAGCTTTTTAAGGTGTTATCGTACCCGAATTAGTCAGATTTCTTTTACTGATCTTGCAGGTTGAGTGGCTGACGACGAAGTTCAGCCAATATGGGTGGGCAGCCCCATACATATGGACAGTCAACGTAAAAACGAACATCCCACTGCAGGAAAACGGCTACGATTGCGGTGTCTTCGCCGCTGCGTTCGCTGAGCACTGTATATTTCGTCGTCCGATTAACTTCACACAGGCTGACATGATGTATTATCAGCAACGAGTCATCATTGAGATCTTCAAGCGCAGCTGGGAGTTGAATGCATATCGATTGAATATTGATGAGATTCCACTTGATTCAATTGAGCCTGAGAAATGATGAAAATTTGATCTTTTGTTGTGATCCTTTGTTGTAAATAAATCTAACATGGTCCATGTTTTTGGGTGCCTAGTGTTGATTGGAATTGCAAATTGGCCGGGAGTTGTAGCGCTTTAAAAAGTTGAAATGAATGTAAATGGAACTTTTGTTTGCTTCTGTATGATCAAAGATAGTTGTTTGGCTGTATTGAACGTTGCCCTCCTATGTATTTTTTAATGCAGCTTTTAATATGGACTTGAATGTCGTATGGGAGTCGTATTGCATTCGCACATCCAACCATTACAAAAGTAACAGGTTTATTGTCATTGCTTAAAACTGACGACGCGTTGCTTCACAGAACCTAGTGGAATAGGGTCTAGTGTTAAAAGCAACGACGTCGTCACTACACAGAATCGTTTATAAAAAAACTCAGTTATAATAACTGACGACGTCGTCGCTTCACAGAACCTAGCGCAAAGTATATGTTTATTGATATTGACGACGTCGTTGCTTAACAGAATCTAGTGGAATAGGGTCTAGTGTTAAAAGCAACGATGTCGTCACTTCACAGAATCGTTTATAAAAAACTCAATTGTAAAAACTGACGACGTCGTCGCTTCACAGAACCTAGCGCAAAGTATATGTTTCTTGATACTGACGACGTCGTTGCGTAACAGAATCTAGTGAAATAGAGTAATGTTTTGATAACTGACGACGTCGTCACTTCACAGAATCGTTTCTAAAAAATACAATTGTATTAATTGACGACGTCGTTGCTTCACAGAATCTAGCGCATTGGACTTGTTTCTTAACACTGACGACGTCGTTGCTTCACAGAATCTAGTGGAATAGAGTCGTGTTTTAATAACTGACGACGTCGTTGCTTCACAGAATAGTTTATAAAAAATTGAATTGTAATAACTGACGACGTCGTCGCTTCACAGAATCGTTTCAAAAAAATCACTTCTAATAACTGACAACGTCGTTGGTTCACAGAATCTAGAGTAACGGACTTGTTTGTTAATACTGACGACGTCATTGCTTCACAGAAGCAATTGGAGTGAAGTATGTGTTAATACTAATGTCCACAGTTAACAAGAGATGTGTTAAGTTTCAAGGAATCATTAGTTAACAAAAAGTTAAGCGTAACATTTCAATAAAGCTAGCGCTTATTAGATCTTTGCACACAAAAGTAAAACACATCGAACCAAAAATGGTGACATAGTTGATAAAACTTGATAACAAATTTGTTAAAACTGTTATATATAAAGTTGTATTACAAAAATATGATCCACATCAAGAGATATGTACAAGATATACTAGAGAGCTACCCCACAAAAGTATGATCTACATCAAGGGATATGTACAAGGTATGCTATCAAGCCACCCCACAAAAAGTATTTCGACCCCACAAAAGTATGATCCACATCAAGGGATATGTACAAGATATGCTAGAAAGCCACCCACAAAAAGTATTTCTACCCCACAAAAGTATGATATGTACAAGATATGCTAGTTGGATCTATGCAACATGATCTGATGGTGGATTGCGACAACTCTTTTGGTTATGTCCCCTATTTTTGCAATTAGAGCAAGTAACAACCCTGCGTTGTCGATTTCTGTCTTCAACACGAATCCGGGATTTCTTTGGACGCCCTGGTTGTTTGGTAGCACGTAGAGGCAAGACGATTTCATTTGATGTATGTTCCCATTGTCTGTTATCACGAGTGGCATGAATGACCTCATTGTACGAAGCACGATAAGTAGTTGTTAGGTAATAATCCTCAACATAGTCATACAGATTTAGGTGCCTAACTTTCATCGCTGCAAGTGCATGACAGCATGGAATCCCCATTATTTCCCATCTACGACAACTACACTTCTTCTGTTCAAGATCCACAATATCTATGAATTGTGCTGATTGAACCTGAAACTCAACGAGCCCGGCAACACGTACATGCACGCGGCGTGAGTCTTCAGCCTCTTGGCTCATTAGTTTCTCTGCATAGGGCGTTAATCGCGATGTAATATTTAGTGACTCGAGATGTCTTCTCTGGAAGAACTCCATCAACTTCGCACGGATTTCTTTGACTTGCTTTGTAATAGGAAGCACCCTAATGTCCTTTAAAAGCGCGTTCGTACACTCGGCAGTGTTGCTGGTTATCATGTCATAGTGCTGACCCTTAACAAACGCATTTGACCGACGTTGTTTTCCAATGGCATTGATATAAGTATGCACCCCTTGGTCTACAGACATGATGTCATTCATATAGGCCTCATACTCACATGGTCTAAAAGACTTAGCAGCCCGCCAGAATTTCAATACAATGGCACGATCACAGAAGGATGTTTTAATGTTTTCTGCAATGTGATGACAACAGTAGCAGTGCATCGCACTTGGAATGATGTTGGCCAATGCCGGGACAAGGCCCTTTTGTCGATCAGACACAATAGTCAAATTTGTTGGACTTTCCAAAGCAAGAGATAGGTTGGCAAGAAACCACTCCCAACTGTCATGACGTTCGGCCTTGGCCAAAGCGAAAGCTATAGGAAATAGCTTATGATTACCATCATAGGTGACAATCACTAGAAGCACACCCGGATACTTGCCCCGAAGATGTGACCCATCAACAGCGATCATCGGCCTCATCGACGAACAGAATGATCGGATGCAAGGACCGAAAGCCCAGAAGAATCTTCTAAACCTGTCTTCAACAGTCGTGTCGATATTAGTCACAGTACCTGGATTGGTCATGTGTAATTCTTTACAATAAAGAGGTAAAATTTTAAAAGATTCTTCATATGATCCCCGAACTACACACAAGGCCATCTCTTTTGCAATGTTTGCTTTATTGTAAGTGATACGGGTGCCAAACTCATTTTGGTATTCATTCATAATTTCTTTTGGCTTCAAGTGGTTATTGCATCGGACTCTGTCCTCAATGAACTCTTCAATAAGTTTCGAGGATGCTTGGGGATGTGTCATTCCCTTCATTGGTTTTGAGCAACAATGTCTTGGGTTTTAAGTCCGCACCTTAAACTCCGAGCCTGAATCAACGATGGAAGCATGTATACGCCAGGGACAACAATCATCTCTGCAACGTGCCGTGACTATTTTCGTCTTGGTCGACACATGTCGTAGTGTAAAATTGTTATAACTTGCAAATTTCGCAAGAGATCTTCTGAAGCTTTCACGATCAGGAAATTGACGCCCTATCCACATTTCTCGTGCTGAGTCCGTACCAGTATCGGCTATAACATCTTGAGGGGCCATTGTGTCTACAAAATTGATATCTCTCATAGCCACTGAATGAAGCACAGCCTGAATGGTTTCAGATCCTTGTTCATTATCAATATAATTGACATCTTCCATAGCAAGTGAATGATTCACAGCATGAATGGTTTCAGCTCCTTGTTCATTACAAACAAAATTGACATCTTCCATAGCAAGTGAATGACTCACAACATGAATGGCTTCAGCTCCTTGTTCATTACCCCCAGAATTGACATCTTCCATAGTAAATGAATGATTCATAGCATGAATGACTTCAGCTCCTTGTTCATTGCCAACAAAATTTACATCTTCCAAATCAAATGAATGATTCACAGTATGATTGGTTTCGGTGCCTTGTTTATTACCAGCCATCATCGAAGAGGGAGTTCCACGAACCATTGATATATCAAAAGTAGCACATACAGCATCATGTGCATCAACAGCCTCGCGATCTATACCATCCACATCAAAAACAGCTGTTGTAGAACGATCTGTTGCATGAGGATCCAATGAGGTAGAGAAATGCATATCAACGTTTTCACGAATATCCACGGTGGGAAATACTAGGCCAGACGTGGGCTTTTTTATCTCGCAAATCCCTTTGCACATTTTCTTCTTGCCACTTGGACAGCCAACCTTCACTCGTTCTCTGCAAGGCATGGACAAGAATTTAAGTTAGGCACGACAAGTGCAACTATATAAATATTAAGAAAAATAGAACATAGATACGTACCTAGAGCTTTCGCATTTCTTGTTTATAACGTGTAGTTTCCTATTGACATACACATGTAGCCCATGTTGCTCACTTCCAGACGCGCGCCATCAACATTCCCAGCATATCATTTTCATCTTCCAAACTAATCAACGAAAAAACGAGTCCATTGTGATGAAGGTATTTCATGCTTACATCCTCGATATTTGCATCCCAATTAGACAATGCAATGGCTTCATTCAGCAACATGTCATATGTTAAGGTCTTAGGTAGAGACCTCATCTTCTGTCTTCCACCATTGCAGACTGGGCATATAATGTCAAAGATAAACTCTCCATCAAAGTGAAATATGATGGAAATCCCAGACTTGGTCATTCTGCCGACGCAAATAAAGCATATATTAATTTGGTGGTATTAGCAAATGTAGTCCAAAGGTCACCTTTCACATAATGCTAATAGAGAGATGATTGTATGGGTCAAACTGTCCATTTCTATTTCTATTTACAAGGAAAAAAAATCACAAGAGAAGTTAACTCCCCTAACACTGTTTTCCCTAGGGTTACTGACAGAGGAGGAGTGAAAATGAAATCATTTGATGGGTGTTTGCTCTACCTTTATACAAGACATATTCACCAAGATTTCTGCATGTATTTTGTAAGACCCCGACCCCCAATTTCTCTATTTGGTATTTTTTTAATCGTGATTTAGCTTTTAAGCGAGATTTGAGTTGGTTTGACCTTGTTTTTGAGTTTGACTAGACTTTTCCATAGCCTTTGAGATTTTGAGGACCGTTGACTTTGGTTTGACCCGGTTCATATGATGTGTATTTTTATGAGAAATTACTTCTAATTTCTAAAAATTCTGAATTTGGTGTATTTTGACTCATTTTATGAAGTTTAACAACTTACATGTTTTGACCATTTTGATTTGATGATCAGAAAATACATTTTTCGAGAAAAAGGGTAAAACTGACTTTCCACACTAAATCTGTCCATGAATTTAAAAATTTTCAGAATTTGGGGAAAATACACTTTTTGGAAAGTAAATATTTCGTTGATCGATTTTGTCTTCTTCGTCGATCTCATTCGGGACCCACAAATGTTAGTTTCAGCCTTGTGAAGATTGGGGCCCATGGGGCCCAGCCCACTTAACCTTATAAAACCACCAATGGGTTTCTCTTCTCTCCCATTCTTCATTTTCCTGCAACAAAAGGGGAGTCTAGGGTTCTTCTCCCAGCCCCTTTCTCTCTCCTCATGTAACTCTTCTTCTTGGATGCTAAAGGGAGATTTGATCTTCCCATCTTCTTCTCCTCTCTCTTGGCTTTCCAAAGATACCTTTTTCAAGGATTTCGAGCTAGAGCAAGGCTCTCATCTAAGCTTCTCTTCTTCGTTTGGGCTTTTCAAGGTTAGCAGTGGCTTTCCAAACTTTAGATCTTTGTTTTTCTCTTCATTTAGAGTGTTTACAACACTCATGCAAGAGCTTTCCTTGGAGATTTGAGAAAAATGGATTTTTAGGGTTTTCTTTGGAAATTTTGGCGTTTTTGTAGATTGGGAGCTTGAGATCCTAGAGCTTGGTTTGTGGAGTCTTATTTCTCTCAATTGACTTGAGGCAAGTGGAATTTTCAATTAATATGATGGTTTCATTTCTCTTGTTTGGTTTCATGGTTTTTTTTTCTTATTATGTTCTAATTCCTCATGGTTTATGGATCTGCTTTGAATGAATGAAGCAATGTTATGTTGATTTCCACTTATGTTGTTGTTGTACAAGGAGTTGGAAGTTTGGTTTTCACTTTGGTCATTTAGAAAAATTGTCTTCTTTGTGTTAAGTATGGTGTTCAAAGAAAGGGAGAAAAGTTTGATTTAAAAGTGTTTGTTTGGTTAATTAGATTGCTAATGATTGGGGATTTGATGAGTTTGGAAGGTCAAGGAAGGGTCCAAATGATCTATGAAATATGTATCAAGGATTAGGAATAAAAAAGAATAAAAAGTAAGGAAAAAAGGGGAGAAAATGCCCCACGAGCCGGACTGGACAGAGCCCAGTCCGCTCGAGCGACCCAGTGGGCCGCTCGAGCGGACCAGGTTCTGCCTGGCTCGCTCGAGCGACCCACTGGGTAGCTCGAGCGACCCAGGCTCTGTCTGGGCTTCGCTCGAGCGGGCCTGGGGTCGCTCGAGCGAGCCCAGCCCAGCCTGGGGGCCTGGTTCAGGTTGGATTTTGGGCCCGTTTAAAAACAATTTCTGGGCCAGTTTTTGGGGTTCCTTTGGGCCTGTTTCTTGGGCCATTCAAGGTCAGTTTTGGGCTGTTTTTAAGGTTTATTTTGTGGGCCATTCAAGGTTAGTTTTGGGCTGTTTTTAAGACCTGATATTGGGCCATTTCAGGGCCTGATATTGGACTGTTTTAAGACCTGTTTGGTGGACCATTCAAGGCTAGTTTTTGGACTGTTTTAAGGACTGTTTGGGCCATGTTTAAAGGGCTGTTTTGGACTAAATGAGTAGACTATTTTGGGCTCAGTTTAAGGCCAGCTATGGGTCTGTTTTAAACAGATTTGGGATTACTTGTAATACTTGGAAAATTTGTGAAATGGGAATGGGAACAATTAGAGAATGAGCGTATGTGAAATTATCCGGGAATCGTTCGAGTCTCAATGCGCACTTTATCATTTAAATGTTGTGGATTTTCATTGGCATCAAACATATTGTCTTAATAATCAATGTTTAAAGGTTAAACGTGCATTGAGATGGTTCCTTGGTAAGTCATTTAGTCATTCTACACAATTCCATTCCATTTCAAGTTAGAGAATGTATTTGTAGTTGTATTTGTATTCTTTGGTAAACTAATTTGAATAGCATCGGTGATTTGTTATAAAATCATGGGGTTTTCCATATTCGAAAGAATTGATCGTATGATTTTATAGAAATCACTTTGATGTGTATTTGGGCGGTTTACCATGGAATTCGTATGTTTTCTCCGAATCGATTTGAAAGGAGATTGGAGTGGTTCGCCACATTCGGGATTTCATCGATAAGATTAGTATTTTGAAAATAAAAACCTCGAGGCAAGACGGGGCCAGAGCTTTGTAGTGCGAGCCCATGAGCCAAAGAGGCTATGATTTCAAAAATAAAATCTCGAGGCGAGATGGGGCCAGAGCCCGGTGGTGCGAGCCCATGAGCCAAAAGGATTAGTATTTTGATTTGTATTGGTTCAAGTTTTAAAAACTAAAGGCACCACTAGGCTTAGGTCACCTTGTCGGGCTGATCACCCGGCTTGGGATCTTTAATTTGTCCGCCAGCTGCAGCTTGGATTCTGTCTGTACCGACCATGGCAACGGTTCTTATCTGCCGGTCCCACGCGTAGTGGCTACGGTTCTGATTTTGATCTGCCGGTCCCATTTGTATGGCTACGGTTCTGATTCTATTTCCGGTCCCACGTGTAGTGGCTACGGTTCTGTCTGCTCTTGTTACTTCGGTAATAGGAGAATATAGCTACGTGTGGTTGCCAATATTTTATCTGTGTATTACTTTATTTTATGATTCTTGTTGTTTATACTCTTTATGCTTTGAAGTTGTTAACGTTTATGAGATCGATCATTTATCATATTGTCGCTATTATTCAGGATTTGAAATGTATTTCCAAGTATTAAACGTTTTATGTAGGCTGTTACCTTTTAAAGATATTTACGCTCAGAGTCTGTCCATTTATTTGCTTTGATATTTATGTTCGATCTTTCGATCCTTTTATCATGATTTAATGCTATTATGGTTTAGGCTCTTTAGTCGGTTTTACAATGATTCTATAAGGTTTTATGTATGTCCTTTTGTTTCATATTACTTATTTATTTGCTTGCCAGACCGTCGTGTCTGACCCTGTTTGTTTGGTGCCAGTTTCCTCTCTTTTTGTTTTTAGGTGTTTGATCGGAGGAGGCGGTGGGACCGCCGGTCTGACGTGAGAGGCTGCCCATTGATATCATCTAGATATCAAGTTTGGCACCGGAGCTCGTAAAATCACTTGGGGTAGTATGTCACTTAGTGGTGTATTTGTATGGCTTTGTTAGCCTTTTTCATTGGGTTGTAATTAAGACATTTGTTAACTGTAATTTGAATATGTGGGAAATAAATAGTCTTGTTACTACCAGCTCAGTGTTCCTTGGATTATGATTTGTGCCAGTCTGCTTACGTGATGGTTTTATGATGTTGGTTGCATGCGACACGGAACACGATGGCCACGGATTCCGAGTCGTATCACCATGTTTAGCTTTCGCAAAAATATACTCTGATCGTGATGGAGTTTGATTATCCTCATTCACGCGGATCTTGGGAAACATAACAAAAGTTTCAAATTATCCCAAAATTTCGCACCCCGAGGTCGGATCACTGCAGGGCCCGGTTTCGGGGTGTGACAGATTGGTATCAAAGCTGGTTAGTTTCTAGGAAATAAAATACTCTAAAGACATTAAGACGTGTGGTGAGGATTCGTTAGATTGTGTCGATTTGTTTTCTCTTGTCCTTGTTTCTTTGAATTTGAGTCGGCTTTTCTTTCAGTTCGGGAGACTTTGCTTGTCTTTTCTTTTAGTTCGTGTTGTTAGGGGATTTGGATGACCAAATTTCCTCTTTAGTGGTGGAGAATTTAAAGTCTCCATACTCTTGTTCGGTGTCTTTTATCTATGCTTGTGTCGGAGACTGAGAACCCTGTAGACTTAGTATGTTGTTTTCAGAGAACATCAGCAGACTTTCAGCCCTCAGCATCTTCATTGTGGTTAATGAGAGAAGACATGTGCATTTGCCAGCCAAAGTAGGACTTGAGCAGTGTTTGAAGATCCCCTCTCAGCTAATCGAAGATCATCATGCAGCGTACCAAGGTAAGTAAATGTGGATTTTTGGGTGAACTCAGACCATATTTCCAAGCTGAAGGACTGCAAAAAGGCATATTAGCTGTCGATTCTATGAAGGGGGAAGTGATCCTTAGTTAGTAAGGTTAGAAGCTAGTACCAGAAACTCAGGGATTTCCCGGATTCAATGAGCCTTGTCATAGTTTTGGCTGAGAACTTCCGTAACTTGCAGCTTAGCCGGTGTAGTTGATTCAGCGGTAATACCAAGTGGATGGTTAGCTGTAGTCAAGACAATTTTCGGCAGCAGAAGAAACCTTGGGGAATTTTACTGACTTACAGGATATTGGATTGGACAACATACAGATGCAAGTGAATACTTCAGTTGTTGTGATGTCCATTTCTTGATGATAATGATTTTCATGAAATTTTCATCATTTGTTATGTTTTTCTTAATGTCTATGATTTATTCTTGCAGTGTTTAAACAATGGATTTATGTTTCTTCTTTAAGGTTTATCCTTGAAATAAACTATGTCATCATTCTCTTTTCATGAGTCACATGATTTTGTTTTCATAAGGTTTTGTGTTTCGGATTTTTGCTTAATCTTCTTAAGACATTGTTACACAATGATCTTGGAGTTTTGCCCTTGTTTTAATTTTCTTAAATGTTGACATCTACATTTCAAAACCTTAATGATTTCAAAACTTTGTATATGTTTGGTTGGAAATGGAGGGATGTTTTTAAAGATGGATGTAGAGACTAGTGGATAAATTGGTCTTTAAAAGCATGTAACTTAGAATCGTGTTTCTTTTTCAAAGAACAATGTGAAATTTCTATTTCATTGATTCATTTTCTTTAGCTATGCAAAATGAATTTTCTAAGGGTTTTTGTGCTTAGACTATGTACAGGTTTCTACATTTGTTTTAACGTTCAGCTGTGCTTAGATTTCTGCCGGATTTTTATGAACAGATGAGTTCAGATCAACAAGGTTAGTGTTTAATTAAACACTCAGATTTCAACAAAATTTAATGTATAGTCATACTATATGAATTTGATTTATTTTTTTCAAATCCTGATTTGGAATTGTTCAGTATTTCAATGATTTGTTGGGTTGTGAAAATATGAATTTCAAAATGAATAATGTTGTTTCATATTCAAACTTTGATAAAACTTTATTTATTAAGCTTTATTTGACAATTTGGGGGTTCGATTTCTACTATGTTTTAAAGTGATGAGATTTAGCTAAGTAATTGTTTTAGTCCTTATGTTTAAAATTTTAAGACTTGTTTTGCATTGAATGGAGGAGTGGTAATAGCTTATGGTTGGAGTTTGGAGGTGTAAGAATTGAAGGGTTGATGGATGTCAAGGAATACATTGGTTCAGTTGGAGATAAAGTTGGATCTATGAGAGAGTAAACATCATTCGAGACTTGGATTGAAAGTTCCAACTTATTAGGGAATGATGCCAGCTTGGCAGGTTTATTTGGTTGATAACACAGTATCAGGTAAGAGATCAAGAGCAGCAAACGGATGGAATCAGAAGTGGGCAGGAATTCTGAGTATGGCACAGAAAGATTAGAATATGGAGTTGTGAACACAGATTGGAATTCCAAGGTCGGCTTTACATGTCAAGGGTAGAAGACTTGAAGAATGAAATCTAAAGAGGTAAGCCATGCGAAGTTTCGACACAGAACTGCTCAGCAGGTTATGGCAGTTTAACTTTTGGTGTATAGCGGTATGACATCTGGGTTGTAGCAGACCAAGTCAGTGACAGGAGACCTATAGAATTAAGAGTTTATGATTTCAGAACGAAGAAGGATTGACGGTATACTTGGAGGCCAGAAGCTGATGATGCATTCGAGAAACATAGTTAGAGCAAACTTATGGAATTTCAGAAATTTTGGGACGACAATTTTTTCAGTGAAAACATGTCTACGATCACACCTTCATGCAAGTGTCAGGGATATGGTGTACAGCTCGGTATAACTTAAGGCACAGAATTCCAAAGTGATAGAAAGAGACAGAACTTGCGGTTTCTTGGTCCGACAGTGACTGACGAGGTAAGTAAAAGAGATGATCCAGTACAGGAACTACAGATGACACCAGGGATGATTAGAAGAATTGTTGAACCCTAGTTTGGTCAGAGAAGTATGTTTTCGAGCAGATATGTGGAATAGTGTGAAGCCTTCAACCGAATCAGGATGTTGTTGACCGTGCATCTCAACGTCAGGTTTGATCAGAGAGTATCTCAGTTGCCGAGGTTTAGCGTAGGGTGTCAGTGTTTTCTTTTGTCTTTTGGGTTTTTTATTTTGATTTGGTTTAGACCATTTGGAGGACCAAATGGGTTCTAAGGGGGGGAGGATGTAAGACCCCGACCCCCAATTTCTCTGTTTGGCATTGTTTTAATCGTGGTTTAGCTTTTAAGCGAGATTTGAGTTGGTTTGACCTTGTTTTTTGAGTTTGACTGGATTTTTCCATAGCCTTTGAGATTTTGAGGACTGTTGACTTTGGTTTGACCCGGTCCATATGATATGTATTTTTATGAGAAATTACTTCCGATTTCTAAAAATTCTGAATTTGGTGTATTTTGACTCATTTTATGAAGTTTAACAACTTTCATGTTTTGACCATTTTGATTTGATGATCAGAAAATGCGTTTTTCGATAAAAAGGGCAAAACTGACTTTCCACACTAAATCTGTCCATGAATTTTGAAAATTTCAGAATTTGGGGAAAATACACTTTTTGGAAAGTAAATATTTCGTTGATCAATTTTGTCTTCTTCGTCGATCTCATTCGGGACCCACAAATGTTAGTTTCAGCCTTGTGAAGATTGGGGCCCATGGGGCCCAGCCCACTTAACCTTATAAAACCACCAATGAGTTTCTCTTCTCTCCCATTCTTCATTTTCCTGCAACAAAAGGGGAGTCTAGGGTTCTTCTCCCAGCCCCTTTCTCTCTCCTCATGTAACTCTTCTTCTTGGATGCTAAAGGGAGATTTGATCTTCCCATCTTCTTCTCCTCTATCTTGGCTTTTCAAAGATACCTTTTTCAAGGATTTCGAGCTAGAGCAAGGCTCTCATCTAAGCTTTTCTTCTTCGTTTGGGCTTTTCAAGGTTAGCAATGGCTTTCCAAACTTTATATCTTTGTTCTTCTCTTCATTTAGAGTATTTTCATCACTCATGCAAGAGCTTTCCTTGGAGATTTGAGAAAAATGGATTTTTAGGGTTTTCTTTGGAAATTTTGGGGTTTTTGTAGATTGGGAGCCTGAGATCCTAGAGCTTCGTTTGTGGAGTCTTATTTCTCTCAATTGACTTGAGGCAAGTGGAATTTTCAATTAATATGATGGTTTCATTTCTCTTGTTTGGTTTCATCGTTTTTTTTCTTATTATGTTCTAATTCCTCATGGTTTATGGATTTGCTTTGAATGAATGAAGCAATGTTATGTTGATTTACACTTATGTTGTTGTTGTACAAGGAGTTGGAAGTTTGGTTTTCACTTTGGTCATTTAGAAAAATTGTCTTCTTTGTGTTAAGTATGGTGTTCAAAGAAAGGGAGAAATGTTTGAAAAAAAGTGTTTGTTTGGTTTATTAGATTGCTAATGATTGGGGATTTGATGAGTTTGGAAGGTCAAGGAAGGGTCCAAATGATCTATGAGATATGTATGAAGGATTAGGAATAAAAAAGAATCAAAAAGTATGGAAAAAAGGGGAGAAAATGCCCCACGAGCCGGACTGGACAGAGCCCAGTCCGCTCGCCCAGCCCAGCCCAGCCTGAGGGCCTGGTTCAGGTTGGATTTTGGGCCCGTTTAAAAACAATTTCTGGGCCAGTTTTTGGGGTTCCTTTGGGCCTGTTTCTTAGGCCATTCAAGGTCAGTTTTGAGCTGTTTTTAAGGTTTGTTTTGTGGGCCATTCAAGGTTAGTTTTGGGTTGTTTTTAAGACCTGATATTGGGCCATTTCAGGGCCTAATATTGGACTGTTTTAAGACCTGTTTTGTGGACCATTCAAGGTTAGTTTTTGGACTGTTTTAAGGACTGTTTGGGCCATGTTTAAAGGGCTGTTTTGGACTAAATGAGTAGGCTGTTTTGGGTTCGGTTTAAGGCCAGCTATGGGCCTGTCTTAAAGAGATTTGGGATTACTTGTAATACTTGGAAAATTTGTGAAATGGGAATGGGAACAATGAGAGAATGAGCGCATGTGAAATTATCCGGGAATCGTTCGAGTCTCAATGCGCACTTTATCATTTAAATGTTGTGGATTTTCATTGGCATCAAACATATTCTCTTAATAATCAATGTTTAAAGGTTAAACGTGCATTGAGATGGTTCCTTGGTAAGTCATTAAGTCATTCTACGCAATTCCATTCCATTTCAAGTTAGAGAATGTATTTGTAGTTGTATTTGTATTCTTTGGTAAACTAATTTGAATAGCATCGGTGATTTGTTATAAAATCATGGGGTTTTCCATATTCGAAAGGATTGATCGTATGATTTTATACAAATCACTTTGATGTGTATTTGGGCGGTTTACCATGGAATTCGTATGTTTTCTCTGAATCGATTTGAAAGGAGATTGGAGTGGTTCGCCACATTCGGGATTACATCGATAAGATTAGTATTCTGAAAATAAAAACCTCGAGGCAAGACGGGGCCAGAGCTTTGTAGTGCGAGCCCATGAGCCAAAGAGGCTATGATTTCAAAAATAAAACCTCGAGGCGAGATGGGGCCAGAGCCCGATGGTGCGAGCCCATGAGCCAAAAGGATTAGTATTTTGATTTGTATTGGTTCAAGTTTTAAAAACTAAAGGCACCACTAGGCTTAGGTCACCTTGTCGGGCTGATCACCCGGCTTGGGATCTTTAATTTGTCCGCCAGCTGCAGCTTGGATTCTGTCTGTACCGACCATGGCAACGGTTCTTATCTGCCGGTCCCACGCGTAGTGGCTTCGGTTTTGATTTTGATCTGCCGGTCCCATTTGTATGGCTACGGTTCTGATTCTATTTCCGGTCCCACGTGTAGTGGCTACGGTTCTGTCTGCTCTTGTTACTTCGGTAATAGGAGAATATAGCTACGTGTGGTTGCCAATGTTTTATCTGTGTATTACTTTGTTTTATGATTCTTGTTGTTTATACTCTTTATGCTTTGAATTTATTAATGTTTATGAGATCGATCATTTATCATATTGTCGCTATTATTCAGGATTTGAAATGTATTTCCAACTATTAAACGTTTTATGTAGGCTGTTACCTTTTCAAGATATTTATGCTCAGAGTCTGTCCATTTATTTGTTTTGATATTTATGTTCGATCTTTCGATCCTTTTATCATGATTTAATGCTATTATGGTTTAGACTCTTTAGTCGGTTTTACAATGATTCTATAAGGTTTTATGTATGTCCTTTTGTTTCATATTACTTGTTTATTTGCTTGCCAGACCGTCGTGTCTGACCCTGTTTGTTTGGTGCCAGTTTCCTCTCTTTCTGTTTTTAGGTGTTTGATTGGAGGAGGCGGTGGGACCGCCGGTCTGACGTGAGAGGTTGCCCATTGATATCATCTAGATGTCAAGTTTGGCACCGGAGCTCGTAAAATCACTTGGGGTAGTATGTCACTTAGTGGTGTATTTGTATGGCTTTGTTAGCCTTTTTCATTGGGTTGTAATTAAGACATTTGTTAACTGTAATTTGAATATGTGGGAAATAAATAGTCTTGTTACTACCAGCTCAGTGTTCCTTGGATTATGATTTGTGCCAGTCTACTTATGTGATGGCTTTATGATGCTGGTTGCATGCGACGCGGAACACGATGGCCACGGATTCCGAGTCGTATCACCATGTTTAGCTTCCGCGAAAATATACTCTGATCGTGATGGAATTTGATTATCCTCATTCACGCGGATCTTGGGAAACATAACAAAAGTTTCAAATTATCCCAAAACTTCGCACCCCGAGGTCGGATCACTGCAGGGCCCGGTTTCGGGGTGTGACATATTTGAGTACCCATCTTCATATTACTTAAAAGGGTTTAACCCTAACGTGCAAATTCGTAGATTCACAACCTTCATATGATCTTAACTAGGGGTTGTGACAATAAACAACCTTAGAACAGCCAGAGTTGTTACCTTTCTCAAAAGCCTTAATGAACTTTTCTCAAAAAACTGTATATCAAATGCCCTAACGAACTTTTCTGAAAAAGGTAAACATGAAAGACAGAATCTATGGTAGCTAATGCATGAAAGAACACAGAAATAGTGATATGCTTACCTCTTAATGGAGTTTAACAACCTCCATAAAGAAGCCCACACGTTGGGGAAGACGCCTGCATCATCTCTATTCAGTCGCAGATAAAAAGGATCCCATGAAAATGAAGCTGTGACGGGATATATATATAGAACATTAGTGACGACGTCGATACTAACCCACTATTATAAGTGACGACGTCGTCGCTTGTAGAAAATAAGCAAAAAATATATATTTTCTGGCGGGAATACCCATTCCGTTACATATATTCTATGGGTACCTCTTCCGGTGAGTGACCAACTAGGGTCCTTTTTTAGGTAAAATTCTCTATATTTTATTTTCTCTTGATTTTATATTTACTTTTATTTTTCGATAAAATTACCAAACGGTAACCGTAAAGGGGCTAGACAGCAGGTTTGAAACACTATGCAGGTTTCCACACACAATTTGAATTGGCAGACATTGCAGAAGAGTTCGGATCCCTTGTTTCGGTGAAACAGGGAATATTGTATTAGGAAATGAGAACGCGCCTCCTGGACTATCAAAGCCAGGACATAATGAAGTTACAGTTCCAAGTCTACCTTTGCCCTCTCACCTCTCTCATCTATCACCCTTTTCTAGGTCCAACTCTAGAAAGGTTGTCCAATTACCTTGTCTACATCAAACTGAGACCCACATGGCACATCCAATGAGTAAGTGGCGGACTACTTGTCCGCAAACCACAGTCTTCATCCTCTTTTTCCAGTTTCTCTTTGGCTTTTCCCATCTTAAGTTCTCAACAAAATAATTCTAGGAGGAATTTACGGGGGAAAACCACATAATATGGGTGAGGACCTAGTAGGACGTTGGATACGAGAGGGGTCCTCTTATTGCGTTTTAGTCCTTTTTTTAAATATTTTTACGGTATGGTCGATATCGATCATTCTGTCATTTTTAGCAAATAAGACAGTTACAGAGTGAGGAAAATCTAATTGACAGATTGGTCGATATCAACCATCATGACTAAGTTGTAATGGTCGATATCGACCATTCTGTCGTGTTAAAAAATTAAAGCAGTTACAGGTTGAAGAAAATATGATGGGCAAATTGGTCGATATCGAGCATCATGGCAAAGCTGTGATGATCGATATCGGCCATTCTGTCATGTTCGATGAGAGGTCAGACGAGTCGCTCGAAGACGAGTTTCGATTTCATGTTCTTAGCTGGGGGATCATTCACTGGAGGTCCTTATAAGAATTTTTAGAATCCATTTGGTTACGCATTTTTTAATTGTTCCCATTCAGACGAGTTGGGGAAGGCGGCCCAAAACCTGAAATTGGTGCAGAGGACGCGGCAGAGCTGCTTGGTGCAGAACCTGGTGGTGGGTTCGAAGACGGAGAATTAACGAAAAACCTCTTCCCTCTTCTTCTTCTTCTTCTTCTCCATCAATTGAGAAATGGAGAAAAGCAAGGAATCAAATACTAAATGAATGGCTGCAGCTGCTACTGTTGATGGCGTCCAGGACTCGTCCTCTTCGAAACCCTTCTTCTATTGCTCCTTCACCTTCCATAGAAATCTTTGTCGCACAATCGACCCCAACAAATCCCAGCCCTCCATCACAGATCCTAAGAAACCCCAACCCCACCCCTCCACTTCCCTCTCTGGTATAAGACGGCGAAGCGCTTCTCCGACCTCAGCCTCATCTCCACCTTCCACTGCTCCATCCGCCTACCTCCACCGGTGGCTTCGATGTCTTGTCAACAAACTCGACGACCTCCCGGCGAAGACGACATGCTCGTAGTCTACTTCAATTCCCTCTGCTGCATTCGCTGAACCTAGGAGGACTGCTTCTCCGTCAGGTCGATCTTCCGTGGCTTCTTGGTTCCTGTCGACGAGCGCGACGTCTCGATGGACTCGGCGTACCAGCGGGAGCTCCAGGCGGTGCTTCCACAGGTGTTGCATATGGCATCATCACAGGCGGTGCTTCCACAGGTGTTGCAGACGGCATCATCGCGATGATTGTGGATGGATGGATGATGATGATGATGAAGAAGAAGATGAGGAGAACAGAGGGCTTCCTCCTCCTTTAACCCAGAACTTGACTCAATAGGCGATGTTTCCAGATAGGTATGCAAGGGAGATGGAGCGGACGATGAGGAAGGGAGGGGCGTGCGTGGTGGTGTTGGATCGGATGGTGGGAGTGGAGCAAATTGGTCCATCCCAAAGAAAAGAAAATAAATAAATAAATAAATTGAGACCAAAGGACTCCTCCCGTATCCAACGTCCTAATGGGTCCTCATCGATATTATGGGATCCTATGAATTTTTCCCCATAAATCCCTCTGATTCTAGTGATGGTCCCTCTGTGTCAATACCCTCTGGCTCTTCCTCTACCATAGTTACAAGGTAAGTTCCTTTCACTGAAACAGGGGCCTGCTCCCCTGTTCTACAATCTCTTGCTCTTGCTACACTAACTTCTCATGAAGTACAGAGACATACTATTCCCATTGCAGTACAACGACCTAACATATCATCTACTATTTATTCCCTCTCAAGCACCTATACCATCTACTTTACCAATTCTCACATCTCAAGACCATGGACCCACTGAACCATCCACTTCTCCCACAGCTGTATACACTCCCCACTTCCTGCAGACAGCTTCTCAGGTCCATCCTCGGATTCTCTGCTGCAACTGGTTTCCTCCTCAGCTTCTTTGCACCAAGTTTCTTCTCAAAATTGTCCTCCACAGAACTCCACCTCCAATTCTCATCATATGATCACTCGGTCCAAATCTGGTATTAGCAAAAAGAAAACCCTTCTCACTACTAAACATCTCATTGCACGACCTGCTAATTATTACTATATAAAGCTGAAGGGTTTTTGAGGTGATTTTGACCATAACTTATGATTTTGACTGAGAGTTATAACTCTTAGAACTCCCAACTTCCAATATGTAACCACTCATCTCCACTTCCAACATGTAACCACTCATCTCCTCCACTTCATGTAACCACCTCTTTTTCCCACTTTTCACTTTTCTGCAAGAACTTCATTTACATCCCTATCATAATCACCATACTTTTGTCATGAGTATTTGAAGACGATCTTGTGTAATCTGAGATTTTCTTAAAAAATCAGTAAATATATTTTTCAATTAATGGTGAACAACTGAACACGGGTGGTTGTGCTAGTGTCTTATTATGACTGTGGAACCTACAAGTTCTACTGAAGTCTCAAAATCTGCAGCTTGGAGAGCTGCCATGGCAGAAGAGTCGTCAGCTCTACTGAGACGGAGCACTTGGTCTCTAGTTCCATATTCACCTTCCAAGCATGAAGTAGGGTGTCCTGGGTTTTCAAACTGAAACACAAACTTGATGGTTCCATTGCTCGGTACGAGGCAAGACTAGTTGCCAAAGGATTCCATCAGGAACAACGGATTGATTACACTGAAACGTTTAGACCCGTTGTCAATCAAGCCACAATTCGAGTAGTTCTGGCGTTAGCTGTGTCGACTTTAACAGGCCTCTCCATCAATTGGATGTCGCCTATGCTTTTCTTCATGGGATTCTCCAAGAAGACATCTATATGTCACAGCCCCCAGGGTTCATTGATCTTGCCTTTCCTAACCACATTTGTAAGGTTCATAAATCTCTTTCCGGACTTAAGCAGGTGCCTAGAGCCTGGGTTGAGAGATTTTCAAGTTATCTTGATGGGTTGAGTTTGGACATATGGAGATCCCTCACTTCTGAAAAAACATCAAAGAGGCACTGTAACAATTGTGTAGATTATCTTGTCATAATAGGGAATGACAAGTCCTATATCACTCACCTTATTTTTAAACTCAACCTGGTGTTTGAAAAGAAGAAACTTGTATGTCTGCATCACTTTCTTGTGCATTGAAGTTACTCACCACTCAATTGGATTGTTTTTGTCCCAAACTAAGTAGACCTTCTCACTAGAACTTCTATGATCGACAACAAGCGGCCCCCACCTTGCAACTACAAGACTTCTAGTGTTAGATCTTAACCTGTAATGGTCTATCCATAGAAGCATTGCCGGGGCACTGTAATATCTCACCTTGACAAGACTTGATTTAGCCTTGGCTGTTAGCCAAGCTTGTCAACACCTCCACCAATCTACTGAAGCTCATTTCATAGATTGCAAACGAATTCTTGTTATCTAAGAGGAACTCCCACCTATGGAAATCATCTTTAAAGAGGCAGTCTCAAGCTCACTACATATTCTCATGCAGATTGGGCTGGTATTCCTATAAATTGATGCTCAACCACCGGCTTCTGTGTTTTCCTTGGGGCTTCTCCTGTCACTCGGAGTGCTAAGAAGCAAGGTACACTTGCCCAGTCATCAAGGGAAGTCGAGTACAGAGCTCTTGCCCACACTGCTGTAGAGACGCCTTGGCTAAGAGTTTTGTTGAAAGAAATTCAGATCTTTCTACCTGTGTGCCCAGCAATCTTTTGTGATAATATTTCTGCCATTTCACCAGTATCTAATCCAGTTTTACATGCCAGAACCAAACATGTTGAAGACATTTTTGTTCAATATGTTTCAACACAAGAGTAGTTAGCGGATATTTTCACAAAAGGGATTCATTCATTCGAGACAGTTTCAGTTCCATTCATCCAAACTGATGATAACTAATCACCCCATCAGCTTGAATGGGAGTGTTTGCAAACGACATTTAACATTGACTGAGAGTAACTGAGTTATGACTGTTAAAGGCAGTTATGACAGTTGCATATAACTGTTCTGGGTTCTGCTAGTTAACATTGACTGAGCGTAACTGAGTTATGACTGTTAAAACTGAGTTATGATAGTTACATATAACTATTCTGAGTTTCGTCGGTTAAGTCATGAGTGTCATGCCTTTCCAAAGTTTCATCTGTTACAACGGAATGTAGTTTACAACTAGGTTAGTTTCAGAATCTAACCAACTTTCTGTAGCATAGGATTAAGACTCATGTAATCTTAACCTCTGATTGGATGAAAAACCAGCTCAGGTCATCTTCTCTTTGATCTACGTTTCATCCTCCTCATTTACGTTTTCTCGAGCAGTCTACAAACAAACAACCCTGCAACTGTCTTGTGAAGGGGCAACCCTTCAAAACAACAGCAGCAATGGTGATGATATAAAGTTCCTAATAGTAGGAGCAATTGTAACAGCAGAAATAATGGCAACAAAAGTGGCAATAATTTAGGCAACCTTTGGATGGTTAAGATCATTCGGTGAAAGGGACTTCCCTAATGTGGTCAATCTGTTGTTAGACCTATTTGATAAACGGTCCTGATCATGGGCTGATATGCCATGTTGGAAGGCAGACAACGAAATAGGTGCCCTATGCTCTAGATAGGTATCTCCCCTAAAAAGTTGCAATTAAAGCAACACACAATCTGAAAAATAGAGAACTGATCTAGCACAGATGCATTCTATCCGAAAAATGGTTATACTTGATGTATGCAAGATCCAGGGGAAAAGGCACCTATGTATATTCATTATAACCATTGTCATCATACTGTTAAAAGGGTTTCAACATATAATGAACTAGACCTATTCAATGTCATATTGAGGCAAAACAAAACAATATGATGTTGAAAAATGTAGGTACACAGAAGGAACCAAGACATGTACATCAGTTTTTCCCGGTTTCTAGTTTTTTTTTTTTTTTCCCTGAGATTGGTAACAAAAAATATATATTAAGGGATGAAAAAATATTACAAAGAAGCCCTGGCCAACAAAGCAAAAGGGGCACTACGGTATAAAAGCATTATACCACTAAAACAGATTACCTAGTGACTAAGAAATTAGAAGACCTATTAACCCCTTGCTTAGCTAAAGAGTCAGCAAAAACATTTGCTGTCCGCCCAACATGATGAAATTAACCTCTCCGTGCGCTTTCTAAATGCGCTTCACAAAATTTAAGTTCCTGCAAGTTGATGGTTAGGTTACTCAGAAAATTACAGAAAATCATGTCCGTTTAGTAAGCCACAAAAATAGGAACCATAGAATGAAATGTGAGGAACCATGAAATGTGAGGAACCTTTGTGCTCTTCCATAACATCTAACAAAAAACATTAACAGAACTCTTTTATAGAACATGGCTTACTTTTTGTAGGAGTTCTCATATATTTTGCAAATAAACATAGCAAGAAAATGATTCCAACACCAATTTAAATCCAGCTTGGCAGTTTTGGCAACACTTGAAACCTTGGGATCTCGCGACCGATGCTATTCCCTTGTTAACTTCCATATGCTTTACCTAGTGACTAAGAAATTAGAAGACCTATTAACCCCTTGCTTAGCTAAAGAGTCAGCAAAAACATTTGTTGTCCGCCCAACATGATGAAATTAACCTCTCCATGCGCTTTCTAAATGCGCTTCACAAAATTTAAGTTCCTGCAAGTTGATGGTTAGGTTACTCAGAAAATTACAGAAAATCATGTCCGTTTAGTAAGCCACAAAAATAGGAACCATAGAATGAAATGTGAGGAACCTTTGTGCTCTTCCATAATATCTAACAAAAAACATTAACAGAACTCTTTTATAGAACATGGCTTACTTTTTGTAGGAGTTCTCATATATTTTGCAAATAAACATAGCAAGAAAATGATTCCAACACCAATTTAAATCCAGCTTGGCAGTTTTGGCAACACTTGAAACCTTGGGATCTCGCGACCGATGCTATTCCCCTGTTAACTTCCATATGCTTTCCTAGTCTTCCTGATTCAATCCTAAATACTTGTCTTCTATGTAATAATAGTAGTTTTCCATTGTCCAGTAAACAACTTCAAGATCTTTCGAAAATAAATAATTTTCATCAGATGCTAGAGGACATAAATTATCATAGAATACAACTTCAAGGCTGTTTGGGAATGGCATCACAACTATACAAGTTCATGGAAAATTGTCATAGAAAGCGGGGCACAAATAAAGAATAACTAAAGCCAAGTACATAAATTGCAATTGAGTTGGAAACTACAGAGCAAAAGAAAGGTATCTATCAGTTTGTTGACATGATTAGAAATAGAACTGGGCACCTGACCATGTAGAAAGCGATTAAGATGAAAGAGATTTCTTGGTAAATAGAGGAGGTTATAAAAACATGGAAAATGCATTTCAAAGACATTAAATACAGAATATGTAAAGTAAAATCATCAGATAACAGCCAAATGCCCACTTAATCATATATAATTTTTTATAAAGAAAAAAGAAAAAAGAAAAGAAAAGAAAAAGTAACTCTACAGATCCTCATCCATAAGGACTGCAAAAAAAAACTTCAGATGATAAATAAATACCTCATTTAAGAAAACAGATATGGTAAAATGCATGACAGCACCATTAAAAAAAAAGGCATGACAGCAGAGGTAAAAACGAATCCATCTACTTTCATGCGCTGCCTGTTTTTCACTGAGAGAAGAGTTACTTCCAATCTTGAACCTGAAGCAGATTAAATAAAGATTGATATTAAGAATTTCTGAATCTGTCACATGGTAATTGTTCAGTAGCAGCACTCCAGCCACTTCTATTCATGGTCGAAGAATGCAAGACTGAGGCAGAGCTGTACAGTAGAGTGGATGTGTTTCCTTCACCATCTGTACCATCTTCAATTTCCAACATGTCTCCGGCATTTTCCTCATTATCCGAGACAAATTCGCTTTCCGATATTTCTTCTTCACCAGCAGAATCAACCTCAGATCTAGATAGCTCTTCGATCTCAGAATCAGTTTCCGTTTCGGAAATATCTGTTGAGAAGCCATTGGTAGTTGAATCAATGTTTTCATCTTGCACAAATTCCAATTTTCCAGGGCCAATAGAGCTTTTTCTCTGGTCAATGCAGGCCGAATTGGAATCTCTAGAATTTGGATCACCATAAAGTGCAACATGGCGATAATAAAGTTCTAACTCCTTCTCAGATAAGGCAATGAAACGCCTAACGGACTCAAGTGATTGCTCGTATTTGGATTTTTCCAGTGCCTAATCACAAGACAAAAGTAAAATGCATAATTATTGAACCATGTTTAATCATGTTTTATAAAGCACCAAAAGACTAAGATAGGTTCCTTGCCATTTTAGTTGCTAAGAAAACCTCCGAATTCCCAAAACTTCTATTAATTCTATGAATAATACATTTTTTTTAAAGTATAAGAAGAATACAATTTTCCCAAATCAAAAAAGAATATTTCAGTTCATTGAACAGTGAAGAGGCTAACACGCAAAATGTTTTTTTTTTTTTTTTTTTTTTTTTTTTTTTTTTTGAAATGGTAACTTGTATTGATCAAAAGCTTTACAGTATAAAAGAGCTATACTGAGAAGCGTCCGGGAAAGATCCCCAAAATAACAGCCACCACCCAAAAGAGGGGGAACCATATAAGGAGGCGCAGAGGCCTCGAAACAAAAGGTAGGAAAGGAGGACCTAACATACTTAAAATGTTAAGCTGATGAGAGTGCAATAGAACATTTCATTGTGAAATTCTAAGCACCTTTCATAGAATGCCTCTGCTTTCTAGATTCTGAGTCAGTAAATTAGCAAGAGATATTACAGCATATGTTAGCATGAAATTGGATGTACCACAAAAGGGTCAATTGAATATTTTAGCACAACAGAAAAACAAGATCAGGGGTGAAAACTGAAACAGCATCAAGCAATATTTGCTTTTCTGCCTATCCTCCCCAATCAAATATCCAATGCATTTCAAGTCAACTCTGAAACATAGTCAAGTACATATGGGTAAAAGCATCCCACCCCCAATTTTATTAGGAATTCAACCCCTCGAAACGGGAATGAGTTGCAATCATAGACATGATGTCTCAGACTCAGATACAAGTATATGATAAGCTCAGTAAAGAAGACAACTAAAAGGCCATGGAATTGCATAAAATTATTTTAAAAACATCATAAAGCTCTACTATAGACATGTTGGACATGGTATATTTTTCCTCTGAAACAATATGTCCTTCGGTGAAAGTATCACAAAGCTGGAAGCACCCAGAGCCAGACTGAGCTTGAAGGTGCTTACACTCTTCATCTCCAACCTGCCAGAAGGCATCTCCAGACAGGTGCAAGCAATGTAGTGTAGACTCGCACAAACCAAGACTGCTTTATCCTGAAGGACCCTCAGACAGGCAAAGGTAGGGGATTTTCTTTCATGAGGTATGGCATAAATTTGAGGCTCACAGAGCCGTGAAATCAGCAGGATGGGACACCCTGGGGTAGCCACAAAATCTGAGCTTAGCCCAACCTTTTTGGACCAGAAAGCAGAAGGGCTGGGGAAAAGACAGTTTCAGCATCCAAATGGCAAAGTGGAACAGAGGCCATCCAGCTTCACGCCAAGACTAATGTGTGGGAGAGGACTGCTCCATCATCAAATTTAGTAGCAGGATCCCCGAGTCACTAAAGCTGGAATTACATTGGTCCCTGGAGGGGCACCCGGCAGAATGCTATGTTGACACAGGGTATATAGAGGACAATATTTACAGTGTTTGGGGCATAATGCCCATAGCAGTGCAGAGTTAGATAGCAGGAAGTGCCTTCTTTCTGAAACAGAAATGAAGCTATTGCAGCAACAAAGAACATTCATCTGTCCCCTTTCCTTGCTCTAGATAGGCAGATGGAAATGGTAGGGAACTTGGAAACCCCCCAAAATCCAAGATGGTTCATGGATGAGACTTGAGAGGTCAATGGATAGAGATGGAGACGTAGTGCTTTTTTTTTTTTTTGGGCGGGCATTTGGGTGGGTGGGGGGGGGGGGGTTGGGGTTCTTTTGCTTAAAAATTTAGCTCACGCCAAACTCCCAATAACAAGGGAGGAAGAGACCTCGGAGAGAACTCTTTGGAAAGATCCCAAAAGCTTCGATATTCATTAACATAATCTTGTCTAAACCTTGAAAGAGGCATTACAATGCTTTGAATAGGAGAAAAGTAAACCTAAATCTAATTTGGACCATCCAAACAAATTGATTGCTAGGATTAAAACATCTAAAATTAAAACATAATTCAATAAAATAAGTCTTGAAATAAAATAAAACAAAAACTAAAATAGTTGGTAGGTGGGCTGGGCCCAAAGGACTGGTCGACCCATGGGTCTGTCTTGCATCATCAAGGCATTCCACCTTTGGCATGAAGACACTTTCAAACTTACCAGAACAAGATACGGAGAAGGGGTTTTCGTGGATCATCATATATAGTGAAGAGAGGAGATGCGGTATGGTTGAATCCAAATACTCAAGACTGTCCTGCAACATTATCACTAAAAGAGACTAGGCCTAGTTTGTATTGATCTGAGTTTCTCCATCCAGACGTTACGTTAAATTTATCACATAGGTGTAAACCAAGGAGGATGATAAAGACAAAACTATCACTGCTGTTGAGGAGGTCCTTCAGAACAATGGTGATCTGTTTTCAGTAGCTTCCTCAGCAATAATGTTAAAACTTATCACATCAAAGGAAGCCAAGGAGAAGATGAAGACCTGACTATAACTGCTGATGAGGAGGTCCTTGAGCACAAAGAAGATCAGTATTCAGTAGCTGCCTCATCAAAGTAAGCTGATCAGAGAAGAAACCTTATCAGAGCTCCACCATCTCAAGGGAGAAGTACAGAAAAATCAGGTCTATTATCTATAGAAGCCAAATGGACAGCAACGTAACAGGTACAGGGAAGACTAAAGTCTTTAATTTTAATGTTGCAGGACTTGGAATGCTGGACCTCTTGTAGTGGATCAGAAGATGAACCTGTTTGGAGTTGGGCTGAATAAGCCTAATGAGTTACGCCCAACAGATGTTTGTTGGACTGCCTGGAGTTAAAGGGTCCTAGTACATGCCAGGAAGGAGAGGCTGTGTTGGACCCCCGGAATCAAGTAAAGGAGTGCTTTCCATACACATGCCATGGAGGAGGGCTTTTGGTTGGGACATCTCTATCCACTGCACTTCCAGAACTGGCTCCCATCCAGATGCTTGCCCAGACATCAAAGTTTCCAGGCAGTGATTCCCATCAGCACCTTGCACTGCCATCAGGAGCAGGTCCATTCTTGCAGAACAGTAGGGCATCTCTCACGTTCAGGCGAATCCTTCAGAGATATCATCACTGTAGAGGGTGGGTCTGTCTCAGTCAAAAGTGCAGAGAGGACATTGGTTGCTTCCAAGCATGGTTTAAAATCTCGGTATCGGTCGCGGTATCGGCTGGGCCGAAAAACCGATATCGTCGCGGATATCGGTCCGTCGCGGTCGTCGCGGTGTGAATTTTTTTTTAATCCAAAAAAATTCGCAAAAATATTCAAAAAATCTAGAATATTAGAAAATGTTGGAAAACAATATTTTTTTCCATTAGTAACAACAATAAATCAAAATCTCGGCCACCTTAAGTTATGAGTCCTGTCTGTGTTGCTGTTCGCTTTATTCTCCAGTATTTTATATAATGCAACCATTATTGATGCTCATGATCAATAAGATGAAATATCATAAATTTGACATAATGCAACCACAATTTTTGGCAAAAACTCATACTTTTTTGTTCCAAAAGTATAGATCTAGTTTAAACTAATACATTATCAACGCATTTGAACACTAATGTGAAAAAATGTAATTGATTTCAAGAAAAGCCCCAAATTTTGGAAATAAAAAAATTTAGATCTACACTTTAAAATACTAGATCTAGGGAAAAATAAGTGAGTACATCGAATCTAACTCAATATAAAGCCTTTTGGTTCATGAATTAGTGTATTACACAATCTTTACTACTATATCATTCCAAACATAATTAAATAGATTTAATATCATATCTAGCAGCTTATGATAATAATAGACATCCAAGCACAAAAAAAAAAAGACAATTAGCAAAAGAAAGACAATTAGCAAAAGAGTCCTAGCTATCATGGTCAAATAAGATCCTTTTGTCTTCTTGATTGCCACTTCTCTAAAACATGCACTTCGCAGAGGGGGTCCGGGGGTATCCCCCGGCGGGGGTCGAGCTGACCGGTCAGCTCGCGGGGGTCCAGGGGGCAGCGCCAAAAAGGATGTCGGCCGATATTTTCAAAATATCGGCCGAGATATCGTCACGGCCGATATGAACATCATATCGGCCGATATCTCGCGATATTTTGGCGAGTTATAAACCGGTATCGCCGATACCGATATCTCAGCGAGATATCGGTTCGGTGTCGGCCGATACGAACCGGTATCGGCCGGTTTTTAAAACCATGCTTCCAAGTGAGGGACAATATGTTGGCCACCAGCCCAGCAACAGCTACCCCTCTAATGTGTCAAGTAGTTAGTTTGCCGCACCTTTAATGCCTAGGCATTTTGGGTGTGCGAGGCAAAAGGACCTGATGCCACATCTTGTGCTGGTGTGTGCTTCGAATCCAGGTGTGACCCACCCTTCCGTGGGTGGGGTGCGGGGTGGGAAGGAAGGGGTGGTGGTTAAGTAGTTAGTTTTCTGCACCTTTAACACCTAGGCATCTTGGGTGTATTGGTTAGCAACTTGAGATAATGGTAGAATCTCCAGCATGAAAAGAATGGTTTTCGATTCAAATACCTTCCTCTCAATACTATGACACCTCCATTCCCACCAATCCTCAATGAGGCATGATCAGCTGTAATCAGAATGGGGCAGCAAGGAGTCTGGCCTGGTCAGCTCAGGCAGAGGAGCAAGACTCCGAGGGTAGGGACATAGATGAACCGAGCAGAGGTGTTGAAGTAGAGAAAAAGAATGGATCTTCACCAAGCTTCAAGCTATTTATAGAAAAGTTGGATTCTCATTTGGAGAAAAAGAGACAGACTTGAGTGAACTGTTAGCTTTTTAGTGTTACAGAGAGGCCAAGGGCAGAACTAAAAGAAAAAGGGAGTAACAAAATCTGTTGTGCTTGATTAATTACGACTAGGGGCCATCCAGCTCTACAGTAGGTCAGCATCTAGAAAGTAAAGAACCCAATGGAATGGGAGGAAAGAATGCTGGTTCTTCTTGAAGATCCTATCACATATGTTTGGGAGAGGCAGTAAAAGGAATAGCTATTTCAGGTATTATAAGAAGCAACAAGGTATCCTAGTTCTCCTTCGAGAAACAAAGCTAGCTATAATGGAGGATGCTGTTGTCCGTTCATTGTGGCCAAATCCTTCAGTTCTGTGGGTGGCTGTGGATGCAAATAATTCAACAAGAGGCATTATTATTCTTTGTGACTCTAGCCAAGGTGTTTTGAAGCAATCTCCAAATTGAAGATGAATTTTCAGAAAGTAGTACACATAGGGATTAGAATCAATGACTCTCGGCTGCTACAGTATGAATTTTCGGAAAGCAGGAACAAGCAAGAATTGGCGGGGCTCGTTGGTGCAACGTATAGAGAGAAGACTTCTGAGTGTAAGTTTCTTGCAAATCTACCTGTCAATTATTTGTCTCTTTCCCGACGCCCTGCTTTGGTTACCAAGAGCATTGAAGCATTCAAAAAAACAAAAAAGTTTCTATGGCAAGCAACTCCTTCAAAGAAAACCTTTAGTGTCTCATTTACAACTTGGGTATCTATGGAAGAGGATCCTATTCTCTAAATACAAAGTTGAAGGCAATGGAAGGTCAAAAGATCTTTTGACCTAAACATCCAATTCAAGTTTAGAGATGGGAATGAAATCCATTTCTAGGACAATTTTTTGGAGAAAGGAGCCTCAGACTATCTGATTTCCTGTCCCCTTTTTTGAGTGGCTATCAAGGTAGGGTATTATCTGCAGGGCCTAGGATTTGAGGCGGTTTGGTTGCCTCTATTTTGTCTACACCTAATAGAGATGAGAGTTTGATCAAGTGCTCAAATTTCTAGATGCTGCAAGAAATTTATGCCCCTCATTTGGGAGAAGACAGCAGAATGTGGAAAGCATCAGGTGATGGCAGAATTAAGGTTATTTTCCTTGGTTCCTCCAGGCAGAGGAAGTCCTACGAGCATCTGGTCTTGCATATGGGCCACCATGCTCCTGCATAAGTCATTGCTCATAGCTGAGTCACCATCCACGATAGCATCTTGATTATAGACCATCTTCGCAGTAGGAAGAAGTTTATTATCAATGGGTGTCCCTTTGCCTTAGAGATGCGGAGACAGTTAATCATTTGCTCCTCAACTGCGATACAGTCAGAGAGGTTTGGTTAAAGTCCTTTTTTGGGACTTCTTAGGTGCTAGGTTGTGACATTGCCTTCCACTTTGAATATTGGCAAATTGATTTTGCTTCTCCTGCTGGAAAATTCTATGGAGTCTATGATTTGGGGCTATCATATGGTCACTTGAGTGAAACGGTGCTTTGTCAATAGATAGACGCCTATCAGCTACATCATATATGTTGTGAGCCTAAGAATAATCTCTTGGGCATTGGCACCGGACTAGTTTGCCATTGTACCTGTAAAAAAATTTGGACAGATGCTGGACTCTAGTGATCAAAGATGTAGGCCATCAGCCCGCGTTGGCCATTCCTTGGTCTCCCTCCCTCGTTCAGATGGTGGAATCTTAAACTTTGAGCTGGTATTGGCCAACGAGGATTGGAGGATTGATCCATGACTGGATTGGACTGTCAAAATCTCTTCTTCAATAAGCATTAATCAAGCTAAACTCCTTGCCCTTGTGGTTTGAGCACGCAAGTCATACAAACTAAACCTCTTCACTTCAATTGTTAAAGGTGACTCAACTTGTGCTATTAGTTGGGCCAAATCTGTGTCTCCCCTCTATGGAGAGTCAGTCATTAGGTTGATGGCAAGAGATATTTTTTGTGGCTGCAAGGTGTTATTCTCTCATGTTTTAAGGAAAAAAAAAAACCCAGCAGTGGACTCCCTAGGTAAGGATGGTATTTTGTATAGCAGTTTGGCGGTTGTATGCTTGATGCCAATCTTGACCATAGGCTCTCTGTTGCTCTCCTTTTCCTTTGTATTTTAAATAGAGTACTTTGTTAATCGTCAAAAAATCATTTTATGCATAAAGATAGCTAAAAATAAAACAACACTTGAAAGAGTAGTAGATGACTCTGGAATTTTAAAAGATGTATATGTAAGGATCAGAAAGTACCTTCTTCTTGGATAGTGTGTCTACGGGCGACATAACTTCCGGCTGAACATAATTCTTCCCCCTGTAAAATATTATTGTATCATTCCCAATTATCTGAATAGGTGTCCCACCACTCAATCTTGCTATATCTTTTGCATATTCATGCACTTGACCAGGTTTACAAGGCTTGCATAGGACCTTCACAGTTTCATGCTTTTTCCAGTGCAAATGCATATTAAGAATGACACCTCCAAAGATGCCTCGTCTGCCAACAGTTGCATAATTAGACTGTTTCTGAGCCATCTTTCTCATGTAGAAGCGCTCCTCACCAGTCAGATTTTCTGGTTCGACTGTTGGGCCTTGAAGCATGGGAACTTCATACCTCTTTAGTCTTTCTATCAGTAAGGCTTCCTTAATTTTGGCCTGCAATGGGAACAAATCTGAGAATTGACTAATAATTCAATTAGCTTGCATTGGCATGTCCTCATTACCCTAAATGGAGCCGTATGACTTTTACAAAATAATATAAGCTAAAAAACTAAGACTAAACTTGCAAAAGGTTTACGTTCTAATTGTTCAACCAAGTCAAAGAAAAGCTCAATTATAATAGAAAAGGATGCATTAAGGCACCTGGCAGGTGACAGATGTCGTAGAAGAGGTGATGTACTAGGCCTGGGATCTCCAGGCTTTCTTTGTTTATGTGCTCCAGTCAGCTAATGTAGAAGCAGATATTTTCTTTTAGCAGGGGGTGGCCTGGTCTGAATTTCATTGTCAGTATATACCTCTTATTCTATAAATGTTCCTCTATCTTTCTCTAAAATAAAATTGTTACAATTCAGGAAAAAATAATAGAAAAAGTCAGAAACTCAAGCAACTCAAATGGGATTCTTGGTACTAAGAACCTAAGCACACCAAGTTCACTAGGTCAAGCTCCTTTAATTGAGAGAGTTTATCAATTTCGTTTTTAGAGTAAAACCAGTTAAAACCGAGAACAGAATTTTATGAGTAATGGATAATGACACCAAAGCTACCCTTTTTCAAACCAGGGCTTGAACCTAGCCACCCTGCCTCCCCATAGAGGACTATGACATCCCTTTCCAGTGGAAAATTATGATTTATGAAGATTTATGGTTCAGCTAGTTTTTCATTCAAGTGGAAAAGAAGGTTAAACAATCTTTCCGGAAATTTATTATAGATATGGCCATCAATCCTTTAGCATGTATATCTTGTATTTTAGAACAAGATTGGTTTCTGTCCCCTAGCGCATCAGAGACTCACCTTTCAAATTGAGCTTGACTATTCCATGGTCGATTCCGTAACATATAACAGTTGTACCTCGTGAAAAAAAAACTTCTTTCGTGGAATTAGACGTTCTATTTCTTTTAGAAAGAGATTCTGTTCAAATAAACAAATATGACATTCTATGTTTGTTTCTCTCAGGTTCTACAATTTATTAAACAAGTAGTTAATACAAGTCATTTCACAACTAACATTAGTAATGAAAATTGCAAAAAATACTGAATGAGTATATGAATTATGTACATTGGTGGACAATGATTAATCCAACTCATTTCAACTGATGATAGCAAATATAGAAGATGCCTATTTCTAACAAAAACAATTTATAAAATCAGTCAATCACGACACAAACTAGCAGCTTTTAACAAACTAGTATTTCAAATTAGTGAAGTATTAGAAGAAAAGAAAATCCAAAAGGCAATATCCCATTTTTGAAATTGATGAAGCATGCGTGATCATAGAAAATGACAAATCCCAACAAACCCATTTCTCCAAATACTAACCCAAATGTCAAATCACATTAACAAACAGAAAAAACCCAATTCAAACGGAGTCATTTCCACAAACCTTTTCGATCTTACACTTGATTCGAGCCTCCGCATTGGGGAACTTCTGCTTCTTCTTCTTCCCCTTCACCCCAAGGCAGCGTGGGTCCCTCTTATTCGCGGATTTCCTCTTCTGCTTCTCCCTCTTCTTCTGCATCTTAAACCGCTTCTTCGTCTTCCACTTCTCTTTCTTCGAAGGTTCGATCTCGTGCGTCTCGAACTTGGGTTTTCCTTGAGAGAGAACAAGATTCACAGTCCCATTGCTCAAACGCCTGAAACCCCACGAATCTTTCCATGGATTATGAGGCCCCAACTGCTCACAAGGTGGAAAAATCAGCGCAAGGTGGGAACTTGACCTGGTGGGTTGGAAGAGAAGAGAAAAAAGGGACAAAAGCGAGTGAATTTGAGAGGGGAAAGAAGAGAGAAATGAGTAGAGAAAAGGAGAAAACAAGACATGGGTCAGAATTACCTGAAAGACGAAGATGATTGAGATGAGAATCGGAGAAAAAGAGAAGAAAGGGAGGATCTTCGGATGCAGCAGTAGAGAAAGCGGCTTGCCATAACAGGGGAAGCATTCCACTGCTTGTGCTGCAGTCCAGCGCTTGTAAAAGCTGTAACCCTACAGTCACCGTTGGATCAAGACCGGATGCTGATCAGATGAAGGCATTTCATGATATCCCCTCAATCTTTAGCCGTTCACCTCTGTAACTAAGGCTTCTCTTCTCTTCCCACTTGTGTAGTTGTGGAGGCCTTTCTTTCACTTGTGTCGTGAAGGGGCTCCCTTGCATCCACTTAGTCCCCTTGGCGGCCAGGGGCCAGCAGGGGTACCATTAAAAAAAATAGGATTTTATCCGAAAAATCTTTAAGACCCGTAAAAAGCCAAAAGCAACATCAATATTTTTTAAAGACTACAGTAGTCTTAAAGGCCCTATTTGGTATTTTCTTTTTTACTTTTTCTTTAAGTAGGGATATTCCTGCTTCTTTCCCTTAAACAAACCCCAAAATCATTTCCCCCTTTTTCCTATTTAACTTATTCTCTCTTCCTCTGTCTTTCTCCCTTTCTCTCCCAATCTGTCTGTACCGGCGGCGTTCTGTAGTTCTTCATCTCCTCTCCATCAACATCTTTTAAAGACCACATTGATCCTCTTCATCAACTGTCTCCTCTTCAGGTATCTGCATTTCGATTCTCGATTCGAGGTGATTGTCAGGGTTTCTGCATTTCCTTACTCCTCTAATGTCTTTCGAATGCACTCACTTTTTCTTACATTTGTCCCCTCGTTTTTGGATTCCCCTCATTTCGAGATCAGGGAAAAAAAGAGTTCTTCTCATTCTCAATCATGGTTAGGGTTTTGGACTAGGACTTTCTCTTTCTATTTTTGATTCAGAAACTCTAGTTGTTTTTTTTTTTAATAATATCGTTTTGCGTTTTGATTCTCTTCGTTTCAAGATGAGAAAAAAAGATCTTGTTTTTCTTGTTCCTGATTATTAGGTTCTTTTTCTGATGGTTGTATAGAGAGAGAAAGTGCATTTTCTGTGATCTTTATCTAGGAAGGGACCAGACGCTGCCCCAGTTCGGGTTAGGGTTTTGGATGGGTCTTCGTTTGAATCGATCATTTATTTATTATCGAAGTGGTTGATCTTTTAATTTTTCTTACATTAGGTTGTGTTTGGATTGATTCGTTTCGATATGAGAGGAAATCTTTGTATTTCGTTAATGGAAAGTTTGTTCTAAATGTCCATTGATTCTAAGATAGAGTACCAATTCGATTTTTAAGTGTGTGTCTCTTATATTGAATTTTATCGTTGGATACTGTAGGAGCAAACACCCCACCCTCACACCCAAAAAAAAAAAGGCATTTAAGTGACATTGTTTTGGGGCCTACAGACTCACCCATCTGTGGGAAAAAAGGTTCTAAAGCAGGTAGAATATTGGTTTGTTGGTAAGTTTTTATGTTGGTGTTGTTTGCTTGCTTTCAGTCACTTAATGGAACTAAAGATATAACATCTAATCTTAAGTGTGTTTGGATCTGTGTTAATGAGGCGCTGGTAATTCCATGTTCAAGCGTTTGGATGCCTCACAGGTAAGTTTGGTTGCTGTGAAATCCTCATACTTTAATAACTTCTCAATTGCTAGGGATGGGGGTTGAAGCTTGTAATTCTAGGCAATCATATATACATGCAGCCTTGGAGACCAATTGTTTGGTGATAATATTAGAGATGATATAGGAACTCATGCTGGGTCAAATGTAAATGGGATGCAGCTAATGTAGTAAGCAGATAGTTTAATTGTTTTCTAGTCTTTTGATGTGCAGAGTAAACTTGTGTGTTCAAAACATCAGAAACTCCTATAAAGTACATAGTGCAATATCTGCATGTTGTGCCATTTGCATCACAGTGATGAACTGCTTTTAGGAGACTTGATTCATTATCATGCACTATATAACTGATGTTTCATACATGCAGATGGAAGAAAAAAGACCTCAAGGAGATGTGGCCTACATATATGGTTTGCCGATCAAAGGTGAACCAGTCGTTGGATGGACTCACCCAAGTGAGAAGGTGGTGAGTTTATGTGAAAATCTCCTTAAAATGTCACCCCATCCATAGGTGGACACACAAGGGCTGTGCATAAGATTAAAGTGGATAGAGGATAAGTTCTTGCCTCCGGAAAAGAAGGCAAAATGTATATTCAGTTGACACAGTATGACATGCTTTTGGAAAATTAAATGTGCATAAGGTTTCTAGTCCCCCGCCCAAATTAGTGCTGTGAACAGGGATTTCCCTGTCTCTGTTAGTGCTGTGAGCGGAGATATCCCCGCCCACCAGAGTACTGTGAGCAAGGATATTCCCACCCACCAGAGTACTGTGGGTGCTGTCTCTCAAGGTGGTCTCAGTTGGGACGAGGATATCCCCGCCCAAATTAGTGTTGTGAGGGGTTGTAGAGAGATTCGTCTGGATCCCAAAAAAGGCAAAGGGGAAAAGGGAGTTCGACAGTCTTTAAAGTTGTAATGAACGATGAACGGAGATATCCCAGCTCATTTACTTAGAATGAACTGCGATATCCCCACTCAGCGCTAAAAGTTAAAATATTACCAAACAAGGCCTTTGAGACTACTGTGGTCTTTATAAGATGTTGATGGTGCTTTTGGCTTTTGACAAGTCTTGAAGGCTTTTTTTCAAATGGGAGGCCCTTTGAGGTCATTATGAAGTGTCTGCTCTACGTTGAAAAAAAATATTAAAATGATATTTGATTCACACTAATAGCTATATCACCAATACAATAATGGCTATTGTTGATGTTCAGTGATACACATGGATACAATTTGATATGAGCCCATTTTGGAGTCGTGCTAATATGGTTGTTAATGCCTACCCTATTTGTAAATGTCTGCCTTTCATTGGGGCGGCTGATGGGCTCCTATAAAATCTTGGAAAAGTGAAAACCCCTTTCCACTCCACCCACCCACCCACCAACATCAAAGATAATTGTTTTATGATAGTGGCTCTCCGAAGCATATTTACTAGTTTCGACATTAAGTACATGATCCCAATAAACAAGACGTCATGTCACATGTTTTGCATTCAACTATTGATGCAGCTTTTGAGGGATAACCAATTGTATGCTAAGTTGAGTAAATGTGAGTTTTGGTTGGAACAAGTGGCATTTTTGGGCCATATAATCTCTAAGGAAGGACTGACAGTGGATCCCAAGAAGATTGTAGCAGTTGTTAATTGGAGTAGCCCGAGGAATGTAGCTGAGATTCATAGTTTCCTTGGACTTGCAGGTTACTACAGGAGGTTTGTGAAAGGATTCTCTACCATAGCATCTCCGTTAACTAAGTTGACGAGGAAGGATATTCCGTTTGTGTGGATGGAAGGGTGTGAAAAGAGTTTTCAAGAGCTGAAGACTAGATTGACTATAGCACCCATACTTGCCTTACCTGCTGGAAGTGGAGGATTTGTGATTTTCACAGATGCATCAGGAGTAGGATTGAGATGTATTCTCATGCAGCATGACAAGGTGATAGCCTATGGATCGAGGCAATTGAAAGATCATGAGAAGAAGTATGCCACACATGATTTGGAGCTAGCAGCAGTAGTGTTTGCATTGAAGTTGTAGAGGGATAATTTATATGGAGAGAGATTTGAGGTGCATACAGATCACAAGAGTCTGCAATACCTGTTTACACAGGGTGATCTGAATAACAGGCAGAGGAGATGGATGGAGTACATAAAGGATTATGATTTTCCGATCAAGTACCATCCTAGAATGGTGAACGTCGTAGCAGATGCTCTAAGTAGGAAGGCAGCATTTAGTGGGTGTATCATGCCTGAATGGAGATGGATGGAACAGTTCAGAGATATGGATATGGAAGTCTGGCCAGTCAATGAGAAGGTCTTAGTTGCTACAATGGGAGTTTGGGAGCCAGAGATAGTTAACAGGATCAAGGAATGCCAGAAGGATGATCCAGAATTTCAGAGAATCATTGAACATGTTGATGACAAGCCAGAGTTTAGATTGATTGAGGGAGTTTTGTACTGCAAGGATAGATTGTGTGTGCCAGAGGTTCAAGACATCAACTAAGAGTTGATGACAGATGCGCACCACACCAGATATTCTATTCACCCAGGGAGTACCAAGATGTATCAGAATTTGAAGAATCACTATTGGTGGGTGAAAATGAAGAAAGAGATTGCAGAATTTGTCTCCAGGTGTATACTTGTCAGCAGATTAAGGCAGAGCACAAGAAGCCTCCTGGTTTACTTCACCCGTTGGAGGTTCCACACTGAAAATGGGAGAATATCACCATGGATTTCGTGTTAGAGTTGCCGAATACCAAGAAAGGCAACGATGCTATTTGGGTGATTGTGGATAGATCGACTAAATCAGCCCATTTCTTGCCATTCAAGACTGGACAGTTTATGGATAAGATGACTAAGATGTACAGGGACAATATAGTCAAGTTGCATGGAGTGCCTAAGTCCATAGTGTCTGATCGAGACACTAAGTTTGTCTATCGGTTTTGTTCTACTTTCCAGTCATCTATGGGTACTCAGTTGAAGTTCAGCACAGCTTACCACCCTCAGACAGATGGACAGTCAGAACGTACAATTCAGACACTGGAATATCTCCTCAGAGCATGTGTTTTAGATTTCAAGGAGAGTTGGGATGAGAGTTTGCCTCTATGTGAGTTTGCCTACAATAACAGCTATCATTCAAGTATTGGTATGGCACATTTGAGGCATTGTATGGAAGGAGATGCAGAACCCCGGCATGTTGGGAGGAAGTTGGAGTTCGGATTTTTCATGGCCTATCAGAGATTGCTGATTCCAGTGAGAAAGTTAGAGTTGTCCAGATGAGAATGAAGGAGTCTCGTGATCGTCAGAAGAGCTATGCAGACAAGAGGCAGAGACCTTTAGAATTCCAAGTGGGGGATATGGTTTTCTTGAAAGTGTCTCCGATGAGAGGTGTTGTCAGATTTGGACAGAAAGGGAAGCTTGCCAAGAGGTTTGTGGGACCATTTGAGATTAAGAGCAAGATTTGAGACGTGGCTTATCGTTTGATGCTACCGCCAGAGTTAGCAGGTGTGCACGACGTATTTCATGTTTTAATGCTTTAGAAATATATTCCAGATCCCACACACGTGTTGCAGCATGAGCCACTTCAGCTTCAAGCAGATGTCACCTACGTGGAGCGTCCAGCGCAGATTATTGACACTAAGGAGATAGTGTTGTGTACTAAGACCATCCCATGGGTTAAGGTACAGTGGGAGAACCACAGTCCGGAGGAAGCTACGTGGGAGCTAAAGGAGCAGATTCAGAAAGCGTACCCCTATCTTTTTCCAGATGAGGTATGTTTAGGCATTTGGGGGACCAAATGTTCTTTTTATTTGTGAGAGTTGTAAGGTTCGTGACCTTACTGAGTCAGTTGGGCCCAAAACCCGGCCCGTTGACCCGTTTAATTTGTTATTATTTTAATTTAATTATATTTTAGATATTTAAGTGGGTTTAGATCTTGAACGAGTTTATTTTAGCATTAGAATAGTATCTGCGAAGTTTCGTTTGATTCCAAGTTCGTTTGATCATAGCAGGGGGGTAGTTTGCAATTTAGAAAAAATTGAGTGTTTTTCTAAAAGATTCCAAACGCCGTGATTTTTGGGTTCGTTGGAAAGGTCTCGTCGTTCTGATGATTTTTGTCTCTTGACTCATCGCGATCCGGCGATCAGAAACCTTTCAAGTGGTTCATTCTTTCTCCAGACCCACTTAAAGGGTAATTCAATCTTTTTCTTTCTATCGTCTTCTTGATCAGGTTTTTTGCCCTAATTCCAATTTCGTTCTCTACAACGAAAGTAACCCAGCAGCCCATTTCTTCTTCCTCTTCCTTTCTCAAGCCAGAATTTCACCCTAGAAGAACCAACTTGAAGATCTGATCCGCTAGAATTCATCATCGCGATCCCCTCTTGCTTCCGATATCAATCTGGTAAGGTTCCAGTAACTTCATCTTTTTCAATCATCTTCCCTTTTGGTACAGATTAGGTTAGATTTTGATCTTTTTCCTTTATTTCTTCTCCTTTGCGTTCTAGGTTGTATTTGTTCAGGTTAGATTGTTGATTTTGGGGTAGAAAAGTTTCTCCTCAAATTTCACCCAATTTCAATCTACATCTTGGTTGAGGCAAGTAGATATGCATTACATTATAAGCATGTATGTTGTTTTATTATTGATCTGGCTCTGATTCTTGTTAGATATCCTGTTAATTCTAAGCCTTTCTGATTTTAATTGAAATTATATGTTAGGTTAGGTTGTGGATAAATGATGATATTAGGTTGATTAGAATTTGTTTAATTTGATTTAATGAAATGGAATGGATGTCATGTGATTGATGGATTGAATGGGGGAGCAAGGAGGCTCATTCTCTGCAGGTTTGGTCTTGGAATGACCGGAGGAAAAAGGGAGCAGAAACGCAATCCGGGCTTCAGGTTCGCTGTCCGATCGATCGGTCACCCTGTGCGATCGATCGGACAGTGAACAGTCCCCAAATTAACTGTGGGCGATCACAGTCCGATCGATCGACTACACAGACCGATTGATCGGTTTGTGAAAACTCTCAGCTAACTGGGAGGTGCCCAGTGCCGATCAATCGGTCACACAGTCCGATCGATCGGACTATGCACTAACTGTGAGGTGTTCAGTGCCGATCGATCGCACCTTTGGTGCGATCGATCGGAGGGTGCATGGTCACTGAAACTTCGAAGGCTTGTAACTTTCAATCCGCCCGTTGGATTTTCACGTATAATATACCATTGGAAAGTCCTCGAGACAGAGAATCCAATGGTTCTATTTCATCACGATCGGAGGTCGGGAAGTGAAGTAATTATTTGAATTAAGGATTTGACTCCTATTATTGATAAAGAGACTGTTTAACCTAGGATTGGGGACTTAGATACTGGAAACCATTAACTTACTAGCACATGACCATAAATGGGATTGAAATCGAATCACGTGGCTTGGTGTGAATTCGATGGGTTGTCTAGGTATTCGTGTATTACACGTAGTGTAACCGAATGCATATAGAGTTGAATTGAATGATGCTCAACATGATTGTACACCAAGGGATTTTCCTGAAAGCATCATTAATCCAAATTCCATACGTACTCTGTTAGAATACGGGGAATATAGGGATGACACCACTTGCTTAGGATTGGATTGTAATTCCTCCTTGGCTTTGACTTGTATCCTTTGTTACCATTCTCCTTGTATACTCTCTTGACATAAAACATGTAATCAATTATGAAACATAAATTCTTATAGAATTTAGGACTTGGACCTGACTTAGAGTGTACCTTAGGAAACTGTGTCTTATATTGATGAACTGGACTGGCTAGTATGAAAGGGATTATCACGTGTTTCGCTTGTCTTGTATCGTCTTGAATAAGATAATCCCTAGGATCTTGTCTTGTACATGGAACTAGCCAAACTTGCTTGTCTTGTCTGTCCTTGTGTTAGAACCACCCGGTTATTATTTGCATATCATGGCCATCTGCAGTTTGGGGTTTAATGACGAACCGGTTACTCGGTTGTCGGGGTGGGCAGTCGGCGTAGGACGGCGTCCATGGCGTTGAATAGCTGGGAGCGGGCTAAAACCGTGCTGCTATTCCTAGGACAGGTTGCTAGGATCCCACTGGAGCCGGACTTTGGTATCCGTAGTCCAAGGGGATTGTTACTGGTACCCCGGGAGGTGGCTTTGGACATCCTCGGAGTCTCCCTCTTGCTTGTTCTTGTTTTGCATTTGCATGGATAGTGGTTATTGTTAGATGATTGTTAAGATTCCTTTTATTGTTCCTGTTGTTTATTGTGTCTAGCCTCGCATTCTTTGTATTCACATGATTAGTACTTGTCATTATCTATATTTGATGCATGTCGTGTTTATTATGCTTTGTATATCTATTGCTCAACATGTCGTTGACTCTGTTCCTTGGTGTGCAGACACATCAGGTGATTTCTTCTTCGAGGAGCAGGCCGGTGAGTAGATCCCAGAGGATCTCCAACCAGCTGAGGAGGCACGAGAGTGGCGTGCCGATGACGTAGAGTAGTGTCATCACTTTCGGGCACGAGAGAGATACATGGGGATCCATTAGATTTATGTTTTATTCATTATTCTCTCGTTGGACCTTTTCTTACATTATTGACTTCCGTTCTTTTATTGGCCTTGTATCTTGGGATGACCAATGTAATAAATAACTTGATTTTTAGTTTTGTTTATTCTTTCTTGCAACTTTAATTTAATTAGAGTTTTTATCCATTGCTTAAGATTCCATATGCCTAGAGTTTATGAACTAAATGTTTATTGTATTAAAAGAGGCATGAAATATTTTATCCTCACCACGGACTTACGATCCGTGGGCCCAAAGGACAAAAATTTTAATTAGTCCTAAAACTCACTCTCCGGATCCGGTTATTTCTTTAATCGTGTTCGGGGGACGTGACAGAGGTTGTTGAACTCCATTAAGAGGTAGGCATACCACTATTTCTGTGTTCTTTCATGCATTAGCTACCATAGATTCTGAGTTTCATGTTTTCCTTTTTCAGAAAAGTTCATCAGGGCTTTTGATATACAGGTTTTTGAGAAAAGTTCATTAGGGCTTTTGAAAAAGGTAAAAAGTCTGGCTGTTCTAAGGTTGTTTATTGTCACAACCCCTAGTTGAGAGCATATGAAGATGGTGAATACACGTATTATGTTAGGGTTAAACCCTTTTAAGTAATATGAAGATGGGTACTCAAATACGTGCAGAAATCTTGGTGAATATGTCGTTATATAAAGGTGGGAGCAAACACCCATCAAATGATTTCATTTTCACTCCTTCTCTGTTAGTAACCCTAGGGAAAATAGTGTTAGGGGAGTTAACTTCTCTTGTGATTTTTTTCCTTTTAAATTGAAATAGAAATGGACAGTATGACCCATACAATCATCTCTCTATTAGCATTATGTGAAAGGAGACCCTTGGACTACATTTGCTAATACCACCAAATTAATATATGCTTTATTTGCGTCGGCAGAATGACTGAGTATGGGATTTTCATCATATTTCACTATGATGGAGAGTTTGTCTTTGACATTATACACCCGGTCTACAATGGTGGAAGACAGAAGATGAGGTCTCTACCTAAGACCTTAACATATGATATGTTGCTGAATGAAGCCATTGCATTGTCTAATTGGGATGTAAATATCGAGGATGTAAGCATGAAATACCTTCATCACAATGGACTCATTTTTTCGTTGATTAGTTTGGAAGATGAAAATGATATGCTGGGAATGTTGATGGTGTCTGGAAGTGAGCAAGATGGGCTACATGTGTATGTCAACAGGAAACTACACGTTATAAACAAGAAACGTGAAGGCTCTAGGTACGTATCTATGTTCTATTTTTTTTAATATTTATATAGTTGCACTTGTCGTGCCTAACTTTAATTCTTGTCCATGCCTTGCAGAGAAAGAGTTAAGGTTGGCGGTTCAAGTGCCAAGAAGAAAATGTGCAAAGGGATTTGCGAGATTAAAAATCCCACGCCTGGCCTAGTATTTCCCACCATGGATATTCGTGAAAACGTTGATATGCATTTCTCTACCTCATTGGATCCTCATGCAACAGATTGTTCTACAAGAGCTGGTTTTGATGTGGATGGTATAGATCGCAAGACTGTTGATGCACATGATGCTGTATGTGCTACTGTTAATATATCAATGGTTCGTGGAACTTCCTCTTGGATGATGGCTGGTAATAAACAAGGCGCCGAAACCAATCATGCTGTGAATCATTCATTTGATATGAAAGATGTAAATTTTGTTGGTAATGAACAAGGAGTTGAAGCCATTCATGCTATGAATCATTCATTTACTATGGAAGATGTCAATTTCGGGGGTAATGAATAAGGATCTGAAGCCATTCATGTTGTGAGTCATTCACTTGCTATGGAAGATGTCAATTTCGTTTGTAATGAACAAGGAGCTGAAACCATTCATGCTGTGAATCATTCACTTGCTATGGAAGATGTCAATTATATTGGTAATGAACAAGGATCTAAAACCATTCAGGCTGTGATTCATTCAGTGGCTATGGGAGATATCAATTTTGTAGACACAATGGCCCCTCAAGATGTTATAGCCGATACTGGTACGGACTCAGCACGAGAAATGTGGATAGGGCGTCAATTTCCTGATCGTGAAAGCTTCAGAAGATCTCTTGCGAAATTTGCAATTTAGTAACAATTTTACTCTACGACATGTGTCGACCAAGATGAAAAAAGTCACGGCACGTTGTAGAGATGATTGTTGTCCCTGGCGTATACATGCTTCCATCGTTGATTCAGGCCCGGAGTTTAAGGTGCGGACTTATAACCCAAGACATTGTTGCTCAAAACTAATGATGGGAATGACACATCCCCAAGCATCCTCGAAACTTATTGAAGAGTTCATTGAGGACAGAGTCCGATGCAATAACCACTTGAAGCCAAAAGAAATTATGAATGAATACCAAAATGAGTTTGGCACCCGTATCACTTACAGAAAAGCACACATTGCAAAAGAGATGGCCTTGCGTGTAGTTCGGGGATCATATGAAGAATCTTTTAAAATTTTACCTCTTTATTGTAAAGAATTACACATGACCAATCCAGGTACTGTGACTAATATCGACACGACTGTTGAAGACAGGTTTAGAAGATTCTTCTAGGCTTTCGATCCTTGCATCCGATCATTCTGTTCGTCGATGAGGCCGATGATCGCTGTTGATGGGTCACATCTTCGGGGCAAGTATCCGGGTGTGCTGCTAGTGGCTGTCACCTATGATGGTAATCATAAGCTATTTCCTATAGCTTTCGCTTTGGCCGAGGCCGAGCATCGTGACTGTTGGGAGTGGTTTCTTGCCAACCTATCTCTTGCTTTGGGAAGTCCAACAAATTTGACTATTTGTCTGATCGACAAAAGGGCCTTGTCCCGGCATTGGCCAACATCATTCCAAGCGCGATGCACTGCTATTGTTGTCATCACATTGCAGAAAACATTAAAACAGCCTTATGTGATCGTGCCATTGTATTGAAATTCTGGCGGGCTGCCAAGGCTTTTAGACCATGTGAGTATGAGGCCTATATGAATGACATCATGTCTGTAGACCAAGGGGCGCATACTTATATCAATGCCATTGGAAAACAATGTTGGTCAAATGCGTTTGTTGAAGGTCGGCACTATGACATGATAACCAGCAACGCTGCCGAGTGTACGAACGCGCTTTTAAAGGACATTAGGGTGCTTCCTATTACAAAGCAATTTGAAGAAATCTATGCGAAGTTGATGGAGTTCTTCCAGAGAAGACATCTCGAGTCACTAAATATTACATCGCGATTAACGCCCTATGCAGAGAAACTAATGAGCCAAGAGGCTGAAGACTCACGTCGCATGCATGTACGTGTTGCCGGGCTCGTTGGGTTTCAGGTTCAATCAGCACAATTCATAGATATTGTGGATCTTGAACAGAAGAAGTGTAGTTGCCGTAGATGGGAAATAATGGGGATTCTATGCTGTCATGCACTAGCAGCCATGAAAGTTAGGCACCTAAATCCGTATGACTATGTTGATGATTGTTACCTAACAACTACTTATCGTGCTTCGTACAGTGAGGTCATTCATGCCACTCGTGATAGCAGACAATGGGAACATACATCAAATGAAATTGTCTTGCCTCCACGTGCTACCAAACAGCCAGGGCGTCCAAAGAAATCCCGGATTCGTGTTGAAGACAAAAATCGACAACGCAGGGTTGTTACTTGCTTAAATTGCAAAAATAGGGGACATAACCGAAATAGTTGTCGCAATCCACCATTAGATCATGTTGCATAGATCCAACTAGCATATCTTGTACATATCCCTTGATGTGGATCATACTTTTGTGGGGTAGAAATACTTTTTGTGGGGTGGCTTTCTAGCATACCTTGTACATATCCCTTGATGTGGATCATACTTTTGTGGGCTAGCTTTCTAGCATACCTTGTACATATCCATTGATGTGGATCATACTTTTGTGGGGTAGAAATACTTTTTGTGGGGTGGCTTTCTAGCATACCTTGTACATATCCCTTGATGTGGATCATATTTTTGTGGGGTAGCTTTCTAGCATACCTTGTACATATCCCTTGATGTGGATCATACTTTTGTAATACAACTTTATATATAACAGTTTCAACAAATTTGTCATCAAGTTTTATCAACTATGTCACCATTTTTTTTCGATGTGTTCCACTTTTGTGTGCAAAGAATCTATTAAGCGCTAGCGTCGTTGAAATGTTACGCTCAACTTTTTGTTAACTAATGATTCCTTGAAATTTAACACATCCCTTGTTAACTTAAGACATGAGTCTTTCATAAATGCTTATGTGATGCAACAACATCGTCAGACTCTAAAAGTTTGACCATCACTAGCTCAATGGACGCAACGACGTCGTCAGTTATTAAAATACACTTCAATTCAATAGCTCCTGTGAAGCAACGACATCGTCAGTTATAATACATAAGTTTATTACAATAGTTTCTGTGAAGCAACGACGTTATCAGTTATTAACACATACTTCACTCCCATAGCTTATGTGAAGCAATGACGTCGTCAGTATTAAGAAACAAGTCCATTGCGCTAGCTTCTGTGAAGCAACGACGTCGTCAGTTATTAGAATTGAGTTTTTTATAAATGATTCTGTGAAGCGACGACGTCGTCAGTTATTAAAACATGACTCTATTCCACTAGCTTCTGTGAAGCAACGACGTCGTCAGTTTTAAGAAACAAGTCCATTGCGCTAGCTTCTGTGAAGCAACGATGTCGTCAGTTAATACAATTGAGTTTTTTAGAAACGATTCTGTGAAGTGATGACATCGTCAGTTCTTAATACTAGACTTTATTCCACTAGCTTCTGTGAAGCAACGACATCGTCAGTATTATGCCATGACTTTAAACCTCTAACTTCTGTGAAGCGACGACGTCATCAGTTATTAAGACATGATCTTATTCTTCTAACTTCTGTGAACCAATGATGTCGTCAATTATTAAAACATGAGTTTATTAGAAGAGCTACTGTTAAGCGACGACGACGTCAATTATTAACACATGAATCTTTTCGAGTAGTTTCTGTGATGCAACGACATCGTCAGATATACAACATGATTCTATTCATTGAAGTTTCTGTGAAGCACTGACGTCGTTAGAGATTAAAAATTATGCGACGACGTCGTCACTTAATATAGAAAAAGGTGAAAAAAAACTGCTGTAATGGTTGGATGTGCGAATGCACTGCAACTCCCATACGACATTCAAGTCCATATTAAAAGCTGCATTAAAAAATGCATAGGAGGGCAACATTCAATACACCCAAACAACTATCTTTGATCATACAAAAGCAAACAAAAAGTCCCTTTACATTCATTTCAACTTTTTAAAGCGCTACAACTCACGGCCAATTTGCAATTCCAATCAATACTAGGCACCCAAAAAAAAAGTCCCTTTACATTCATTTCAACTTTTTAAAGCGCTACAACTCACGGCCAATTTGCAATTCCAATCAATACTAGGCACCCAAAAACATGGACCATGTTAGATTATTTACAACAAAGGATCACAACAAAAGATCAAGTTTTCATCATTTTTCAGGCTCAATTGAATCAATTGGAATCTCATCAATCTTCAATCGATACGCATTCAACTCCCAGCTGCGATTGAAGATCTCAATGACGACTCGTTGCCGATAATACATCATGTCAGCCTCCGTAAAGTTAATCGGACGACGAAATATACAGTGCTCAGTGAACGCAGCGGCGAAGACACCACAATCGTAGCCGTTTTCCTGCAGTGGGATGTTCGTTTTTATGTTGATCGTCCATATGTATGGGTCTGCCCACCCATATTGGCTGAACTTCGTTGTCAGCCACTCAACCTGGAAGATCATTAAAAGAAATCAGACTAATTCGGGTACGATAACACCTTAAGAAACTCTTTTAAAATTTGGTACCATTTTGGTATACTCACAAATCGTTTACAGGTAGTTAAAGCATGACGATCACTGCTTGAACTATTATAGAATTCCCATTTCCTCTCGTCCGTATACCCAACAAGTAATGTGAAATGATTGACAGAGTGAAGAACGTAAACCAATGTTTTACATTCTCTAGCCTCACACACTTGAGAACCTCCGGGACTGAAGGCTGCTTCTTCAGCAGTTGGCAATCCAGACTGCCACCAGCTCTGCAAAAAATTAAAAGTGACATTTTAACCTCCAAATGGCGACGAAGTGATAATTCCAAATCAGAATCTATATACTTATAGAAATGCTTGGGTCTGCCAAAAAGGTCGTTTGACACTTCTCCCTTAACACATCAAACCAATAATACAGAATATTGGTGTCGAACCAAATTTCCTCCTCTAGAGCAGATTGCAGGACTTCACTGGATACCAATGTGCATACAATGTCGAGCTCTTCCTTACTGCAAAATACAATATACATAAGGCCATCTATGGAATGAAACCATTACGAAGGTAATGTAATTACATTATACCTCTCATTGAAATATCGTTTGAACCCATTTAGTAGAAACCTATCACTTTTGGAGAGTGAATACTCCGATCCACCCATTGAGTGTAAGTAGTCATCAAACTTTTCTGGAATCTTCCTCGTTCGGGGCAATCATTTTAACCTCCAAATTAGTGAATCAATGGACGCCCTGATCGGTGAAACTATAATTGCTTGCAAGGTTGACGCCCCTCGAGGAGTGGAAAAGATATCAACCACTGGTGGCTCATTGGAAAAGTTGACCGGTGTAGAGGTATGTCTTTCTACTGAATTTGGTTCCATACTAAAATCCCCCTTGGCCACTTCAGGGGCATGTTTAGTAGGGGTGTGTGACATAGGTGATCCTGGAACATCACTATTGTACTTCACACTCTTTTGCTTCTTTCCATTCTTTTTCCCTGGGCTCCTTTTGGCTGCAGCCTTTTTAACCCTCATTCCGTCAGTGGACGCCTTTTTATCCTGTCATTGTTTAATTTCAATTACATCAACTTTTTGATAAAAGCTTTCACACGTTGCTTAGAATGACATTTCTATAAGTAACAATAATAATAAATGGATGCAATTTTGGCTTACATCTTCTGATGCTGAGCTGTATAAGTGGTCATCCTTAAATTTGATGAATTTTGTATTCAACCCAGATCTAAATCTGAATATCTTCCTGATCCAGGAATCCCGGAAATGCTCAATTGGGGTTTTCTTCCGCACCACACGGTCAACTGACCTTTCCATGTGAAGTAAGAGTTGATGAACTTGTGGACATAGCAAGAAAATCCGCCACAAGTCATGTGGAAATGAAAAATTAAATCGTAAGAAAGAGGCACCCATATCTTACGTGCTTCTGCTCACAACAACCCTCATGTTCATCCATTTGATCTTTGTTGTATCAATCTCCTCATGCTCCTGGCCCCGACCGATATACATGATCGTGTTGGCCCGATACCAATGCATATACTCGTCAGTATGTGCCTTTGAAGATGCTTTCTTTCCATTCAGAGCGCACTGGGATCTACTGTCCCACAACACATAATTAGGTACCCTGCCACTTACACTGTAGTCGTACACTATCTTTTCTGCTCGCTCCACTCTTGTATAGGGCATGGTGAACGGTGGGGGAACTTCTTGATTAAGTCCAAACTGTTTCATAACACGACCCGTATTATGTCGCTCCACTACCCAATAAAAAGCTAAGACCGTTGAAGATGAAAATAGGTCACGGTCGGCTTTAGAAACATTATGACGGAATTTCTTTCCGAACTTGCTATACGGTTGCCATTTGAACTACACAAAAAGAAATAAAACAATATTAGTTTCAATGTAATGTTAAAAGCATCAACTCCCAACTGTATACCATCCGATTATATTGAACTTACACCGTCCTGTGACAATTTGTTCAACTGTTGCCGGGTCTTATTCAGTGTGGTTACAGCTTTGAATGAATTCAACCTAATTGTCCATGTTTTCATCAATGAAAACTGAATATCACTTTTCCAGGTATCCGTTGGTGGTGGACAACGTCCAATTTGCATTCTCGTGTACGCCCATAGCTGCGAAAAACAGTCATTAATAAGTAAATACAAATGTAAGAGTTGTAGAAAAACTCTAAATATGTTCAAATAAAAATGTTTCACCTGGAGAAGTTGAAGAGGTCCAATCAAGGTTTTGAACTTCCTAGAATCATCATTTTTGTTCGAAGATTTGCATTCATCTCCCTCCTGATGTCTATCTTCAGCCTTGTCCTTAACAAATTTAACTGCCTTTGCTAATATCCAGTAAAGATTGGCAAGACAGGCAGGGGCCCATGCATATGGCTTAAATTCCCTGAACAACTCGAGAAGATATGCCGGACCCCTTCCACCCGATGTGCTTGACATAATTTGAATGGAAACTAAGAAGAAAAGGTATGCCCTAGTGTTATAGATTTCATCGGCTTTAGAAAGTTTCTTTTTCTTCTTCGTACTCTTCTTCTTTGATGGCACCGCTGCGAAATTATCCTCCAACCATGTGAATTTAATATTTATCCCGTTTACTTCGGTACCCTGAATAGGGGCCTTACCAAGTAGTTCAAGACATACTTCACTCACCATTGAACTCGGGAAAGTTCTCCCGGTAACAATTGGGCCATCGATAGGTAGCTCGTAGATGTAGGCCACGTCTTCAAGAGTAACAGTTGCCTCACCTGATGGGAAGTGGAAGGTGTTAGTTTCAGGACGCCATCTTTCTACCAAGGCCGTAATGAGGGCATGATCTATCCTAATATGTTCCATTTCCGCCAAATGATGCAACCCCGCTTGCCTTACGTACTCCTTTTGGATTTCATTTAACATCCAGACAGCTTTGTCCGGATTCATTGGTATGCATCTAAATGTACCGAATTCCTGCGAGACATTTTCAAGTGATTACAGTTAAGAAAAGGTAAACTATATATATATAGATGAAAAGGTGGCTAAGAATATACATGTCCATGGTTTATGGTTTCTGAAATATGATTGGCCTGATCATATAGAAGCCTATTTCCTACTCCCTCAGTTCCAGCCATCTGCAAAAAATAAATTGAGAGATGGAGATGTAAACATAACTAGAGCGAGAAGTAAAGCTAACTAATAAGGAAATTAAAAGTAGTTAACTGCATAGGGTAAGATCACATAGACTTTTAGTCCTCAAATTCTTCTTTCCCTTGTAGCAATCGTTGAAATTTAAGTCATGTTTGGTTGCAAGCATCTGGGGGCAATTTGTCTAGATGATTTGGAGAATTCCAAATGTGAGACTACTTATTTTGATGGGTACAGACTCCTTATATTCACTTGGAAAATAAATCATAGCAACATTTATCTAGGCCTGTATGTATGAATTAGAATCATAGCAATATTTATTTAAATTTAATGGTGGGAAAAACTGAATGCAACCTTTCCCACTGCTTCCTCTAAACATTTTTTTGTGGCATTATTCAATGGAAATGAATAGGTATTGGAGTTAGTTCAAATACTCTTATCTGAATAACTTCCTTTACAACCCTTGTATTACTAAAATGATTAATGATGAAGCCATTACAATCGAAACATGATGAATAAGAAGAACAATAACAATTATAATGGTCCAAAGGGTCCATTTTTAAGCAAGGGCCACATGTGTAGCTTAATTTCATCCTATTGTCATTAGGAAGTCTATGTTGTCAATGGGCCAAATCCAACTTGTTATTGCGAATGGTCCAAAGTCTAGGTTTTTTTCCACCACTACAAGTCTCTATATTTTAGTGTGTATCAGAATTGTGATGATCCAACAAAAAAAAAGAAGTGATGAATTGTCAATGAGAATAGGGCTCTAGCTGGATCCGGATTCCGCCACTACTATATAATTTTGATTAACTTATAAATTTAGAAAATTTATCAAGTCAAAGTGAGTCTACTATTATAGCGTCTAGGTTCATTTAGGCTCGAACCCATTATTTTTAGGACCAGCCTATATGGGAAAGTAGACTATACTCAAGCTCATTCATTATATAAAAAGGCTATTGTCTAGTTAGCATTTTTCATAAATTATACATTCCAAGGGCTCATGGTGGATTCTGAGTATATGCTGATTATAGATCGGATATACTGTTATCACAACAATAAATATGGGACGCAACATAAAAAAGAACTATAGCCAGGACAATCAAACCTAAATGAACCTAGAGTTGATATAAGTTTCCCGCTTCATCCCAGTGGGATCCAATATATATGCATGTCAGTATGAATGGATGAACTAGATGGAAAAAGCGCTCATAATCTATTAGGATCAGCGAAAAAATTAGTCTATATGATTTTGGTAACTCTTAATTTATTTTTCTCTTTGCACACCCAAACCTTTTTTTTTTTTTTGGTAAAACCCAATTGTTATCTTGTACAATATCATCACACTAATTTTGGGTAACTCTTAATTTATTTTTATATTAGGATCAGCAAAAAAATTAGTCTATATGATTTTGGTAACTGCTAATTTATTTTTCTCTTTGCACACCCAATTTTTTTTTTATAGTAAAACCCAATTGTTATCTTGTACAATATCATCACATTATAATCAAATTCAAAATGATGGGCATTATGGTTGATGTCTCCCTAGTTCAGTAGCAATGAAGTAGTCTAAACATGAAGTCTCTGCATGTCCACTAGGATTGACTACCCAGTCGAGAATGGGGAAAATGGAAGGACTGAGTACTCATGGGTCGATTCAATGTAAAAATCATGTATAGTGCATGAATATTAACCATTTTAGGATGTGAAGTACATGGAAAGAAGATGAAGAAACCCCAGTAAACCATCATTGTGTAATACAGAAAAAGAAAAGAGACAAGAAGAATACCATAGCCTGAAAAAGATGCTGGAAGCTTGATGCTACAATCCAATAGATCGGAAAACGACCTTTGGGACCACTTGCTCTACCTTTTGAGGAAGGAGGAAAGAAAACCACCAGGGGAAAGGGCGAAAGTGATGGGAGGATGAAGGGGAAAATGGGGAAGTGGGGTTTAGGTGGGGTTTCCTAATAAAGATACTGGAATCTTGATGCTACAATCCAAACATGGAAAACGACCTTTGGGACCACCTGCTTTATCTTTTGAAGAAGGAGGAACTGAAATCGCTAGGGGAAATGGAGACAAGGATGGGAGGAAGAAGGGGAAAGTGGGGAAGTGGGGTTTCGCGGGCTGTATATTGGGGTTGAATGTAGTGACGATGTCGTCACTTATTTCAACCATTAATAAAAAAAGACGGAAGTGGTCCCCTAGGTGCACTTCCGTGCCATATTTACTAGTGGCCCATTTTATACTCAGTGGCCATCTAGGGTCCCTTTTAAGGTAAAATTCTTTTTATTCAATAAATTCATGCCAAGATCAAGATGCTGGGATTGAAGATGAAGACTTGGTCAATGAACCCGAAAAAGCACCACCATCACTGTCCTCGGGGGGAGGGCCATCACTGTCCTCGAGGGGGTGGGGGGATAACAGTTGATGAACTTGTATAAATTAATTTAGGTTCTCCATAAGAATAAGAAAGAGTAAATTAGCGAAATGTCCATAGAGTGAAATTAATCCAGCATCCAGTCCAGTCCAGGCAAATTTTGTTTAAGGCCTCTAGTCCACTTAGCTTAACTATTTGCAGCCATAGGTCCCTTCATCCACACGATCACATTTTTCAGGACTAATTTGCCCTTTCAATCGTTTTTGGCATAAAATTTTGAAATTTAAAATTTTAAATCTTCCATCGTCGGACAAGGTAAAACCCATCGTCTAGTTTCATAAGCAGGATCCAACCTCACCACCTTCTCACACTACCTCACCGCCTCCTCCCATAAGCAAGATCCAACCTCACCGCCTCCTCCCACTCCCTCACCGCATCAGCCAGCAGGTGCTTTTGGAGTCGGAGGAGATACATCCGGCAAAGGGAACGGGGATGGCGATTTCGACGATGAAGAAGGGAATGAAGTAATTGGAAGTGAAGGAGAGGGAGCGGCCCAGAGCCGGAGACGCTGTTAGGAGAAGGAGTTGGTGCGTCTGATGAAGGAGATGAAGGCAGATCTGCAAATATCAGAAGCAATGCCAAGGAGAAACCGAATCGAGTGAGTCTCACCATGGTGAGATCTACCAAATCCTAAACAAATCCGAGAGGAGAACAAATGGAGAGTGATTAGAAAGAGAGACTAATAGTAATAGACGACTAGATTTGTAGCATCTTTGATAAGTTGGTGGCGTGGTGGGTAGCTGGCAGGAGGAGACTTGTAGAAGGATAAGGAGAGATGTGGATCACACATCATTCATTAGACCACCTTTAATGCGTGGAACCGACGGAAACAACTTTTTGACGGATGGAGGAGGAGCGGTGGAAGGAGTTCCAAGGGCCTGGTTTTTCCGCTACTACCCATATCTCTATCTCTCTCTTTCTGCAATTTCTGCTTTTCTTCTTTTTCTTTTTTTGGTTTTAATGGATTTTCTAGGAGGAAGAAGATGAAAATTGGGGTTTTCTGCAACTTTATTCATCTTTTTCTTCATCGGTTTTTGTTAATTTATGGTGGTGATGGAGGTGGGATTCATTAGGGTTTTGACTTGTAGCCGCTCCCACCGCGTTTGTCACCGCTCATTGTCGGACGTTAACTGTTCCCATCGCCGGAGGTTGATTTTTGAAAATTTATCTGAGTCTTTGATAAAGTTAACTGAGTTTTTGGAAAATTCATCTGAGTTTTTGGCAAATATATATGAGTTTCTAACAAATTTATCTGAGTATTTGGCAATTTTATTCGAGTTTTTGGCAAATTGTTTTTTGTTTTTGGAAAATTTGTCTAAGCTTTTTTACAAATCTATCTGAATATATGGAAAATCTATCTGAGTTTTTTTTTGGAAAATTTATTTATATTTTTTGAAATCTATTTGCATTTTTTAATTTTATTTGTGTCTTTTGAAGTTTATTTGCGTTGTTTTAAATTTATAGTTTTGGAAAAAGTATTTGAGTTTTTGGAAAAAATTTCCAAAATTTGAAAAATTTGTTAATCATAGTTTGGGCAAATGTATTTGCATTTTTTAAATTTTATTTATATTTTTGAATTTTATTTATATCTTTTGAAATTTATTTACATTTTTTGAGATTTATTTACATTTTTTGAATTTTATTTGGATCTTTTGAAATTTATTTGCATTTTTAAAATTTATTTTCATTTTTTAAAATTTATTTGGATCTTTTGAGATTTGTTTGCGTCTTTTTTTATTTATCTTCGTTCTTTTAAAATTTATTTCATTTTTTAAAATTATTGTATTTTTTTTGAAATTTTATTTTACTTATTTTGAAATTTATTTGCGTCTTTTCAAATTTATTTATATTTTTTGAATTTTATTTGGATCTTTTGAAATTTATTTGTGTCTTTTAAAATTTATTTACATTTTTTGAAATTTATTTGGATCTTTTGAGATTTATTTGCATCTTTTTAAATTTATTTGCGTTCTTTTGAAATTTATTGCATTTTTTGAAAGTTATTTGTGTTCTTTTGAAATTTATTTGTGTTCTTTAAGTTTTTTTTTGAAAATTTCATTAATAGGATTTCATTAATCGTGGTCAATTAAATGGTAGTTGACCATTATTAATGGGATATCTCACCAATCATGAGATATGATTTAAAGAAATGGTAAATTAGACATCTATCTATATCTCTAAGGGAATGATTTCACCCTTTGTTTAACCACATGCCTCCAAAGTTTCATCCCTCAATTCATAGCATACATGAAGACAGCTGTGATGATTTGCTCTCTCTCCACTCCCCACTCTCCTCTAAACTAACTTCCGTATAAGTTCCTAAAAAAAAAGGGTCCCACGACGTAACTGATCATCTGATCTGATACTTGAAATACATATAACATTGAAAAAAAGGGACTGTTAGAAGAGGAAGAGAAGAAGCAATAGAGGAGCATCAGAAAGAAAGAAGAAGAGGGTAATGACTATGATTTTTGAGATATAAAACAACGACGAAAGGCACTCCAGCAGCACCGACACTTTTAGTGGTCAGCCTGCAACTCCATCTTCGTTGCAGCAACATCGCCTCTACCATCCGTTTTTCATCTTAGAGCAAGTAAGAGATAAACCCTTCCCCCTCCATCTACTCTCTGCGCACAAGCAATGAGGAAACATATAAATAATAAAATGCTTCCTAAAACATGTCCTCTCCCTCTCTCTGATAAGACGCTGGATGGTGGGCCAAACAGGGCCCACTTCGCATGGTTCCACCACCTATTGGGTTGCCCGTGGGTCTTCCTTCGGATCCACGGATCATATGGCGGGTCATCGGGTGGCCCTCCTGGGTCCCGGTATCAACGCAAGAAAATCAAGCCCTCATCGAATTCTCCCAACCAAACACCCTTGAATAATCAGAACCAAACACCCAAATAAACTTAAATCCCTCTAAACAAACAACTTGGGTCCTCATATTCAAACAAGATGAACAAAGCTAGATGACCCAATATCCTGCCACCCAGATATAACTCCGGATGATGGGGCTGGATTTGTTAGGCGTGGAGGCCTGGGCCATCCAGCACCAATATCAGGGAGATGGCATGTTTGAATAATAAAAAATTGTTTGGGAGTCTTGAACTGTGGGACCCAATGGGCGATCTGATCAGGGGAATGTGTTTTTTTTTTTGTCTTTAATCAAACAGTCACATTTAATTAAAAGGCATGGGCCATCCAACGCCTTGATCAGGGAGAGGGCATGGCAGGAAGGGAAAAATAAAACTTTCATGTTTTTTGAACCTCCATCTAAACTTGATGGGTTAGAAAAATAAAAGAGTGGGACACCATGTCAGCAATGTTTTTGACATGTTCTTGACGAGGCATTGATTTTTTCCAGATCTACAGTAGTTAACTATATCATCACACCATCAAGGCTCTAATAAAAAACTCATCCTCATACCTCATACTAGAAGTTGGAAAAAGGGTGGATCTGTATTCCTATTTGCAAACCGTTCGAGTAATAAATACATCATTTTCATAGAATAAGGTAATTTTTTCTACTACTCCATACAATAATATCAAAATAGATGGAATACAATATGAGGCGTTGATCTTTTTTTAAAAAAAATTACAAGATCTACTAAAAATGATATAAGGGTTATGTTTAAATTTTTGTATCTTTCTTAGTGTGTATTTTTTAAAATTTCAATCCATGCTTATGTTTACGAATTATAAAATTTTATTTTATGGACTCCAAATAAATAGCTCTCGATCTAATCCCAATTCGAAGTTTAGGTTGCTAAATGTTTACTGTTGATAAACCAAATATGAAATAGGATTTAGTGTCTTTCCGAATAAAACAATTGAAGGGTGCACTGGGTCTAAGTACCTGTGATTAATTAGATACACATGCATGATATTAGGCCCACTAATTTAAAATTTGACATTCTTGGATTTAGTGCCTTTCCAAATAAGACAACTAAGGAATTTGGATGAGGTCTAACTGCAAGCCTGTGATTAATTAGAAACCCAGGCATAATATTAGGTCCACTAATTTAATTATGGCTTTGAGTAAAAAATTATGACAAATACAATGTAGTAATAGGGTTTAGTTAAGAATGCTAGAATATCATAAATTGCTCAAAATCAATGATCTTTAATTTCTATATATGAACTGAATAAAACAACTTAATGAATTGGGTATTGGGTATTGGGTCTAACTACAAGCCTGTGATTAATTATATTAGATACCATTGCATGATATTAGGCCCAATAACTTATATTTTGAAATTCTTGGATTTAGTGCCTTTCCAAATAAAACAACTTAAGGAATTGGGTACTGGGTCTAATGATGTGAAATTAAATTCAATCTTTTAAAATTACTGCAAGTGCACAGCTATCTTGTTGAGACAGTGGCAATTACATGTCGATCCCACAGGGAGCACTACTGAGTTAAAATTTAAAATCTGATATTTTTTAAATCAAGGATTAATGAATAATTGAGATCCAAGAAAAACTAAAATAATTCATAAATAAACTAATCAAATATATAAAAAATAGATCAGAGCATCCAGAAACCACTAGCAAGATAATTAATCCATCTATGCAATTATTCTACTATTTGTCTCAAAATAACTCAGATTAGAAACAAATCAATGTTTTGGATCCGGAGGATTTGTCTTTTGTAAAAATTAATTGTAATAAAAAGAATAAGGTCATAACCCAAGACCTCCTTCACCCCATAAAAGAATAAAAAATCATAAGCATGACTCATCAAATTAAGCATGCAAAGGATTCTATCTCTGCACAACTTTTATTTTCCAAAGGAGATCAGATGTGGATGACTCAAACTCTTTTTCTTTTGTTCCAATTAGAATTATACTATTTGAATTATCCATTAATAATTTTAAATCTGCAACTACTGTGGACCCTGCCATGTGGGTCATTTCATCTGCTTGAACAGTGGGCCCTATGAGAAGTCTTCTACTGTAGTTAGGACTCTTCAACTGACATGATGAGTGGACCCCTCCTTTGATTGATTTTCATATGGCTTGTGCATGGGGTCCACGTGGTGAGTTCTTCAATTTACTTCTTTCCACGTTTCAATTCTTCAATGCAGGGCCCAGGATGACTATGTTTGCTTGAAAAGGGTTCCGTGACAGAGGCATGCAATTCTTATTTTCTGTACATTTTAATTCAACACATCAAATACTGAAGGGCCCATATTGAAGCGGGACCCATCCAGACAGAGTCCTACTCCAACTGGGACTCTTCGGAGAAAATTTGTAAAACATTCTAAGTTAATGCAGAAAATGTATGAAAAGTATGAAAATTCAGGTTTCTAGGGAAAATGCATGAAATGATGGAATTAGATGAAGAATGATGTAATTCACCTAATTAAACCCCTAATTCATTATAAAATGATGCGTAAAATGTGTAAATTCATGAACTCAACATCTAACTGCAAGCCTGTGATTAATTAGAGACCCAGGCATGATATTAGGCCCACTCATTTAATTATGGATTTTAGGAAAAAATTAAGATGATTACAATTTAGTAATAGGGTTTAGTTATGAATGCTAGAATATCACGTATGAGTGCTATGAGTCATAAAAAATGACTCAACTGTTTACTAATTAAGTTATTTAATAAAAATAATACGTATGAGTCTGTACATTTAGTGGTTCTGTGGTCCATGCATAGCATGGATGGACTGTATTATTCGTAGAAACTGATATTTTTCCTCATTCACATCATAAAACGAAGCTGTGGGCCCTATGGCATTGAAGCGACATTTCTGGTCCCGGACTAAAAAAAAATGCAGTTGTTATAGATGACCCACAATAATCAAGGTCCCGGACTAAACGGATGGACAGTATTATCTGTAGAAATTGATATTTTCCCTCAGTCACATCATAAAACGAAGTTATGGGCCCTATGACATTGAAGCGACATTTTTGGTCCTGGACTAAAATAAATTGTAGTTGTCATGGACAACCCACAATAGACAAGGGTACTCATTGCAGTTGCAGTTGGTAGCATTCTTTCTTCACAACTATTTGCATAAAAACGGATGGCCATTAAGATCATTAACACAGTTAACATTTGTTGTCCCTAACAGATCTACAAAAGTATGCATACTGTGATTGGTCCAAACCATTTACCATCTTCTGTTTACATAAGCTGGAGTGTGTAGCACCTACCACATTAACTGAAGCAATTCAACAAGAGTTGTCCTTGAGGATTGATAAAACCACTTCTGTAAATACACCGTGTTCTTAATTCAAGAAAGAAGACACTTTGGTACGAACCATCTTACATCTATCTAAATTTAATGCGATGAACCTCAATGCTAAAAAAAAAAAAAAAAAATAGCAATCTGTTACATCATTACATCGTTTCTTCTGAAGTGATATAGATTAATGCCTATACTAAATGGACATCTTCGTTATTATTTTCTACATTTAATGTTTAATTGGATTGATTTTTTTTATATCATCTAGGTTGAATTTAGTATATGTTTCCTTTGTTATATCATTTAGATTGGATTTAGTATATTTTTTGTTATATTATCTAGATTGGATTTTGATATATATTGGTTTCGAGAAAGGAGGGATTGATGATATTGGAGCTGTTGGATGGGGCCCACATGTGATCAGATGTGGATAGGTCCCGCCCTCAAACTATCCTGATAATATATGATATTAACATAATCATCCAAATGCGTAGATGTTGTTGATATGTATCGAATGGATGTGAGTAGCAAAACACCGTGCTATGCTACTCGAGAAAAATATAAATATATATTGATAATTACTACTCATGTTAATTTAACATATAACTCTAAATCCATCATATTTGATATGAACCATCTTACATAAGTTGTAAGATGGTTGTTATATAGATCGTTTAACAGATCTGCAGTGAAGATGGAAGATTATAATTTGAACAATATAATTGGAATCAAATTAATAAGTTAATAATATTATACAAAAGTTATACATTAACTTGGTAAACATTAATCATTAATATCATTAATGTAAACCTAAATATTAACTACGTTCACATGAGATTGATCTGAAAATTCTCACAACAATCCTAATCCTAATCCTAATCCAGGCCTCCTTTTATTGTAATTATTTAAAGAGACAAACCTAATCCTTATCCTATAAATAAAAATATAATAATAATGACCATATCCAAAAATAAAAAAGGAAATAAAATAAAATTATAAAATCGGGACTTGGGTCAAACAAAAAATCTATATCTCTATTGGAATGTGGTTTGCCTTCGGTTGGTTAACCACGGGCCTCCAAACTATGAATCCTGATTTTAAAAAATACCTCAAAACACTTGTCTAAATCTTCTTCCATGCCAACTCTCCTCTCTCTAAAGTAGCTGAACCCATAACTTCCTCCCAAAAAAAAAAAAAGGCCACTATCATCTCTTCACACATGCATAGCAATCCACATCAACAGCTATAGTGTATCTCACAGCTAATAATATAAAAAATATTATATTACACAGTGACAGTGTATCTCACAACTTAGGTCAAACAAAAGAATTAATAATATAAAAAACATAAATTACTCAATATTGACAAAATGAACCTTAATGTTTAATTATATGTTAGCATCACCAAAGACGAACAACCAGCCTAAAAAGGGCATCAACCAAAATGAAATAATTACTGCTCATAAACAAAGAATGACATAGGATTTAATGCCTTTCCAAATTAAAAATATTAAGGAATTGGGTATTAGATCTAATTGCAAGCTAGCCTGTGTTGAATTAGAGACCCAGACCTGATATTAGGCCACATAATTTATATTTGGATTAATTTATTTAATATATTTTAACAGAACAGAAATATCTTCGCATATGGACCGGGCTGGAGTAAAAAAATCTCAACTGCAGTTAGGGGTTTAGTTAGATAATTCCGCATTATCTTTTTTTTTATTTTTTTAATGATATAAGTGATGTTATAAAGCCTTTTAATTTTGGTATGTAACTCATTAACAATATTATCCGAGTATAACTTATATGTTTGACGTAATTTTCTAATTATGAATCTCTAGCATTGGGTCCTAATAAAATGTTTGAAATTATATATGTTCAGGATGGATAAACTTCCAAGTATAGAAGTTCGTCAAAAAAAAATCAAATATTAGATGTCTCGGTTGGCTGCTATAAGACAATTGCTCATCTTACGCAATCCAGGAAATAACTCACTTCGGTTTAGAAATCAACTCTTACAAATTCAAAAGGAAAGTCGATTCTTAAGGTTATCGATTTTGCGTTGTAGACGAACTATGCATTTTGAGGGTATGCAAGGAGCCATCTATTCTCACGATGGCTACCATTTCATGCATACAAGAATCGGTAAATGTATACGTCTTCAACATCTACATAACTCGATATAATATCTTATTATATCTACAAAAACCCTAAGCAATTACGAGCAATCAATTCTAGGTGCAAATACACATAATGTGAGTCACATCAGTCACTCGATCCAAAACGAACAAGATCAACCAGGGGATAGGAAAAGAGTCATGCAAATGGAGGCACGATGTGTAAGATCCACAATCTTGTGTTTAAGGCGGCAACATCATGGTCATTCCAATGGGACGTCGGGCCACAGAATGGCTTCAACATCTCATTCCAATGTGATGTCAAGCAACATAATGGCTTCAGCATCAACTACTGATTATTATTTTTAACTACTCACTATTATTACCTGACAATATTGAGTTTTTTAAGGATGATAAAATAATTTAATCACAGGAAATAGTATTGTCTTCTGCTCAAGGAGAAAAAATATCTCCACGCATTGGACCTTCAGTTCTAGAGTTGCAATATGCTTTCACTGTAGAGCTATTATGTGGCTTGAAGAAAGAATCAGAGACAGTTCAATTTCAAGACCATGGTTTAGCCTATGCTGTCATGGAGGAAAGGTGATGGTGCCACTACTACCAAACACACCTGAATTTCTACATAATCAATTCCTTCAATCTAGATTCAAGGAGAAAATAAGAACATACAATTTGATGTTGTCCTTCAAGTCAATGGGTGGTAAAATTGATCACACTGTGCTCGATGGAAGATGAACATATCTTTTCCGAATAAGTGGATCAAATTTTCACATGATTGATTCATTACTTCCTGCACCTAGAGACATGCCTAAGTTTGCTCAACTATATATATATGACACGGAACATGAAACATCCATTAGATTGAGAGCTGTTCAAGGAAGCGGAGATGCAAATGAGTTTGACTTGACTGTATTGGAGGGCTTGCAGACAATGTTAAATGCTACTAACCCTTACTTACAATTGTTCTGTAATGCAAGGGATAGGTTGTCTGAAAAGGGTAATCAAAATTTGCATGTCTGGATTCTGCATTCACGGGAAGGAAGACAGTACGCAAGACCGACAACAAATGAGGTTGTAGCCATCATTGTTGGAGATGAGTTTGAAATTATAGGAAATCGTGACATCATAGTTCGAAAGTTAGATGGAAGTCTCCGGAGGATTAACGAAACACACCCTTTATACATGCCACTCCAATACCCATTGCTCTTTCCATATGGAACTGATGGATGGACAAAGTTCATGAAGTTCACACCTGGGTCAAACTATATGCGTGAGGGAGTCTCGATCATAGAGTTCTATGCATTTAGACTGATGTCTCGGGATGGTGAAGGCACGTTGCTGCTTGAGGGTGGCCATCTGTTCCAACGGTTTGTGGTTGATTGCTACGTGACAATAGAGTAGGAAAGGCTTAGTTTCATCAGGAACAATCAGAATGCTTTGTGCGCAGATTTGTATAGGGGTTTACAGGATGCGGTCAATGCTGATGATACGGATGCGACTGTAGTTGGTATGCGCTACATTATTCCTTCGTCATTCACTGGTGGTCCAAGGAACATGATTCAGCATTATCAGGATGCTATGGCGATTTGTCGTAAGACTGGATTCCCCGATCTATTTATAACGTTCACATGCAACCTAAGTTGGCCAGAGATTAAGCAACAACTATCACGATTCCTATGTCAACGCACTTAGGACATGCCAGATATAGTTGCAAGGGTATTTCATATTAGGTTGAAACAACTGATGGAGGATCTTAAAAAAAATAAAACTTTCGGCAAAGTCATTGCAGGTATACAAACTTAGGTCTTAGCATGCTGTAACTTCAATATCTATTCATAATTTTATTAATTTTAATACTGTGTCGTAACGATCACTTTTTTTTGGTTACTTACAAAAATCACCCAAATCTGAACAGATATTCATGTCATTGAGTTTCAAAAGTGAGGATTATCGCATGCTCACATCATCTTCACTCTAACTGGTAAAGACAAACCACAGTTACCAGAAGATACTGATGACATTATTTCGGAGGAAATACCAGGTGAGGTTTAAGATCCATTGGCATTCGCGACTGTGACGAGATGCATGTTACACGGGCTTTGTGGTTTTCAAAATATTAATGCTCTATGCATGGTAAATGGAAAGTGCTCAAAAGGTTATCCAAAACCATTTGTCAGTGCAATGACAATCGCGGAGAATGGATTCATGGTATACAGACGTCGAAATAATAACATGGCGTATAGACTCAACGGTTTTGATGTCGATAACCGATGGGTTATTCCATATAATTGTGATCTCATTGTAAGATATGATTCGCACATAAATATTGAGCGGTGTGCACAAAACAGGGTCATTAAGTACATATACGAGTACATTCATAAGGGTCTAGATTGTGCAACGATTGTGATCAAGGATAATATTGTACAACCTAATCACAATGGAGACCGTATGTACAGATGTGTGAATGAGATCAAGCAATTTCAAGACGGTCGATACATATCTTCGATTGAAGCATGTTAGAGAATATTGGAGTTCTACTTGCAAAAACAATATCCCTCGGTGCAAAGGTTACAGTATCATTTACCAGGAGAACAGTTTGTTGTGTTTAGGGACACGGATGTTGTTGAATCCGTAATTAGTCAGGATGGCATTCATGAAACAATGTTCATGAAATGGTTCGAAGCAAATATAAACCACCCGGATGCCAATGAATTTACATACGTCGAGTTTCCAACAAAGTGGGGGGTTTGGAATGGAAAGCAAAAAAAGTGGACAAGGCAAAACAACGTATTAGTATTGGTAGGTTTGCTTATGCACATCCAAACTCGGGAGAACGTCATTATCTGGGTATCCTAGTTAACAAAGTTCGGGGGGCAAAATGCCATGAGGATATGAGAACCATTGGAGGGGTGGTGCACCCAACTTACAAATCGGCCTGCTTTGCACTTGGCTTACTTGAACATGATGGTGAATGGCATGAAGCACTTGGTGAGGCGTCAACATGGGCCACAGGTTCACAGCTCAGAAACATGTTTTGTTCAATGCTAATGTTTTTAGAAATTACAAATCAGACAAAATTATGGGAAAAGCACAGGGTGGACCTCACGGATGATTTACAAAATCGAACGAGGAGAGAGCTTGGAGACGGAGATATATGTCTTGATGAAAGTGAAGTGAGAAATTTAGGGCTGCTGGATATTGAGCGTATACTGAATAGGAATGGTAGGTCTTTGACAGAATTTCACCCTATGCCGCTGCCATCTTCCCTATTGGGCCAATTTGTTACAAACAAACTCATAAGGAAAGAACTCGATTATGATAGCACAGCTGAAAGCCATTTGTTTGAATCTTTACATGTCGGCTTAAATGATGATCAAAAGAGGGTCTTCAACACGATAATGGATGCGTACACGAGACGGACATGGGGTCTATTCTTTGTTTATGGTAGTGGAGAAATTGGAAAGACGTACCTATGGAGGACTTTAATAGCAAAGTTCAGGTCACAAAAAAAAATTCTTTCAATAGCATCATCGGGCATTGCTGTTTTGCTTTTGCCAAATGGAAGAACTGCCCACTCCCATTTCAAAATACCGCTAAACCTTCACCAATCGTCATGTTGTTACATCACCCATCGGACCGATTTAGCAATGTTAATTTCTGAAGCGGAGTTAATCATATGGGATGGAGCTCCAATGTTAAGTCGCTACGCCTTTGGCACATTTGATCGAACATTCAGAGACATTCTGCAAAATACGATTAATTGTTCTTCAGATAAGGTATTTGGAGGAAAATCATTTGTACTTGGGGAGATTTTAGACAGATACTGCCAATTATAACAAAGGGGGGCGTGAACAGATAGTTGGATCAACATTACCGAGGTTGAGTATTTGGAAATATTGCCAGATTTTACATTTGCATATAAATATGCGTGTTATAGCAAACAATGTCTCTGAAACTTTACAATCTCGGTTACATGATTTTACGGAGTGGATTAAGATGGTTGGCGAGGGAAAGGTATCCGGGACATCTTTTGGAAAGGATTATGATGCGAACTGGATCAAAATCCTAGATGAGTTTCTTATACGAAATGATGAAATGGGAGTACAATGATTGATTGAATCAACTTATCCTGAACTACTTAATAGATGCAATGATTTGTCATACTTAAATGAGCGTGGAATACTAACTCCGAAAAACAGCGATGTCGACAAGCTAAACTCCATAATGTTATCGATGATTCCGGGAGAAAGACGCGTATTTTATAGTGCAGATAAGCTATGTCCTACGTCCAGGGAATCTAATGATCATGTTTTGCATCCTCCAGAGTTTCTGAATTGTTTGGACTTCCCGGGATTACCAAGTCATACTCTGGAGTTAAAAGTTGGAGCTCTGATAATGTTGTTGAGAAGCTTGAATCGGTTTTTGGGATTGTGCAATGGTACCCGATTGGTTGTTGACAAGATGGGGGATAAAGTCATACAAGCTAAAGTTATATCAGGGTCCCACATTGGAGAAATTGTATTGATAAGTTGTGCTATCCTAACACCGATGTCTGGTGATTCGCCATTCGCACTGAGAATAAGACAATTTCCCATCAAGTTAGCATTTGCAATGACCATAAATAAGAGTCAAGGACAGACTCTAAAAAATATTGGTATCTACCTCCCGAATCCTGTGTTTTCACATGGGCAGCTATATGTAGCTATGTCGCGTGCTACATCTCCGTCAGGTTTGAAGATGCTGCTGATTAATAAAGAAGGGATGCCAAATGATATCACCAAAAATGTTGTATACATGGAAGTTTTCAACGATATCTCCCATTACAGTATGTTATAAGGTTGGCTATTTGGTGGATTTAATGAATAAATAAATCGGGGAAAAAATACGTTGAGTTTTTCTTCAGTTGTCGTTATTGTTATTTTATTTTGCGGTTGCTAATTTGTTGTTATGTTTATTTTACAAGTATTTTATAATGTGTGCCAAGTTATTAACTTGCTTACTATGTTATTACTAATTTAATTGGTCTGTTGTTGTTTTCATTTAAATTACAATTTATAATTTATTTTTTCAACTCTAAAACAGATAAGATGAGTACACCTCTCAAATTTTGTCGTGGCAATGACTTTCTACGTGTTAGGGAACGGACAAATGAGTTCGAACATAAACCATTTGAAAATGACACCCCAATGGCAAAGCATGGTTCCCACAAAATACAACTAGCTCTGTGGCTGAGAGTCTGTGGACTGTGGAGACTTCATCCCTGAAATATATATAATGATAAAAATTGCTAAAAAATTGCCACCAGCTTGGGATGCTGCAAAACATAGGATATTTGAAATTTTACGACCATGGCATGCGGTCGAGTTTGTCGACTAATTAGAATCATTTGAAAAATATATTCATCCGTTATGGATACAGTTCAGGAGAGAGAAAATGGTTGAAGGAATGGGTGTTAAGGAACATTTGCTAAATAAGGAAAGGTTGTTCTACGATATCAAAAGAAGAGGGTTTGAACCAAATATTGCAGATCTGGTATGTTTCATAGTAAGCACTTTACCACCTCCTTGGCCGTTACAGGAAATCCATGCTAAGCTCAAGACTAATTTCGTGGACATGAAGCAATTAGGAGAAATGTTGGAAGTAATCGAGTTAGACCTTATAACAATAAAGGCTTTAGAAGATTTGGAGGATGGACTGAAAAGCAACAACAACATCATATGAAAGACGATCTCCATATTCCAAGTAAAAATGTCCTCTTATGATGACTACCGGGATAGTTTCAATGGATTATTTACCATTGACATAATACTTTATTAATTATTAAAATAATTTTTGTATGCCTACAGGTCAACCGTGAAGTACTTGAAAGATGGAGTTGCGAATACTTGGCATGAATATTTTGTTTGATATTGTCTGTGTCCTAATTTGTACATATTTTGAATTTCTGGAGGTTAATGTAACCGTTTCATTATTTGCATCTGTTGGGTTTTACTAGTTTTAGGTATGAGAAAGTGTGAGAGAGACCATTGGTTGCATGATTTCTTTTTGTAGACTGTTTGCAACAAAGTCATGCTTTGAGGGACCTCTGACCAAAGCTCCCAACAAAAAATCACTTATGTAAGCAAGTTATTGTCCATAGATGAAATGAAAGAGTATATTGACTACTTGTCTGAGTACAAAGATGAGTTTGCTTGATCCTATAAAGAAATGTCAGGACTAGACCCAAAAGTAGCAACCCATAAATTAGCAGCAGATCCTTCTAAACGACTAGTTAAACAAGCTTAACTCGTATTAATCGGGACATTTCTGTTAAAATTGAATTAGAAATTGGCTAACTCTAAGTAACCAATTTTATCAGCGAAGTAAAATATCCCACATGGATAGCCAATATCGTCCCAATTGAAAGGAAAAATGGACAAATTCATGTTTGTGTAGAATTTCGTGACTTAAATGTTGATTGTCCAAAGGATGAATTTCTTCTCCCCATCACTGAACTTATGGTAGATGTCGCAACCAGCTTCGAAGCCTTATCCTTCATGGATGGTTTTTCGGGTTACAATTAAATTAAAATGGACCGAAAAGATTAGGAACCCACTGCATTTAGAACCCCCAAAGGCAATTTCTGTTACACAATCATGCCATTTGGCTTAAAAAATGTGAGAGCCACATATCAACGAGTAATGTCTCAAATATTCAAAGACTTCTTACATAAAAAGATGAAATGTACACATCGATGATCTAAGTCTTGAAACAAAAGACAGATCTCAACACTTTAATGATTTAAAAGAAGTTTTTGAATGCTTGCATAAAATCAATACAAAATGAACCGACTTAAATGCACATTTAAAGTTACTTTAGAAAATTTTCTGGGTTTCATTGTGTGACATATCGGAATTGACCCTGATAAAAGATAAGTTATACTTGATATGCCCCCACCCGTAATTTACTTGAATTAAGGGGTCTTCAAGGAAGGTTAACTTATATCCAAAGACTCATTTCCAACCTCTCTGGAAGATGCCAACCATTTTCAAGACTAACAAAAAAGGAGTCTCATTTGAACTAGCAAAAAAAGCTTAGGCTTACAAAAAAAAGCCATGTCCGGCCTGATGACCGGACCAGATTTGTGATCAGATCATCCTGTGGGTCCCACAACAACCTGTCGCCAAAAATGATTTTCCCCCTAATAACGCCCTAACTCAACGTTTTCGTTTGTGGGTTTTGAGTGTTTAGAGATAATATTTATGGGATGCTTTGGAGAAGATGACAGATCTCTCAAAGGATTATAGGGTTTGGAATAAGAGAGGGTTAGTATTAGGGTTGCAAGAGTGTGTTTAAATAGGCCGAAAGGTCATGCTAGGGTTTCTTAGTTCTTGTGGAACAAGTTTAGCAGTTGGAGAGAAATTCGCAAAAGGGTTTCTAATTCGCGTAGACAAAAATCCTAAGAGTCGCTCGAGCGAGAGCCTCCATTGTCTCGAAGGGCAGCATCATGCAAAGCTCTCTCAAGCGAGGGGTTCTGCTCGCTTGAGCGAGCTAGCACTCTGGCTCAGGGAACCTCTGTGCACCTGAATTTCAGGCTGTCTTCCTGTTTCTTCCACCAGTCTTCAATGAGAAGCCTCATCACAGTCCATATCTAAAAATTAAAAAAAAATTACAACTTGATTTGGACTTGAGTTTTGTTCCAAAACCTAATGAATTGCCAACTCAAGTTTTATGAGACCTAACCATACATTTGTTTTACAATACATTTAATCAACAGTAAAAATCAATCCAATTAGATTATTATACTTTTTCCATCATAAACAAACGAATTAAATGTATGGGTATAGATAGAAACATGACCAATGAATGAAGGGTTTTTACTACGGATGGCAATGGGGCGTGTCTAGTATCGGACCCGTTCCATCTTAAATTTATCTCATCTAAATCCGACCCGCCCTGTGAGGAGTCATTGGGATGTGATATCAAACTTGCCCCATTTGGTTGGTCAGGTCGAATTCAAAGCTTAAAACGTTTAGAATATATAAAAACACATGATGAGAATGAGTGTGGTAGAGATTGAATACGTCTCAAGTTAAGGCCCAAAACCACGTACACTACATGAAATTTGTCTATCCCTTTACTAATAACGATACATATATGAAGTGAAGTGATACCTTAAATGAAGATAGAATAAAAATATTAGGGGGTCTAATCATATAGCATGATGAAATTTTAATTTTAGTGGCTTGAGAAGGAATTTTTTTTATTCTTTGGGTTAAAAGTCGATGAGTTTTTTTCTTTTAGTGATATGAGAATTGTAGGTGCAGAAAATAATGACCCACAATAAGGAGGTGCCTTAGAGGACTTATCCGATGATGATGATGACTGGGAATGACTGGGTGCCGTCCGAAAGCCTGAAAGAGATGAACAAACGATCAAAGGACCCTGGCCTGGGCGGCGCAAGGCTCTCCGATGCCAAAGTCAGTGTGGGAACTGGAACAATGGAAGGAGAGGGAGAAGAGAGACAGAGTAACGGCTCTGTGAATGAAATTGTGCGTACCTTTGATGGTGGTATGAGCCTCTATTTATAGAGTTTGGAACGTATCTTTGGGAGATATCGTGGTGTGGGTCCCGTGATTCGACAGGGAAGTCACGATCAGCCCACATTACATTAATTGCGGTCCAATCCAGCCCACTATGCATTAAATGCGCGTCGGGTCAGCCCACGTCGCATTTAATGCGCGTCTTGTTGGGCCAGATCGTGTTGGACGCCTTTGGCGGTAGGGGATCGTGGGATCTGCCCTCGGGCCTTGCCCTGATGTGGCCTCAGCCGCTGGATGCCGCCTCGTCAGGATATGGCGAAGATTGTGAGCGGCTGGACGTTGTGTCTGTCCCACTAGCTCGTGCCCCTATCCCTCCACGTGCCTGGTGACGTGGGGAATGAGGGGGCGTGAGTGGAGACTCTTTCTGGCTTCGGCTTCCTTCCTGGCTTCTTCAGCCGAGGTGGAGCTTTCTGCCGAGATGGCATCCGGGGCGGCCCAGCCGAGGTGGAGCTCCCTGCCGAGGTGGCGCCCGGGGTGGGCCAATTCGGCGCTAGTGGCCCGGAGCCGCCTGACTTCGGCCGGACCTCCTGCCCTGGTGGCCGGGGTGAGCTTGGTGCCACGTGGACAGCACGCGGATGGCACGTGAGGGTGCTTAGTCTCATCTGATGGCTGTGATTAGCGTAATCCTGTGGTTCTGGAAATCTCCCCATACAATTGCCCCCTAGCTTTTGACCTCTTAAGCGTACTAGCCTTTAGGGGTTGAAAGCTAGAAGAATCCGTCTGGGGATGCGGCGATCATTGCCTGGTGTCGCTCCAACCGTCCTGAAGCAATAAACGCTCTGTCCTGTCTGTACTGGGAAGCGAGTCGACGGCTACACGCGTCGCCTCTTCACTGATTGCGGTGTCTTTTTGATGGAACGGGCGCGGATCGCGGAGTCCGTCCTTTCAAATTTTGAAAGCAGCGTGCGCCGAGGGTTTCTTCTCCATAAAAAGGGTCGTCTTCTTCCCTTCTTGTTTCTGATTTCTTTTCGCCTTTGCCTTCTTCTCCGATTTCTGCTCCTGCTCCAGCTTCTGCTCCTGCTCCTGCTCCTGCTCCGAGTGCGGGAGTGCGGCGACGCTCGCCGGAGCGCCCAAGGGAGGGGTCCCCGCCTAGAAAGAAGTCCAAGGCCGGGGAGAAGGACTCGGGGGCTGAACGGCCTCCGAAGAATAAGGCCCCTGCGCGGGCCCCCGGAGCCAAGGCTCCTATCGAGAAGAGCGCGCAGGTCAGCAAGCCGACCGGTGGAGCGACCCGCGAGCTGACGATCTCGGTGGGGCAAGGGTCTGGATCGGCCTCCGGACCCCGGAGTGCCCCAGCGCCATGGAGGCCGAGGACGGAGACTCAGCCCGGTAAGCCTCTGAACGTCGAGGACCGGCTGTTGGGGAATGCCGAGGTGATCGGAGCTCTCGCCAAGGTCTGTGCTCTGCCAAGAGACAGGGAGACGCACGAGAGGTTCGATGATGAGAGCCTGATGGTCTCGGCGATCCAGGCTAATCTTCTTATAAATATTTGCAACGCTTTTCTTCATTCTTCAAGTGTCTTGGTCGAACCTGACCCTCTGTTTCCATTTGCAGAACGTGCAGAGGCTCCTGACCGTGGTGGGAAGGAGCGATAAGAACGCGACGCGGGTCACTCAGCTGGAGTCTGAGACGGACAAGCTGAAGAGGGAGCTGGAAGAGTCGCGGAAAGGAATGGAGGGGATGAAGAAGGCCAGCGCTGAAGAGGCTGCTCGGCTGGCATCGGCTCTGGCTGATGTCGCCGAACTTACGTCAAAGGCCAATCATCTGAAAGGCGAGGTCTGGGCGAGGAACAATAAGACCGCCGAACTGGAGTCTGAGCTGGCCAGATTGAAGGCTGGATCTACTGCCGAGGGGACGAGGCTGCGTGGGGAAGTGCTGGCTGGGCGCGCCGAAACGGCAAGGTTGAAGACGGCGAACGCCGAGCTGGAGAAGGAAAAGGCCTCTCTTCAGGCCGAGGCCCAGTCCGCCTTCCAGGATGGGGTGGATCGAGCCACTGAGCTGTACGAGAAGCAGGTGGAGGAGATCACCGCCATCCTGTTCGAGGAAGGATGCCTGGCCGCACTGAGACGTGCGGGGGTCCCTGATGACCATCCTGAGCCGAGCTCCGCTCTTGCAGCCGAAAGTGCCCCAGTTGGAGCTCCTGCAGTGGCTCCTGCTCCGGAAGATGCTCCAGCTGCCCCGGTCTTGAGCGGTGCCCCGGATGCCAGTGATGCTTCTGCCGCACCTCTTCTGCCCCTGGAGCAAATGAGGCTCTGGTCGAAGAATCTCCTGCCAGTGACGCTCCCAGCAAGGTCGCGGTTTCGGCCGAATCCACTGGTCCAGCAGATACGGTGATCGACCTAGTGGAGTCGCCGAAACCACAGTAGCCGGGCTCCTCTTTATTTGTCTTTTTGTATGTAAGGTTTTTGCTTCATTTTATGTTTTCAGGGGACTGCGATCCTCCTTTTCGAAGCTGTTTACAATGAATAAAAAGGAGGAGTTCTGTGATCACCCAAACTGTGTACAATGCTTTTGAGTTCTTTCTTACTTTCCTTGCACTGTTCTGGAACACTTGTGTTTTTGTGTTGCTTTTCTGTGTTTGAGTGATGGCACAGCTCTTTTCTTTTCTGAAGACTGACTTTGGCCGAAATGACTGGCCTTGCGCCGAGGTGGATCCATACCTTGGCCGAATTGCCTTGCGCCGGGGTAGATCCATCGTCCCGCTGGACTCGGCTAGGCGAGAGTGAGTGCGGCTATGGCCTTCTGAGGGGTGTATGAACCCGGATTTCAGGAATCTGACCTTGGCCGAAATGGATGACCTTGGCCGAACTGCCTTGCGCCGAGGTGTGAGGGGTTTATGAACCCGGATTTTAGGAAACGGCTGAGTGTAGGAACTCCAGACCATTCCCAGGGCGGTAGACCCTTGTAGAGTGGGATGAAACCCTGATTTTAGGAATTCGGCCGAGTGTCCGAACTCGAGGCCTTTTCCAGGGCTGTTAACTCTTGTAGATGGGTGAAGACCCTGAGTTTAGGAATTGGCCGAGTGTCCGAACTCGAGGCCTTTTCCAGGGCTGTTAACCCTTGTAGATGGGTGAAGACCCTGAGTTTAGGAATTGGCCGAGTGTCCGAACTCGAGGCCTTTTCCAGGGCTGTTAACCCTTGAGTGTGTTCCAAACACGGGGACTTTAGGAAAGGCTGAGCGTAGGAACTCCAGGCCATTTCCAGGGCGTATGTACCCGGGGTGGATGGGTAAAGACCCTGAGTTTAGGAATTGGCCGAGTGTCCGAACTCGAGGCCTTTTCCAAGGCTATTAACCCTTGGAGATGGGTGAAGACCCTGAGTTTAGGAATTGGCCGAGTGTCCGAACTCGAGGCCTTTTCCAGGGCTATTAACCCTTGGAGATGGGTGAAGACCCTGAGTTTAGGAATTGGCCGAGTGTCCGAACTCGAGGCCTTTTCCAAGGCTATTAACCCTTGGAGATGGGTGAAGACCCTGAGTTTAGGAATTGGCCGAGTGTCCGAACTCGAGGCCTTTTCCAAGGCTATTAACCCTTGGAGATGGGTGAAGACCCTGAGTTTAGGAATTGGCCGAGTGTCGGAACTCGAGGCCTTTTCCAGGGCTATTAACCCTTGGAGATGGGTGAAGACCCTGAGTTTAGGAATTGGCCGAGTGTCCGAACTCGAGGCCTTTTCCAAGGCTATTAACCCTTGGAGATGGGTGAAGACCCTGAGTTTAGGAATTGGCCGAGTGTCCGAACTCGAGGCCTTTTCCAGGGCTGTTAACCCTTGTAGTCGAAGTCGATCAAAGAGAGATGACAGATTGATGACGGGGCGAAAGCTATTTCCATTGATTCAAAGATTCATTACATCTTTTAGAAATTGAATTTCTTGGGATACAGATGGATACAGAGGACGCCAGATGGATCACGTAATGATCTTCTCCGAATCCTCACTGTCTGGAACCTGGGCTGCGCTCTGGTGAACTCGGCCCTCGCTGCCGCTAGCATCTCCTGCCTCAACGAACTCTGGAATGTGGCCCTCTTCGGCCAGCTTCTCCAGATACCTCTGCAAAGAGTTGCAGTCCACGGTCTTGTGCCCGCTACCTTTGTGGTAAGAGCAGTAGAGCTTGCTCTGGCTGCCGGAGGTGGGCTCATTCCTCAAGGGCGGAGGCCACTTGAAGAATGGCTTGGTCTTTATCTTGGTCAGGATACGGTAGATCGGCTCCTTGAAGACGACGTTGACGCTCTGACTGGCGCTGGTGGGAGGTCCGGGCTGCCAGGTGCCCCCAGACCTGGACGACGCAGGCTTCGCCGAACTGGAGACCCAAGCCTGCTTGGGCTCCTGCTCCTGGGAGGGCCTCCCGCCTCTCTGCCGAGGCTGGCTATTCTTCTGCTCGAGCTCCGGATACCCGTCTTGATCCCGGGCTCGGATCTTGTCTTCCTCCTGGGCGATGAAGCGCTTCACCCGGGACATCAACTCTGGCATGGATTCTGGGGGTTCCCGGCCAAGTCCTTCCTCAAGTCGTTGCCGGGGATCAGGGCATGCTGGAAGGCGTAGATTGCTATCTCTTCCCTCGTGCCCTCGATCTGGCTGTAGACCGCCCAGAATCGCTGGGCGAACTGGCGAGAGTTTCGCCCTGCTTCATTCTCAGGGCGAGGAGGTCCCCTTCCTTCTTGGGGACGACGGTGTATGCTTGGAACTTCTTCAGGAAGGAGAGCTGGAGCTCCTTCCAACTGGAAACTGACCGTTCTGGGAGAGAGCAGAACCACTTCAGGGGGAGGTCACCCAAACTGGAGGAGAAGATTTTGCAGTTTAGGTGACCCTCGTTCCCCCATATGGACATCTTCTGGGAGAAGTGTCGGAGGTGAGCGGACGGGTCGGACAGTCCGTCGTAGGGGACGAACCGCGGGACGGAGAACTTTCTGGGCAAGGGGGTGCGCTCGATTTCTTTTGTGAAGGGTGAGCCCCCCAGATCAGTGTGGCCACAGATCTGCTTCTGGTCCCGCACGTCCAGGTTGCGCTGAAGAGCCAACCTGACGCGCTTGTCAAACTGTTCCTGCTCGTCGTCCTCTTCTGGAGTCCGGGCTCTCGATTTTCGCTTGGAGTGGTTCGGGCTGAGATGGCTATGGTTCCGACCATCACGGCTACGATGACTTCGGCTGTTGCTCGAGCCTTCGTCATGGACCTGGCTCCGCTTACGGTCCAGATGATTTCTGAGGTCCTCGCGGGGAGGCTGGGCTGCCCTGCTGGGGGCGTCCCTCTTCTTCCCTTGAGGCTCAGAGACCTGCCTCAAGGAGGCGGTTTGCGCTGCCCTCAGCTGCTGTTGGAGCTGCTGGAGCTCTCGGACTAACCGCTCCTGCTTCTGGAGAAGAGCGTCTCGGGCTGCGACGTCTCCTCCAGCGGCTGGAGGTTGATCGCGGCGCGTCTCCTCTACGGCAACAGCTTTATCTTTGCGGGGACGCTCGCGCCGGTGCTCGTCGCGTCGGGGTGGCACGGTTTCGTCCGCTGAGAGCGAGGCCTCGACTCCCTCTTGGAAGGGGATCTCGACAAAGAGTTGGGAGCCCAGGCGACCCTCGCCTGTGGATGTGCCTTGGACCGTTCGGGACCGTCCCTGAGGAGGGACGTCCGTCGACGGTGCTAGCCGCTCGAGGATTGCCCTCGAGGACTCTCCGCCCTTCTTAGCTTTCGGTGGCATGGCTTCTGAGAGATTGAGGTTTAGAAGGTTGGGAAGGTTGGGATATTACTTTCCCACAGACGGCGCCAATTGTAGGTGCAGAAAATAATGACCCACAATAAGGAGGTGCCTTAGAGGACTTATCCGATGATGATGATGACTGGGAATGACTGGGCGCCGTCCGAAAGCCTGAAAGAGATGAACAAACGATCAAAGGACCCTGGCCTGGGCGGCGCAAGGCTCTCCGATGCCAAAGTCAGTGTGGGAACTGGAACAATGGAAGGAGAGGGAGAAGAGAGACAGAGTAACGGCTCTGTGAATGAAATTGTGCGTACCTTTGATGGTGGTATGAGCCTCTATTTATAGAGTTTGGAACGTATCTTTGGGAGATATCGTGGTGTGGGTCCCGTGATTCGACAGGGAAGTCACGATCAGCCCACATTACATTAATTGCGGTCCAATCCAGCCCACTATGCATTAAATGCGCGTCGGGTCAGCCCACGTCGCATTTAATGCGCGTCTTGTTGGGCCAGATCGTGTTGGACGCCTTTGGCGGTAGGGGATCGTGGGATCTGCCCTCGGGCCTTGCCCTGATGTGGCCTCAGCCGCTGGATGCCGCCTCGTCAGGATATGGCGAAGATTGTGAGCGGCTGGACGTTGTGTCTGTCCCACTAGCTCGTGCCCCTATCCCTCCACGTGCCTGGTGACGTGGGGAATGAGGGGGCGTGAGTGGAGACTCTTTCTGGCTTCGGCTTCCTTCCTGGCTTCTTCAGCCGAGGTGGAGCTTTCTGCCGAGATGGCATCCGGGGCGGCCCAGCCGAGGTGGAGCTCTCTGCCGAGGTGGCGCCCGGGGTGGGCCAATTCGGCGCTAGTGGCCCGGAGCCGCCTGACTTCGGCCGGACCTCCTGCCCTGGTGGCCGGGGTGAGCTTGGTGCCACGTGGATAGCACGCGGATGGCACGTGAGGGTGCTTAGTCTCATCTGATGGCTGTGATTAGCGTAATCCTGTGGTTCTGGAAATCTCCCCACACAAGAATGTTGTTTTTTGAATATTTTTTTATTGAAATAGGTATTTTTTAAATTTTATACTTTTGATATAATGCCTTGTATTTTCTTGTCCGGTTAAAAAAGGCTTTACTTCACTCCTTGAGGCCAACTAATCTTGGAGAGGCTCCCATTGATTTTGATCCTAAACCCACCGACGGTACACGTCATAATCCTATCCACTCATCCACTCCGAGTGAGTGGATAGAAACGTTTCATCTTCCGGCTTGTCCACAGCTGTCTCAATTTTTCTACAGTGGTACTCTACCCATGTGAGAAACTGAGAAGATTCCTTCAAGTTTTTAATTACTTCAGCTGTCTCAATTTTTCTACAGGGGTACCCTACCCATGTCAGAAACTGAGAAGCTTCCTTCAAGTTTTTACTTCAGCTGTCAGCTGAATCACAGCCAAACGCGTTAGAACGAAAATATATAACCGTTGGATGCCATTTAGCTTTATGTACAGAGTGCCTTTATAACGAAAATATCCCTGATCATTTACTTGTTCTTTCTGAGTCTCTTCATAAGCAGAGGTCAACACAAGTCTTGCAAACCTTTCCCAATTACTTCCTTCTAGCTCTAGCTTGACTCTATCTCATATATGCCATAACTCAGATCCGATTCATAATATCTCTCACAAGCGGTTTGGGAAAACAGCAATCCGAAGCAAAGTTCTTAGTACCTCCTCTTTGCTAAATTCTGATCAGGTATGTACTATATTTCTAAATTTTCCTATTTCGTTGCAGCCCATGAGAACTCAGTTTCATTCTCTTTCTATTTTTGTAGTACGTGTATGAGGAATATGCAGTTCTTTTTATTCTCCTTTGTGTTTGAAAAACAGGATATTTGTACTTAAGCTTGTTTCTTGATTGTCCCAAAGCTGTAACTCAGCTAATAGGATATTTTCAAATTCAAAGTGCTGATTGATATTGTGTGGGGATATTTCCGAACTCGCCGGATGACTGGCCGGATGCTATCTCATGCTCCGGCGCCAGCTAGGCCATCTCGGCAAGGCCAGTCTCAACGTCCGCCAGTTCGGCCAAGTCCCCCACTCCGGCCAGAGACTCATCTCGGCCCCTGCACGACATTTCCACCTCGGCCAGTACGCTCCCAGCTCGGCTAGGGACTCCTCCCCGGTCCTCCACTTCGGCGTCTCTGCAGGGTCTCTAGCCAAGTCAAGGTCCTCTCCGACCTCGGCTCCCCGACCTCGGCCAGGGTGCCAGGGCTAGCCAAGGCAGGGGTTGACAGCTGTCCTCCCATGGACGCTCAAGCACGTTATTGCCCGTGCGACAAGACAAGGGGGACAGCCCGTATCTCCTGACAGATCGCCGTCCACAGCTCCCAAGGCGCCAGGATATGGCCTAACGGGACAAGACAGCTACGACGGGACCAGACAGGCTACGATGAGACCGCGCCTCCCTAGTTCCTGACAAAGTGGGCTATGACAAGACAGCCAACTACCCCTTTGCCTCCTCCTCCTCTATATAAACACAGCTACCCCTCCTCCGGAGAGGAGAGGACGCCATGACCACTCTGGTATGCCATCTTCTTCCCCAAAAATCTCCTCCCTCTGCTTAGTTCGCATACTAACTTAGGCATCGGAGAGCCCTGCGCCGCCCAGGCCAGGGTCCTCTGACCTGCGTTTCTCCTTCCTTTTCTCAGGCTCCAGGCGCAGGCATCGGTGTCCCTAATCTCACTTGGGTAAGTCCTCTAAGGCACCCCCCATTATTGTGGGTCGTTATTTTTTGCACCTACAATTGGCGCCGTCTGTGGGGAAGCAACATCCCAGCCTTCCCAACCTTCTCCAAATCTTTCCAAACACCATGCCTCGAAGAGCCAGAAAGGGAAAGGAACCTATCGCACTGTCGACCCCAGCTGCCGACGGTCCCCCGCCGAGAGAGGTCAGGAGCAAAATTTGGTCCAGCAGGCGACCAGCTTCAGGATACTCGGTCGGGTTCATCCTCCAAGGATTCGACCTCGACTCTACCCTCCGAAATGCGCACCCTGAAGAGCAGGAGCGACCGGGCCCATGGCGAAGGCTCGGGAAACGACCACGACTCCGGAGAGTGGCTCGATCAACGCATAGAGCAAGCAGTACGACAGCACATGGAAATGGCCGACTACGCTCAAGTTCGGATGAACTCTAATGTTTTCGGCGCATCTCCTTTCTCTCCAGAGATCACAAGCTTCCCCCTTCCCGAAGATTTCAAAGTCCCGAGGTTCGTCATTTACGATGGAACCTCGGACCCAGCAGCACACCTCCGGCACTTCAGTCAGAGGATGTCGATATGGGGCAATGCAGGCCACCTCAACTGCAGAGTCTTCTCTTCCAGCCTCGGGGACCTCCCCCTAAGATGGTTCTGCGCACTCCCCCGGGATCAATCAAAAGTTGGCAGCAGCTCCGGAGTTCATTCTTGACGAAGTTCCAAGTTTACGGGGTCATCCCCAGGTCGGCCGCCGACCTGATGGCCCTCAAAATGAAGCAGACCGAGAGCATCGCGCAGTTCGCCAAAAGATTCTGGGCTGTCTACAGCCAGATCGAGAACGCCTCAGAGGCAATAGCAGTCCTGTCTTTCCAGCAAGCCCTCGTACCAGGCAACGAGCTCCGAAGCAACCTGGTCATGTATCCCGTGGTCACTACGGCGGCGCTCATGACTAGGGTAAATCAATTCATCAGGCGAGAGGAGCACGAAGCCCGAGCTCGGGAGCAGTCCAACCTCCGCGACAGCGACCAGATCGCTTCCAGCTCGGCCGAACCTGCCAGCTCGACCGACGCTTCCAGCTCGGCCGACTCTGCCAGTTCGGCGGACGCCTCCAGCTCGGCCGACTCTGTCAGTTCGGCGGACGCCTCCAGCTCGGCGGACGTCTCCAGCTCGCTAGCAGCCCCCCGCTCCGCAGAAATCTCTTCCAACACGGGGACCAGTTAGGCGAACCCCCTTTTTTCTGTCACTTAGCTTCGACCGCCCGTCAGCTTCGATCGCACGACCCTCTACCGTCATTTCGGCGGCACGGTCCTCTACTGTCAGCTTCGATGGCGCCGTCAGCTTTGATGACGCCGGCACGACCCTCTACTGTCGGCTTCGATCGTACGACCCTCTACCGTCATTTCGACGGCACGGTCCTCTGCTGTCAGCCTTGATCGCACGGTCCTCTACCGCCATCAGTCATCCAGTGCCACCGAGCTCACCCTGGGGTCGTTTTATACGCTCAGGCGTGACTCGCCTTCGGCGCCAGAGCAACCAAGTCCTCGGGCAGGCGCACCCAGGCTCCTTGGCCTCCAAACGACCTCATGCAGGTCCATCCACGTGCTGGTTTCCACCTCACGCTGGTTTTCGGCCTCATGCTGGTCTCGACCGCATCTGACGACCTCATGCAGGTCCGTCCACGTGCTGGTTTCCACCTCACGCTGGTTTCGGCCTCATGCTGGTCTCGACTGCATCTAACGACCTCATGCAGGTCCATCCACGTGCTGGTTTCCACCTCACGCTGGTTTAGGCCTCATGATGGTCTCGACCGCATCTAACGACCTCATGCAGGTCCATCCACGTGCTGGTTTCCACCTCACGCTGGTTTTCGGCCTCATGCTGGTCTCGACCGCATCTGACGACCTCATGCAGGTCCGTCCACGTGCTGGTCTCCACCTCACGCTGGTTTCGGCCTCATGCTGGTCTCGACCGCATCTGACGACCTCATGCAGGTCCGTCCACGTGCTGGTCCCCACCTCACGCTGGTTTCGGCCTCATGCTGGTCTCGACCGCATCTGACGACCTCATGCTGGTCCGTCCACGTGCTGGTTTCCACCTCACGCTGGTTTCGGCCTCATGATGGTCTCGACCGCATCTAACGACCTCATGTTGGTATCGCCCTCGTGCTAGCTACGCGCTTCACAGGCTTGGCCTCATGTTGGTCTCGGCCAGTGCCATCGAGACTGCCCTCGGGTTCGTACACCCAGGCTTCTCCACCTCGGCGAGTGCCAGAAAGACAAGTCACAAGGGTTAACAGCCCTGGAAAAGGCCTCGAGTTCGGACACTCGGCCAATTCCTAAACTCAGGGTCTTCACCCATCTCCACGGGTCCACCGCCCTGGAAAAGACCTCGAGTCCAGACTCGGTCGTTTCCTAAAGCTCCTGGCCTTGGGCCATGGAGAGGCTTCGAGTCCACACTCAGCCGAATCGGGCCCACCGCCCTGGAAAAGGCCTCGAGTCCAGACTCGGTCGTTTCCTAAAGCTCCTGGCCTTGGGCCATGGAGAGGCTTCGAGTCCACACTCAGCCGAATCGGGCCCACCGCCCTGGAGAAGGCCTCGAGTCCAGACTCGGTCGTTTCCTAAAGCTCCTGGCCTTGGGCCATGGAGAGGCTTCGAGTCCACACTCAGCCGAATCGGGTCCACCGCCCTGGAAAAGACCTCGAGTCCAGACTCGGTCGTTTCCTAAAGCTCCTAGCCTTGGGCCATGGAGAGGCTTCGAGTCCACACTCAGCCGAATCGGGCCCACCGCCCTGGAAAAGGCCTCGAGTCCACACTCGGTCGTTTCCTAAAGCTCCTGGCCTTGGGCCCTGGAGAAGGCCTCGAGTCCTTACACTCGGCCGGATTCCTGAAATCAGGGTTTTTTGCACCCCTCAAAGACCGTTGCCAAACTCATGCTCATCTCCGATCCACTGTCGCAAGGCAAAAGCAGTTCGTCTCGGCCAAAAGCTGGCCACTTCGGCCAATGGCAGCTCGACAATATCGCAGTAGAGACTGTTCCATATCACCTCCTCAGCCTCAGGACAGTCCTCAGCTCGGCATCAGTGCCGGATTCCAGGTTGGTAATTACTCTGGCTCCACCTCGGCCTCATGCCAGTTCGCAGCTCCACAGCAGCGCCAGCCTCCAGTACGGCAGGAAATCCTTCCTCCGGATCGGCAGCAGTGCGTCTCCGGTTTCGGCCTCATGCCAGTTCGCAGCTCCACAGCAGCGCCAGCCTCCAGTACGGCAGGAAATCCTTCCTCCGGCTCGGCAGCAGTGCCAGTCTCCGGTTTAGCAGCAGCACCCAGTCTATAGCTCGCCGCCTCCTCATCTTGCCTCCTCAGCAGCAGTAGCAAGATACTCCTAAATAAATGAGCCATCTCTCTTGGCTTTCAGCAACCATGCACTCTCCAGCTCGGCAGAAGCACCCTGTTACAACTTAGCAGTGATGCCAACCTCTAGCTCTGGTCCATTGCCGGCCCGTCATCCTCCGTGATACTTACCTTCTGACCTCAAAAGAGCAGTCTATCGAGCTCAGAAGCTGGGGGGCTATTGTGTGGAGATATTTCCGAACTCGCCGGATGACTGGCCGGATGCTATCTCATGCTCCGGCGCCAGCTAGGCCATCTCGGCAAGGCCAGTCTCAACGTCCGCCAGTTCGGCCAAGTCCCCCACTCCGGCCAGAGACTTATCTCGGCCCCTCCACGACATTTCCACCTCGGCCAGTACGCTCCCAGCTCGGCTAGGGACTCCTCCCCGGTCCTCCACTTCGGCGTCTCTGCAGGGTCTCTAGCCAAGTCAAGGTCCTCTCCGACCTCGGCTCCCCGACCTCGGTCAGGATGCCAGGGCTAGCCAAGGCAGGAGTTGACAGCTGTCCTCCCATGGACGCTCAAGCACGCTATTGCCCGTGCGACAAGACAAGGGGGACAGCCCGTATCTCTTGACAGATCGCCGTCCACAGCTCCCAAGGCGCCAGGATATGGCCTAACGGGACAAGACAGCTACGACGGGACCAGACAGGCTACGATGAGACCGCGCCTCCCTAGTACCTGACAAAGTGGGCTATGACAAGACAGCCAACAACCCGTTTGCCTCCTCCTCCTCTATATAAACACAGCTACCCCTCCTCCGGAGAGGAGAGGACGCCATGACCACTCTGGTATGCCATCTTCTTCCCCAAAAATCTCCTCCCTCTGCTTAGTTCGCATACTAACTTAGGCATCGGAGAGCCCTGCGCCGCCCAGGCCAGGGTCCTCTGACCTGCGTTTCTCCTTCCTTTTCTCAGGCTCCAGGCGCAGGCATCGGTGTCCCTAATCTCACTTGGGTAAGTCCTCTAAGGCACCCCCCATTATTGTGGGTCGTTATTTTTTGCACCTACAGATATCATGTATTTCAGTTTCTTGGACATAAGATTAGAGAGACATATTTTCCAACTTCAAAAGATTTTCAACGTGTAAGTTGTAAGAGAAATATAATTGGATTTTAATAAACCCATCATTTTAAAATACCGTTTGAATTTTTAACAACCATCCAAAGTGTAATATTTTAAGAAGTGAAAACACTATAAAAACCTCTAGGCTGGCACCCTTCCAGTCATCTTAACGTTAGAAGATCAAAATGAAAATGCAACAATGAAAGTAAAGTAGACAAGCAAATTATCTCATAAAAGAAAAGCAAGCCGGGACAACTTCACAAGACTTAGTGTCATGATAAACACATCATTCAACATCCGGACCTAAGTGGTGTTGTTTTTTTTTTTTTTCTTGTTTTAGCCACTAAGCCGGAGCTTAGGTTTTTCTACTGCCCGTACCAAAAGAAAAGAAAAACCGCACTTCGGTGAAGACAAAACAAGGAGAAAGAGAACTTTGAAATGTAAAGCTCTCATGGGCCTAAATCAGGCCCCGGTACCGGTCTCTATAGGCAGGCTTCGGCAAACTTTTTTGGTCAAACTGGACCAAGGTGGTCTCAAACGTTAATAGGCCAGTTTTGGGCCAAGGGTCTTAAACCCGATGGACTCTTATTAGCTGCCCGCCCCCCCTCCCTTCCTCCCTCCCTCCCTCTATATATAACAGGTTCTCCTAAGCTGCAGCTTAGGGGTATCCTAAGCTGCAGTAGTGTAAAAATGAATCACACATGTGCTTACACATGTGCGGTTTACACATTGCAGCTTAGGATACCCCTAAGCTGCAGCTTAGGAGAACCTGCCCCTATATATATATATATATATATGCTCTATATATATATGCTCCTATTGCTGTGAAGTGGTTTGCAGAGCAAGTTCATCTTAAAAAACAACTGCTTCTATTTCTTCTTAAAAAAAAACCTATTGTTCTCTTTCCCTTCATCCGATGACGAACTTTTGTCATCAATTTCATAATATGCCGAGCTTGTACTAGGCAATCTCTCTTTCGAGATCTAGAAGGCTGCAAGCATCCATTCTGCAAAACTCATCATCAGAATTGAGTTATAAGGAAAGATATTTTTAACATGTTTATATAAGTGCTAAAGAGATTTCTTTCCATCAAAGAAATCTAATAAAGATAAGTTTCCTTAATTCCCTCAAATTAGTAAACAAGAGTCCTATATGATTGGGCTTACTAAAATTTAATCCAAGATAAACTTAGTAAAACTAAAAACTACAAAGGGGAAAGTAACTAAAATTAGTTGGCTTAAACAGTGGGTCCCAACAATGTTGCACATGTGGTCACGAGGACCACTTATGTCTAACAATCTCCCACTTGGTCTAAATGACCACACATGTGATCTCCCACTTGGTCAAGACGACTATATAAAAGCAATCCACCTTTTATATATGATATAATTTTGAAAAATAACTAGTTGAAAAAAAAATGTTTTGACTCAACTTGGATTCAACTAAATTTAAAAATTCCGACGAGTGGCCACTCATTTGAAAAAACAGCCCAATTAATCTTGTTTATGCTAATTCTTGTATACTGTAACTAAATGAAACCAATAATGCGAATCATGACGGTCAAACATCAATTTTGCGACATAATTCCTTCCATGTATCACAACATTAGTAATTGCATTTAGTGAAGTCATAAATCGAGGAAAATAATAGAAGTGGACTAAAATTCCTATTTATTGGTCCAACTGAAATTATCTTGCTTTTCAATAATGAATTAATTGTGCACACAAAATATAAGCAAGAGAACATAATCATTATTAATGAATATTGATCAACAAAAATGTCAGGAAATAGCATAAATCCATTCAACCACATACATTAAGGTAACACAATGAGACACATTTCTCTAACATGATCATTATAGGCCTCTACCGGTAATGCTTTGGTCATAGGATCTGCAATCATGAGCTTTGTACTGATTTGCTCTGTAGACACTAAACCATCCCGAACCTTCTCTTTAACGGCAAGATATTTTATCTGAAAGTGTTTTGCAGTGCTAGAACTCTTATCATTGTTAAAGAAGCGAACAGATGAGGTATTATCACAATAAATTTTCAGCGGCTTAGAAATGGAATCCATGATCTGAAGCCCTGAAATAAAATTTCGTAGCCATATAGCTTGATTAGTGGCCTCAAAGCATGCCACAAATTCTGCTTGAAATGTGGAAGAAGCAGTTGTAGTCTGTTTAATACTTTTCCACGAAACAGCCCCACCAACAAGGAGAAAAATGTATCCTGATGTAGATCTCCTTGTGTCGAGGCACCCGACAAAATCTGAGTCTGAATATCCAATCACTTCCAAGTGATCAGATTTTCTATAAGTGAGCATATGTTCTTTAGTCCCTTGTAAATATCGCATGACTTTCTTTGCTGCTTTCCAATGTACCATGCTAGGGTTAGACTGATACCTTCCTAGCATGCTAACTGCAAAACTGATATCTGGACGGGTACAAGTCTGAGCATATAAAAGACTTCCTACAACGGAAGCATATGGAATATCTTGCATCTGTTTTCTCTCGATGTCATTTCTTGGACATTGATCTTTGGAGAATATATCACCTCTTGATATAGGTGCTTTTCCTCAAGAACAATTCTGCATATTGAATCTTTCAAGAACTCTATTGATATAGGCTTTCTGTGAAAGTCCTAGTATTCATCGAGATCTGTTTCTAATAATCTCGATTCCAAGCACATGCAAAGGATGCTTCACCCATATCTTTCATTTCAAAATTCTCTGTGAGGTATTCTTTTGTTTCATGTAGTAGGCCAAGATCACTACTAGCAAGTAGAATGTCATCTACATATAGGACTAAGATAATGAACTTGCTCCCACTGATCTTCAGGTATATACATTGATCAACAATGTTTTTCTTAAACCCGAAGGAGGTAATGGTATCATGGAACTTAATATACCATTGCCTTGAAGCTTGTTTAAGCCCATATATAGATTTCTTTAATCTACAAACTAGTTTTTCTTTGCTTTTTTCCTCAAATCCTTCTAGTTGTTTCATATATACCTCTTCAGATAAAATTCCCATTTAAGAACGTTGTTTTCACATCCATTTGATGTAACTCTAAATTAAAATGAGCTACTAATGCCATTATGATTCGAAAAGAGTCTTTCGAAGAAACTGGTGAAAATGTCCCTTTATAATCAATATTTTGCCTTTGAGTAAATCCCTTAGCTACAAGTCTGGCCTTAAATCGTTCGATTTTGCCATTTGAGTCTCATTTGGTCTTAAAGATCCATTTACATCCTATAGCAGCAGACCCTTGAGGTAAATCAACGAGATCCCATACTTTATTTATTGACATGGATTTTAACTCTTCTTGCATGTCATTAATCCATTTATTCGAAACATCTCCTTTAATGGCTTGTGAAAATGTTACCGGATCTTCTTTAACACCTATATCAAAATCAGATTCTTGAAGATAAACAATATAGTCATCCGATATAGCAGACCTCTTAGATCTGTGAGATCTTCTTAAAGCTTCTGGTTCCGCTAAATTTGATTCGGATGAATAATATCTTCAACCATATCATCATGAGTGACATTCGCATCTAGTGGTGCATCTTGTATGATAAGTTGTATTTGCATCGTATCGTTCTGAACGAAGTCATTTGGAATACCAACTCTAACCGTTTCAATCGGTACATGAATAGGTATCCGATGTTCTTCAAATACCGCATTGCGTGGTGCATTGCTCCCACTAATGTCATCATTTTCTATAAATCTGGCATTTCCGGTTTCAATAATTTTAGTGGTATGAGTAGGACAGTAAAATGTAAAACCTTTGGACCTTTCAGGATATCAAATAAAATACCCACTGATAGTCCTAGGGTCCAATTTCTTCTCTTGTGGGTTATAAATTCTAGCTTCCGCTGGACAACCCCAAACATGCAAGTGTCCTAAACTTGGTTTCTTACCTGTCCATAACTCGTAAGGAGTTTTAGGAACTGCCTTAGTGGGTACACGGTTTAGGATATATGCAGCTGTTTTTAGGGCTTCTCCCCACACAGAGTCAGGTAATTTAGCTCCGTACCATTTCCATAAGCGTTCTATTACGTCTTTCAGCCACACCATTTTGATGTGGGGAGCCAGGCAATGTATATTCAGCACGAATGCCATGACTTTCCAGGAATTTAGCAAATGGGCCAGGATTTTGACCCGATTCATCATACCTCCCATAATACTCTCCCCCCCTATCATATCTCACAACTTCTATTTTTCTGTCCAACTGTTTCTCAACTTCAGTCTTATAGATATCAAAGGCTTTCAAAGATTCTGATTTCTCATATAACAGGTAGACATATCCATATCTAGTGAAATCATCAATAAAGGTGACAAAGTATTTTTGACCACTATAACATGGCGTAGGAAAATAACCACAAATATCTATGTGGATTAATTCAAGTGGTTCTAAATGTCTTGTGGCTTTATTTTTATTAAAATGTTTGGTTTGCAGCTTGCCTTTTATGCAGTCTATACAGACACCAAAATCAGTAAAATCTAGGGCTCGTAATACCCCATTATTTACTAATCTTTTTAATCTCTCTTGAGAGATGTGTCGTAGCCACAAAATCGAGGAATTCTCATTCAATATTCCTCTCTTTACACCAACATTCATAACATTATTCTCATGCAAGGTAAGTAAGGAACTAGCAGAACATGGATCCAGATTCAATTTATAAAGACCATCACATAAAATACCACCACCAATTAAAGCTTTATTCTTATAAATACTCAAAGTACTTTGTCCGAAAGAGAAGGTATAAACTTCCAAATCAAGTCTAGATAAAGAAATTAAATTTATACTTATTGTAGGAACATAAAAGATGGTATTTGGGTCCAACTGGAATCCGGAATCAAGAATCAGTCTGCAAGTCCCCACAGCTTTCACATCAGCCTCCAGCCGGTTGCCCATCAAAATTTTTCTTTGTTCATTACTTAGACTCCGGCTTGAGTGAAAGCCCTGCATGGAATTTGCTACATGAACAGTGGCACCAGAATCAATCCACCAAGTATTTGAAGGAACATCTAAAAGATTTATTTCATAACAAATAAAAGAATTATACGTACCTCTAGATTCAAACCATTTCTGTCTCTTCAAACAATCTTTCTTCAGATGTCCCTTTTTGCGGCAGAAGAAGCACCTTGGTTCACTACCGTTCTTCCCGACTTGATCAGTAGAAGCAGGTTTCTTGCCTTTCTTTTTCAGACTTTTCTTACCCTTGGGATATGGCTTCTTGATCGAAGGGGTGTTAGAGATCAAATTTACTTTGTGTAACTGCCCTTCCTGCCTAAGTCTGCCTTCTTCTTGGACACACATTGAGACCAACTCATTCGTAGTCCATTTCTCCTTATGAGTATTATATGAAATTTTGAAAGGCCCAAATTGAGGTGGTAAGGAGTTTAAAATAAATTGGACTATATAATTCTCAGAAATTGTCATTTCTAGAGAGTTGAGTTGGACCGCTATATCCCTCATCTCCATGATATGTTCCCTGATACCGCTGGATCCATCATATTTCATTGAAGATAATTTGGCAATCAAAGTAGCTGCCAAAGCCTTATCAGATGCTTGAAATTGCTGCTCCACAGATTCGAGATAGGCCTTTGCATTTTCATTATCCGGGATAGAACCACGGATATTTTTAGCTATGTATCTTTTGATCATCATGAGACTCAAACGGTTGGCCTTGATCCATTTTTCATAAAATGCTCTCGCAGCTTAAGAGCTATTTTCAGTAAGATCAGCAGGTTTGGGTTCCATAATTGCAGTGTCCAAGTTTAAGCAGCCCAAGTTTAATAAAAGTTCATCTTTCCAATCAGTAAAATTTGAGCCATTCAACATTGGTATGCTCGAGAGATGTCCATTCAAGGCAGCGGAAGTCAATGCTGGAATATAAAGGGAAAATGCTCAATTACTTTCCATTAAAGAAATCTAATTAAGATAGGTTTCCTTAATTCCCTTAAATTAGTAAACAAGAGTCCTATATGATTGGGCTTACTAAAATTTAATCCAAGATAAACTTAGTAAAACTAAAAACTACAAAGGGGATAGTAACTAAAATTAGTAGGCTTAAACCGTGGGTCCCAACAATGTTGCACATGTGGTCATGAGGACCACTCATGTCTAACAATTTATTCGAAGCATGTGATGATATTCTTCTTCGCTGATGGCATGTGCATCTTCTCTTTCACTGATGAGCTTGTAGATGTCTTCGCCATAACTCAACAATTTTTCATATTTTTCTTCTATTTTGATCATTTCCTAGTCTTGGTCAATCTAGGCAATCTCGAACATGAACTTGATTTGCTTTGGCGCTTTGGTAGGACAATTTTTTGCGTAATGTCCTGACTTTTTATAGGCAAAACACATCGAAAAAACTTGAAGGGCTTTTTAAATTTTTTGTTCTACTTTTATTTTGCAAAACTTGGGATGCATTCTTGGTAGATCATAGGCTTCGTCACCTTCAATTTGGGAGCAGACCGAAGAAGGGGCTTTAGGCATTTTTTTTGTCGAATATTCTTAACAGAGATTTTTCAGTTCTTGTCGAACCTTTTGAATAAGATTAATTAAAAGCATGCTTCTTTTGGCCTGTTTGGATAAATGAGGAGTGGTGTAAAATGAAGTGGATTTCACATGTGGAGTGGGGTGAAGAGAAGTAGGTTGGAGTTAAAGTAGAGTACTTCACTTCACTCAATTTGGATGCTTATTTTTGAAGTTAAGGTTCGGATTAAAATCCACTTTTACTCAAGGAAATGGAAGTATTTAGAGTTGAAGTGAAATGGAGTACATATAACTCACAGCATTACTTCATCTATCGGGACAGACTCATCCAAACGGGATATAATTGAAATTTTAGACTGTTAGGGCTCATTTAACTTCACTCTACTCTATTTTTTGTTTATCCAAAAAGGCCCTATCTCATCTTCAAGGACAAATTACCAAGTCATTCACGTAATGAAGCTAGGATCTGTACATTTGTGGTTGTAAATCTATGCATGCAAATTCTACATGCCTCTTGCAAATATTTCTCCGCATATTCTTCAAAATAGCTGAGATCTTTGAGCCTTCTTCTAGCTAACAAAAATGTGTCTGTGCCCAAGGCAGGAATAGGATCTGTTATAAATTCTGCAAGCAGTCTTTTGGCCAATTTTTTTATTCCTTCAGGAAAAATAGCATGTTTCTTCTCATCTGTGAGGAAATTCCACTAGTTTCTGCCTTTGCTTACTAAGGATGGTGGTAGAATTTGGAATAGATAATTGATATCCCATTTCTAGCAACTTGGACAAAATAAACTCGTTGACTCCAAATCTTGATAAAATTCTCAATTTTTCTTTGAGGAGTATCATCTATAGACTTAAAATAGGAATATCTATTAGAACAGAAATGATATTCCTGGCATAATGATATGGGCCTTTTTCACGCTTTGCTTGGAACACAAAAGTTGTTGGAGGAGTGTCACCTTCATCGTCTTCAGTTTTTGGCCTTTTCTTTTTGAAGTCCAATGGGGAAAAACTTAACAGATTTTCCTTAGCACGGATATTTTTCTTAGCAAAACTCATCGAGTGCTTTAGATGGACACAGTTGAATTGCCTAGTATGATCATCTTGCTGGTTTTTTGAGAAGATGTCATGCATGAGCAGATAACTCGCATAAGCTTTGAGCTTTTGAATCTCTAGTGGCAAGTTGATTTGGTGTATGTTGTGCGCATATGTGTGGAGTGTGAATCACCGCGATCGGATGATCAATCAAACCACAAAAGAAAGAGGAAATCACATAGAGATTTTACGTGGTTTGGCAAACTCGCCCATGTCCATGGGAAAGAAACTCGACTTTCCTTTTGTGTTCTCCACTCTGTGATGCACATGGGTCAAACAATACATCCATATATATATATAATGCTCACTTTCTCATCCGCCGAGAAATCCTATCTTAGTCAATAAGAAAGTCCCGGTATAATTAAAAAAAATACTCATGACCCTGAACTCACTTGATTCCCCCCCCCCCCCCCCCCCCCCCCCCCCCCCCCCCCTATACTGTGGGGAAGACACCTCGAAGCCCTCGTCACTGGGAGCTCAGTCCTGCCAACTCTGGACACAGCTCCGGCTTTTCATTGAACACGTCCTTTGTCATCATGTCCAATGAATTCTTGTCAATATGAATCTTCTCAAGGTTCATGAGATTCTTGTCAATGACATCACGAATCCAATGATTTCTCACATCAACGTGGTTCGCGCGGGCATGATATGGAGTATTCTTGTTGAGATCCATAGCACTTTGACTATCATAATAGATTACATACTCTTCTTTTTTCAAAACCCAGTTCTCGAAGAAAATTCTTCAGCCAAAGCATCTCCTTCCGTACTTCATTAGCAGCTATGTATTCCGTTTAAATTGTAGACAATGTTGTAGACTTTTGCAACTTAGATTGACAGGAAATAGCTCCCCTACAAAATTAAAATAGTACCTCGAAGTCAACAACCGACGATCAAGATCGCTTGTAATATCAACATTTGTAAAACCTTATGGCACTGGTTTTGAGCATCCGAAACACAAGCACAACTTGGAAGTACCTCTCAAGTATTTGAAGATTCACTTAACTACTTTTCAATACTCTTTCCCTGAAACATACGTCATTTGTTCATTTTCTTCATCTGTAGTAGGAACTGATCTCTTACTGAGCTTGATATGATTAGCTAGAGGCATGCTAATTGGCTTAGCATCTTTCATGTTGAACCGTACTAGCACTCGTTCAACATATTTCTCGTGACAACCACAACTTCTTGGCATAATTGTCACGGTGTATTTGTATGCGTAATATATGTCATGTCGGACCCAAGTCTTGACATCTCCTCTTTTAACCAGCCAATCATCTTGCTATCTTGTCCACCTATCAACATATTATTTGCATATAAAAGAAGAATAATGAATTTTTCATTAGCAGACTTAAGAACATAAACACGGTGATCTGCAGCTGTCATCCAGTATTCGAGACTCACCATGAATGAGTCAAACTTCTTTTACCACTGTCCCGGCGCTTGCTTCAGCCCGTTGAGACTTTTTTAACCTACAAACTATCTGTTCTTTTCTTCTTCTTCAAACCCCTGTGGCAGAGTCATGTAGATCTCTTCATTGAAGTCATCGTGAAGAAATGTAGTATTCGCATCAATCTGTTCAAGCTCAAGGTCCATGCCGGCAACTAGACCCAAGACAATTTTGACAACATCTTCACAACTAGAAGAAAAGATTTCATCGAAGTCAATTCCCTTTGTGTGAGCAAGGCCTTTAACCACTAATCGTGCTTTGTGCTTCACCAGTTTTCCATTGTCATCTCTCTTTAGCTTGAACACCCATTTGTTCTTCAAAACCTTCATGCCTTTCATAAGTTGCACCAGCTCACACATTTTTTCTTCATACGCATTTTTCTTCTTCAAAGAACTCATCTCATCTTGTATGGCTTTCATCCACTCATCTTTATCTTCATGAGCCTTTGCTTCTTGGTAGCTCTCTGACTCCGCCTCATCAGTAAGCAAAATATAATCAGCTGCAAGATACTTTGTTGGTGGTTGATGCTCTCGAGTAGACCTCCTAACCTGAGGTTCTGTGGCTTCCGACTGAGGAGTCCACTCCCCCTGCTCAACGCTCAATTCACTTGGTAACACATGTGCCTCACAATGATCTAGATCGTCTTGTCCACATTCTCCACCTATAGTCTGCACTTAAGAAGGAATTGGTGTGAGATCAACTACTCCATCAACTTCTGTAGACTTTTTAGTACTCTCAACATCTCCAAGGAACTGGTCTTCATGAAAACTCGCATCATTAATTCTGATAATTCTTCTCTTCTCTGGATCCCATAACCTATAGCCAAGCACATCTCCACCATAGCCAATAAAGATGCAACATATTGCCTTATCATCCAGCTTCAAACGATGCTCTTTTGGTACATGTGCAAAAGCCTTGCACCCAAACACCTTAAAATGAGAATATGAAGCATCTTTACCTGTCCATATCCTCTCTGGAAGTTCAAAATCCATAGGAATTAAGGAGATCTGTTAACTAGGTAACCGACAATCATAACGGCTTCAACCTAAAACCGCAGTCGTAACTGTGCCACTCTCATCATGCATCTCATTCTTTCAAGAATATTGTGGTTCATTTTCTCTGCCACGCCGTTGTGTTGTGGAGTACCAGGAACTGTCTTTTCATGTCGAATACCATGCTTTAAGCAATAGCTTTTAAACTGCTTGGATGTGTACTCACCACCATTATCCATGCGGAGACACTTTCAAGAGATTTCTTATTTCTCTTTCAACCATAACATGAAACCACCGAAAAATCTGGGAACACCAGATCCTTTGATTTCAACACATAAACCTAGACTTTCATTCATGCATCGTCAATAAACGTGAAAAAAAACTATTGCCACCCAAAGACCCTACTTCCATCGGACCATAAACATCAGAATATATCAAGTCCAACACATTAGATTTCAACCTTGATGTGTTAGAGAAAGAAACCATGTGTTATTTCCCAAACAAACAATAATCAGAAGGGTCAAGGGATGTACCTTTGTAGTAATGAGTCAGATCCTTCTTTGCCAATGATTGCAATCCTTTCTCACTCATATGACTCTGTCTCTTGTTCAACAAAATAGGAGAGGACCTATCTTTAATAGCATTCAACACCTTTACACAACTTCACATGTGTCTTGTAGAGTATATTACACGTCTCTCCTCTTGCAATAACAAGAGACCCTCGAAGTGACCTTCCACTTGCCATTTCCGAAGTGACTCTATAAATTGCACGGTTCAATGAAGTCCCGAGAATATTAGGAGAATATCGCACATCTTTTAGCGTCATTGTGCAACCAACATCGGTTTGAATGCAGACATCACCAATCACAACAATCTTCGAATGACACGTTTTCCCATTTTCGCAATACCACAGTCCCATGCTTTGTACGTCGTGAGTATCTCTTTACAAGGACCCGCATGGTAGGATGACGATGTGTCAACAACCCACTCAACTTGATCATCTGCAACACTCAAATACTCTTCATCTTCATTGGCTAGTATCACTACTTCGTTATTCAAAGCAGTTGTAGTGATATTGTCACTGTTCTTCTCATTGTTGGCTTCTTTTTATTCCTTCAAGACAAAATAATTCTTCTTGATGTGGCCCTCCTTGCCACAGTGAAAGCAATTTCCAAACTATTTCCTACTTCGCGACCCACCTCTAGACCTGCCACGACTACCCTTTGGTCCCCTAGTCTTACTACTCCCCCTTTTCTCAGTAACAAAGGCATGTGCATTTTCTGTCCTTGTTGTTGGTAACCTGACTCATAGATAACACACCATCTGGAGTATAGTTGCTCCCAGAAACAACTAACATTTCCCATCTATCTTGTAAAGAACTTAGAAGCCACAATGATTATATCTCATCTTCAAGAATCATCTTCATTGCGGCTAACTCATTCACATTACTTTGGAATTCATATTTGTGTTCTTCAATTTTACAACCCTTGAGTTTCATATTCACAAGCTTTCTAATCAATACAGTTTTGTTCACAGTAGTCTTTTTCTTATATCTTGCTTCTAACTTTTTCCAAAGGGTACACGCATTGGTTATATTAGACACCTGGTGGATTACGTTGTTGTTCACCCATTGTCTGATGTGACCAAAAACCATTCTATGCATTTTATTTCAATTTACATCAGAGATATCTTTTGGTCAGGGTTCATCCCCTTCAATGGGATCATAGAGGTGCTTACAATAGAGAATATCATCCATCTTTGATTTTCAAATCAACAAATTGGTAGTGTTGTGTTCACAATGTTATTCTCCATCAAAATTAAATAATCAAGAAAAAACAAACAACTTCCACTAAACTTAATTTCTGCACCGCTTGTAGATATCATCACCACGAGCATGCTGGAAGAAACAGATCTGAAATCCAACTCCGAACGGCTCTGACATCGCATAAATATTTCTCTGCGCTTCGATCAGTCAAACTCTCTTGTTGACCACTAAACTGCCAATTTCCTTCCACAACTTTGTAAATCTGCTCGCAGCGAGTCCTAGGTGCAAATGGATCTCCGATTGAACACTGACTGATCAAGATATCGTGGAAAGAAATTTGACACGTTGATGTGGTCAAACACTCATTAGACTGTACGAATGCTGATGTTAGTCGCTGACCTCCCCTGCTGACGTCAGCATGCTGGCTTTGTTTTACGGGTCAAGTTGACCTGACCTCAACCCAAACCGACCTGGCCTGTAAAACCCAAGCCTGATCTTCTTCTTCTCTCTCCCATTCCCGTTCTACAGTAGAACATGGAACCACTACGTCTCTGCTTTTTCCCCGGCCACGGCGAAGGCAGCGATGGCGCACAGTGACCCTCCTTCGGCGACGGCGACGACAGCAACGTACTATATGGAGACAGTAATCCAAACGACTAGACCATATCCTCTGTTTTGCAGAAACTCAACCGAGACAGTAATCAGAGGGCCTGTCTTCTTCTCTGATGCAAATCTTCTCCGGTCACGTCGAGGGCAGCAACACTGAAAGCAAATGGTGATCCTCCTACGTTCTATTCTCCATTCGATTTTCTACAACATCTGCAAATTGAGTGCAACAGAAGACCAAGAACACCCTTCTTCGCGTCGGATCTAAGCACAATCGAATCTAGCCGGCCTATTCCTTTATGAATTGCAGTGACAATATGTTATTCAGGATTCGTGTGGTCCACCGGAGATTACAGTCCGATCTCTTCTTTCTCTCTGTTTACCGTGTGGCGAGATCAAGAAACCCGGACGATCTCTTCTCCAATACCCAAACCAATACGGTCCTCCATCGCGCACAAAATCCTAAACCCTAAGAAACCCCTAGCTCTTCTGATACCACCACTTAATGTTTGCATGTGTGCGGAAGCGTGAATCATTGTGATGGAACTATCAATCAAATCACAAAATAAAGACAAAATCACACAGTTTTTACTTGGTTCGGGAAACTTGACTTTCTTTTTGTTGGTTACACATTACATCCACATCCATAAACCCTACCTTAAACCTATCTTAGTGAACAAAAAAATCCCGGTACAATTACTAGAACACCCATGATCTTGAACAGTGTAGTGGTAGAATAAACTGCATTGGGAGGTAGTAACAAAATTTGGAGAATCCCCTTTTGAAGATGAACTGCTCGGAACATGTGTTATGTGTAGGTAAGGGGGAGAAGAGGTGGAAGCAATTAAAACACAGTCACAGTTTGGAGAACTAATGACTTTTTGCAAAGGTGGATTTGGAATGGCTGACAGAGGTGGAGGAAGTCTAGGAAGTGCTGGAGGGATTAGTGTGAGTGCTGATGATCTTGAAGAGGAAACTTTGGGAGATTTGGAAAATGATGGAAGGAGCTTTTTGACATTTTGCTCTTGGAATTCTTGATGTTGCAAATACTGACTCATGGCTGGAATTCCTTGGAGAAACTGTGTGTTGTCCAAGGAAGGTGCAAATGACTCAATATTTCGAGTGAGCTTGACTGGAATGACTTTTCATTTTCTTTTGAACAATATGTTTGGTTTTACGTTTGCCCAACATGAACGTATTCTTCAATGAAAAAGAAATTCAAATTATCATTCATCGAACCGATTTTCACCAATGTACACTACTAATGTTTGAGAGTTTATATATATGGCCTCAACATCACCATTGATCGGTGGGGGTTGAGTTTCGCCATTAACCACTGATCGATGCCATTTTTTTTGTTATCTCCTTACTTTCATGACTGTTGTTGTTTCATTCAAGTGGACCCCGCATCTAGAGTTAAAGTTTATGACTCATGCATCAAATCATCTTCGTCATTCATCTTTGGTAGTCAGAGGTTAATTGCTTTGTTATAAAAATTCAATGGTTATGTTTCCAAGAATTACGAGCTAGGGTAGTTAATGCTAATTCAGGAGTGGCCTAATTTTATTTGAACCTCACATACTAAATCATTTATTTTGGAAAAAGATCTAGACTTAAATCTAATTGAATCAGATGAGACTTGCCAAACATCTTATTATGGTCCATGTTATTACTTTATAAAAACAATATAGTCCATAAATTAGTAAAAACCAGCAATAGCACAGCTTCAATTGCGACAATCTTATAGCACAGCTTCAATTGCGACAATCTTATAGCACAGCTTCAATTGCGACAATCTTACTAATAGCCTCATGGCAAACAAGGTAATCATATTTATACCCAAATAATGTTTTTCTCCCAAGCAATATGGGAAGCAAGTTCACCACTTCATTTTCTTTCCATGTTTAACATGTTTAAGTAGTGGGGTGTTTAGGAGGTAATTTCTCATTCATTCCTTAATGGATTAGAGCAACCCAATACATGTCCTTAATCAACTCATGAAGTAGATTACATTCCCATGTATTCCCACCTAAAAGGATAAGTGGGTCCCACATTTATTTTGGCTCAAAGATGGCCAAAATAATAGGTTCTCTTAGCCATTTTTCCAACATGTGTTTTGTGTGTGTGTGTGTGTCATACTGAGTTGATCTGATGAGTGACTCTGAGTTAAGAGCACAATCCCTATGGGGCAGCTAAACCTTATGATCTTCTTTTTGTCTCCCCTTTCCCCTAACTGTAGACATGATTTGTGCCTCGTGCAGACTTATCTCTACCATGATAGATCTGTTAATGTAAAAATCTCCATTACTTTATTTAATCCTACGCTAACTGATTGCTTAGTGGTCCAGTGGTCCAGCACTGTAGGTTTTGAGTAGTATGTATGAAATCTATCTTTATCAACACGAGTGCGTTGGACACTGAGTGAGTATTCTTTCACATGTAATATGAATTAAGTGTGAATGAAATTATGCTAAATTTTATGCATGAATAGTATGAGCAAAGGAACCGTCCTTTTAGTGCCTATCAAAATCTTTACCTTACAAAAAGTCATTTTAGTGTTTGTGTGTATTCAATACTAAATGAGAAAGCTTAACCTTATACATGCTATTGAAATCTTACAGGTGTAAAAATGGATTTTGTTGGTGCACTGATTTCGCCAGTCGTAGAAATTATGAAAGGCTCATGTACTACGGTTGTTCGGCAAATAGGTTACATCAAAAATCTAGAAAGGAACTTTAAAAGGCTCAATGAGAAAGCAGGAGATTTGTCTAGTAGGAAGAATGATATAACACGTGAGATAGATAGTCAAAGAACCAGCAAAATGCCCACAAACGAATGTCAAAATTGGCTCAAGAAGGTAGATGAGATTTTAAAGGAAGTAAATGCCATTGAAGATGAAAATTCTAAAGGTGACAAAAGATGTTTGAGGCAATGGTGTCTCAATGTTGGATCAAGTTGGAAGCTTGGTCGACGCATTGTGGTGACAATAGATGCCATTGTGAATCTTTGTGAGAAGTCAAAGTTTGAGGGAGATGCTGTTGTTGATTCGTTGCCACAAATTGCCGAGATAATGCCTGTTCTGACAATTGAAGAGGGAACATCAACAGAACGCACTCTACAAGTGATATTAAATAATGTGAGAGATCCAAGAAAACATAAGATTGGTATATGGGGTATGGGTGGTGTTGGGAAGACAACTGTGATGAGACTTTTGAACAACCTAGAAGAAATAAAACAGAGGTTTCAGATCGTTATTTGGGTTACTGTTTCAAAGGACTGTAGCATAAAAATGCTACAATCTGAAATCGCACAGCGCTTGTCATTGAATTTATCATATAATGACTCATACGTGAGAGTTGCAAGTAGATTGTTTCAGACTTTGACAAATATGAAATTCTTGCTTCTTATGGATGATTTGTGGGCCAAAGTTGATTTGCACAATATCGGAGTCCCTTCTCCAAACCAAGAGAAAGGAAGCAAAGTTGTCTTGACAACTAGATATCGGGATGTTTGTCACAAGATGGGAACTGATGAAGAAATTAGGGTGGAGCCATTTTCTAAATTAGGGTGGAGCCATTTTCTGAGAAGGAAGCTTGGAGTTTATTCTGTGAAAAAGTAGGTGAAGTAGCTAATTCTCCCAGTATTCAACCATTAGCGAAACAAGTAGTTGGTGAATGTGGTGGTTTACCATTGGCCATTGATGTGATAGGCGCATCTTTGAGAAAGGAGGACGATGTTCATGTATGGGAAAATGCAATGCAGGAGTTGAGCTCTCCGGATACATCTGATATTTACGATATGGAAAAACAAGTGTTTAGACGCTTGAAATTCAGTTTTGACAGATTGGAAGATGATAATGTTAGGAACTGCTTTTTATATGCGGCATTATATCCAGAAGATTCTGAAATCAATATTTTTGAACTGATAGAGTACTGGAGGGCTGAAGGCCTCATCCATTTTGGATCGACTTTGGCAAGTGTTAGAAACAAAGGGCATGCTACAGTGAAACGTCTTATTGATGCATCACTTCTTTTAAAAAGTGATGAGGGTAATCGTTGTGTCAAGATGCATGATGTCATCAGAGATTTAGCATTAAGAATTACATCTCGAATGGAATCAGGTTGTAGATTCTTGGTGAGAGCTAAGAAAATGATACGAGAGCATCCAAAGAATGAGGAATGGGAGAATGTCAATAGGATGTCTTTGATGGAAAACGAAATAGGCAGTCTACCAGAGAGGCCAGATTGTCCTAAGCTCTTGACATTGTTGCTTCAATGGAATCAACAGTTGACAACAATTCCAGAAGCATTCTTTGATCAAATGCATGCTCTCCGAGTTTTGGATCTTTCTTTCACTCGCATAGAGTCGTTACCACATTCCATATGCCATTTGGTCAACCTTCGAGGACTTTATTTAAACAATTGTCGATCCTTAAAAACTCTTCCACCCGAAATAGGGAAACTCACAAGAATTGAGGTGCTTGATGCTCGAGGGACAAGTATTAATAGTTTGTCCACTGAAATTGGGCAACTAAGTGTTCTCAAAGTCTTGCATGTGACATTCTCAATGGAAAGAGGTGAGAATGAAGAGGATGTGAAGGTCTTTGGTGGAACAATATCAAAGCTTTCTCAATTGGAGCAGCTGATAATAGACCTAGGATTCAGTAAAATAGATTTCAGTCGATATGGGGATACATGTGCAGAGGCAGTGATGGAAGAAGTGCGTTGCTTGAAAGGATTGACGAGTCTTGAATTTGGGTTTCCTAAGATTGAATATCTTGAGTGCTTCCTTCAACGAAGTTATCCATGGAAAAAGGAAATAATCACGACATTCTACTTTATTGTTGGACAGTACCAATATCGAGATATACCTTCTTCATGGTTTTTGTATTCCCCAGAACAAGAAGAACCAATAAATCGAATGTTGACATTTTGTGGCTATGATGGCATCCCTAATGCCATTGTTGAGGTACTCAGACATGCCGGCTCTTTTATATTACTTGGACATAAAAGCGCTCAGAGTCTCTGTGAATTTGGGATGCAAAACATGAGTGGACTAATCCGATGTAAAATACATGAATGTGATGCAATGGGGATCGTAGTGGATGGAAATCATCTAGTAGAAGCTGCATTACCCAACATAGACTCTTGAATATATCTCATATGCCAAATTTGAGAAGCATTTGGGCGGGGTCTTTTCCACCTGGGAGCCTCAATTGTTTAAGTAGTCTGGAGTTGTCCAAGTGTGAAAAGTTGAAGAATATTTTCTCATGCGAAATCATTCAGCAACTCTCCAACTTAAAATATCTGACCATTACATCTTGTTTTGCACTGGAAGAGGTAATTTCTAATGAGGAAATTGGCATTGAATCTGATTGTGTTCTCCCTAAATTGAAATGGTTATTACTGGATGACCTGCCTTCATTGGTTAGGATTTTGAAATTAGGTCATCATTTGCTAAATTGCTCTTCCCTTGAGGAGATTTCGGCATTTGAGTGTCCTAATCTAAAGAGACTCCCTATCAGCGTCAGCAAAGCACCAAAGCTCAAAAGGATCGGTTGGAAAAGAGAGTTGTGGAATGATTTGGAGTGGGATGACAATGACGTCAAATTGCAACTTGAACCTCTTTTCATCCCTTTGGCCCGGTAAATCCCAACGTACCGCAACTATACAGGTAACTCTAGTTACATGTAAATAATGGTTCGTGCATCTATTTACAGCAACTAGTGAAAATTTTTTTTCCTTATCTCAGAAATAAATCAAATTAAATAGAGTTATAGATAATTAGACTTACATATAAACTACTTGCAGGCAAATGATTTTCGAGGATCCAAACAAGGCCCTTGTTCTCCTATCTGTCATGACAGTTTGGTGACATTTAAACATCTTTCCAAGGTATTTTTTTATTATCGACAAACAATGGAATAATTGAATGATCAAAATAGTTTCTTGTTTACATAATGTTGTATTGATTAATGAGTTATTATTACTATTTTCTTTTTAATAATGGCCTACAAGAAACTAAAGACCGAAAAAATAACAAGACACTAATAATGTTAACATAATATAATTAGTGGTAGAGGTGTTCAAAGGCAAAGGCCAAGCTATGGTGCCCATATATGTTATGGATACAGTAGGCACCATGAATATGTTATGGATACATATATATGTTCCATATACATATATACGGATATATATGTGGGTAGCTGAATGATAATTTGAAAAGCGTATTGTTGCATGCACAAAAACGTGTTTAATTTTATAGTGGGGCCAAATCCTATCAAAGAAAAATTTAAAGATACATTAAATCTTAACAGGTTTGATCACCGGTAGGTGGGCTCTGTGGTGAGTTCCAGTTCCACACATCCCACACACTAGAAGCGTGTATTACGTACCACTTAGGGGATCAGGATCTGAAAAACAAAAAAAAAAGGAAACGGTGTTGGTTTCTTTTGATAGCAAGTGCAAACCAACTACTACTTTCCTCCAATAGTCTGATGTTTCTCCAGCCAGCCCCAGCAAACCGTTGAGTCCATCAAGAGGCCCATAGTGGGGTCCAGTGGAATCTACTTGAATATTCAGTGTATTTGTCAATTCTCCACCATCCTATCTTGTCCTTTTTTTTTTTTGGTAGAATCTCCATATCTTCTTGATAGAATGGGTGTTTAGTTTTGATGAATGCCAAGGTTCCCAGGATTTGACATCCAAGTAAAGATTTATTTATAGCTTTTATTTTCTAACATTTTTATGTGTGTTTAGTTTAGCTCTCTTTGGTGGTGTGCAGATTGTCATGTCAATGTAACACTACGTTGATGACGATCTATTCTGCTCTTATAAATCCTGTGTGTAACTGAATAAATATGAATCCTGTGTGTATAACTGAACTAATTGTGATTCTGTAAACTGTATTCTAAGATAGGCTATGCAAACCAATACCTTTTAAATATCAATGTAAGGCTACATTTTAAGACGATCTATTCTGCTACTTATGAAATCCTGTGTGTATAATTGAACTAATTGTGGATTCTATAATTTTAAGTTTGCTTCAGTGTGGGAGTGGGGAAGGAGAGAGTGTATAATCCATGGAAGGGAGAAAAAATCATATATTTAATCCTTATTCCTAGGACTCTAGAGATGGTGATTTATGCGAACAAAAGGGATCCGCACTAGGTGGAAATTGCTCTGACTCTCCATCCAACCCATTTTTTCAATCATTTGGTGAATTTCTTCTTGAAAGGAAGAAAATGAACTGATTTTATTCGATATAGTGGATTTTGATTTCCTATGTTGAATGATAGGAGTGTTTGAATTCTTCTCCCTCGTAGAAAATGAAAATCCATGGAGAGCAGAATCCTATTGCCGCACAAATGCACCCTAAAATCCTTGAATTTTGGTCTGCAGCATAATCGCAATACATGTCAAATATTGGTTTTGCATATAATGGTGAAAATGTAATCTAACAAACGTGCTCAAAGTGGTGATCCTCGCTTCTCCTTTTTTTTCTTTCCTACTTTCTTCAATTTTAGATTTTCCCATTATCTAATGTTACATTATCTCCAATAGTCCTGCAATTGATTCAGGAAGATATATGTATATAATACTCACACCTCACCCAATTATGTAATCACCAACTTCATTAGATGATTTCCGTTCTATGACTTTTCTTCTTCCATTCTCAAATTTACAATCTATATAATAAGAGAGCTCAGTCTTTAAATCCTTAAATATTTTGGACCCTTGGATTTATGTACATAAATCCTAGGGATATTTTGGATTTAAGAGGGGAATGCAAAAATGGCAGCAAGTTAGAGTTATTTACAAGTATTATCATCTCTTCTTCATTTAAAAGAAAATGGGCTAAAAGTTGGAGAAATTTACAAGTTTTTGCCATCCCCATCAAAAGCGAAAAGAGTCAGCAAGTTTGAGTTATTTACAGTATTGCCATCCTTGATCTTCATTTAAGAAAAAAAAAACACTACTTCATTGATGATGAGATGGGACCAAGATAAGAAGATGAGATGAGCAAATTGGGTGAAGATGAGATGGGACCAAGATAATTTAATTTTGATCATTTGAGTGGGGCTCAGCCAAAATAAAATAGAAAGATGATACACAGTTTTGAAATGGTTTTAAATAGGGTATTTTATTGTTTAAAGAATCTCTCAAAATAAATTTTACTAGGTCAAGGGGGTTTTAGAACATCTTATCAAAAGATTTTAAGACTTTTACTATGATTACTCAGGGTGTAAAAGGGAAGGGATACATGCAATGAGTGGAACTAAGGAGAGAGAGAGAAAAAAAAGAAGAAAGAAACCAACAATATATCTCTATGCAAATATGAGTTGGTACTCAGTAGTTATTTTCTTCACATGGTATAAAACCTGGAAAAAATAGGAGTTAGCCCTCCAAAGTCTTGGATTTTGATAGAGTTTAGTTTTCGTCTTAAAAGCCTGAGCTCAATTATCTGGGTGATGACAATTTCCTCCGAATATTTAGATCCACTAGTAGGGTTGTTGCTCTGGTGCAATGGTAAACTCTCGGGTGCCATGTGTGGTTCGAAAACTGCAAGTAGCCGCTTTGTGCAAAATTACCTAAGGAGTCTCACATGGTTTACAATTAACTCATGGAAGCAGGTTTTTAGGACCATTCATTCTTTGCATTAGATGGATGTAAAGGTTCGTTAAGGGTTGACGGTGGCAAGATTAAATTCATGGGTTCCCCACTTATCCTCCCAACTCAGAGAAGTAAACAAGAAAAGGATGGCATGCTGTTGTCATTTTGAGGTATATAATCATTGATGTCTTCTTGTGCCTTCTGTAGAATGTAGGCATTAGTTATTTATGAAACTAATGCTAAAAAACATACAGACTTGACATAAAATTTTGCCCACTAACCAATTTCTTTATCACTCATGTTGCAAATGAATATGCAAATGAATAATTTTGGCACATTGCCTATGGACAACAGCAGAACATGGTACTAAAAAAGGCTGCCATGTTATGATTTAGATCTGAAATTTTTTTTTTTTTGGTGTTATGGTTTAGAATATAACTTCATTTTTGTTTTTAATATTGTGACCTAACTCACTACACCAAAAACGAAAAATTGGAACGGATTACCGTTCCTAATCCGTGTGTTTCTAATCCGTTCATCCGTTCCTAAACCGTTCCTAATCCGTTAATCCGTTCCAAAAACAAAAAAAATTGAAACGGATGAACGGATTAGGAACGGTAATCCGTTTCAATTTTCCATTTTTGGTATAGTGGATTGCTTTAGAATCCGGTCTGGGGTGTTATAACTTTGGTGGTAAGAGGGAGGGCTTGTGCATAAATATCTCCTTAATTTTTCTGCAGGGGTATAGGATACATGTGAGAGAGAGAAGATTCCTTCAACTTTACTTCAGCTCACAGCCCAACACATTTGAACGAAAATATATACCCGTAGTTATGTTGGGTCAACTGAACAAATTTTATTTCTCAGTTTCGATTTAATTTAACTTTATTTTTGCTTCACCCCTAGAAATAGACTGGCCTTAGATTTATGTAGTGCCTTTACATTTTAATAATCTAATTCATTTACTCGTTCTTTCTGAATCACTTCTTAAAAAGTAGTCGACGTCTTGCAAACCTTTCCCATTACTTCCTTTTAGCTCTAGGTTGACTTTATCCCACATATGCCATCACTCAGATCCAATTCCAAATCTCTCTCACAAGCGGTGGTAAAAACAGCAATCAGGATCGAAGTTCTTAGTAACTCATCTTTGCTATATTCTGATCAGGTATATATGTATACCATATTTCTTAATTTTCCTATTTCCCTGCAACCCATGAGAATGGAGAACTCAGTTTCCTTCTCTTCCTTTTTTGTAGTACATGTATGAAGAATATGCAGTTATTTATTTCCTTGCAACCCATGGGAACTCAGTTTAAATTCTCTTTCTTTTCTGTAGTACATGTATGAGGAATATATGCAGTTCTTTATTCTCCTTTGTGTTTGAAAAATAGGATATTTGTTCTTAAGCTTGTTTCTTGATGGTCCCAAAGCTATAACTAAGCAGCTATTAAGGGACATAAGCGTGTGTGTGGGTTCATGTCTTTAATTACCATAGCAAAAGCCAAAAAAAAAAAAAAAAAAGTTCCTTGATTTGAGTAAAAGATATTAGGATTAGCTAACACAAGATAAGAGGAGGCAAAAATGATGATGATGATGATGATGATGATCTATGTGTGGATCTGCTGCTTTGGTAGTTAGAAGTGCATGGAAATCTACGGAAATAGACATTTTCAGACTCAAAAGTGCTGATTGATGTCTTCTATTTCAGTCTCTTGGACATAAGATTAGAAGTTGGAAAGCGTTGGTAGAGAAATACAATTGGGTTTTAAAAAAAAAACCCATCATTTCATTTTTTATGTGTCTTTCTAATTCCATAAATCCAGACAGCGAGTGGCAACAGATGCGCATGAAATCGGTGATTTAAAACCCTTTGAACGTTAAACAACTTTCTAAAGTGTAATAATTTGAGAAGTGGAAATGCTATAAAAACATATGAGCACTCTTCCAGTCATCATTAACATTAGAAGATCAAAATGAAAATGCAACAATGAAAGTAAAGAAGACAAGCAAATTATCTCATAAAGAAAAGGAAGCCGGGACAATCTCATCATCACAAGACTGTCTAGTGATAAACGCATCAAAGCAGACCACACTTCATTTAACATCCTGCCATTATCAAAAGAAAAGTAAAAGAATTTTTTTGTATACCCGTCAAGGTTTGAATGATTTATAAATCAGCCCATGTGGCTCTAGTATTTTGTAAATAAGCCCTTACTTCTTCATTTCAATACCTTTCATGCCCCCAAATGGGTAACTACCATGAGATTTGTGTTGAACTTTTATAAAAATGACTGCTTTACCCTTACATCCATTAAACAAAAATGAGTATATTATTATTTACAAAAGACCATTATTTAATTTCAATTCCCAGCGGTCTCTTTCAATACACTTTTTAATGCACATGAAGCATACTCATGGATTTTGAGACTTTCATCAATCCACAGTGGGTCGTGCATGGATGGATCAATTATAACCAATTATAAGCACATACGCTCATTGTCACTGTGATCGATATGGATTTAAAAAAATAGGTCAGGTAATAGTAAAAATATAATTGCGTACAATTATTCTCTCCCACTAAATGTAATTATTAATGTTACAAGCTTTAGAGAAAAAGACAAGTCCAAGCTTTTGAATTTAAGCATATATGGATAAACAAGATGGCAAAAGTGTCATTCCACTCTAAAGACTTTTTGGTGGTTAGAATGCTACTGAGTTTGGGGACATGAAAGGTATTAAAATAAAAAAGAAGGGGCTTATTTACAAATGCTAAAACCATAGGGGCTTATTTACAGTTGTAGGAACATTAGCGGGGATATGCGAAAAAGCTCAAAGAAAAAACACACTTCAAGGAATCATTTATTAGACAAAACAATATAACAGTTTCATTCAAACAAGGAGAGTACGAACTTTGATATGTAAAGCCATCATGGGCCTAAATCTGGCCCGGGTACAAGTCTCTATAGGCAGGCTTGGGCATACTTTTAGGTCCAAAATAAAATTAGAACTCCACAATGGAGCTCACCTATAAAAAAAATCTAAACTACTCTAAATGAGAGCCACTTTTTTGTATGCTATATGGCCAAATCTTATCATTATATGAGTTGGTTGGACCATGAGATTTAGCATATGTATATAAACATAAATCTTATCAAGAGACACGCTTGTGTAAAAATAAAATTTGGCCACAACCTATAAATAAGATTTTTGTCATTTTGGGTCGTTTAAGTATGGATTCTCACTTGTCATGTTCTACTATAAGAGGTATCTCTCTTAGATTTCAACATATCAGTAGGTCCGCTAATGGCAAAGCGGATTGCCTAGCGAAGCAAGGGTTTGATAATCGATAATGCAATTTAAGTGCTCCCGTTATGTAAGGTGTTGTCATTTTCCGATTTATTTCTCTGAAAGCAGTAGACTCTCTTCTGGAGCATCCTTTGTTGTTACTTTCCTTTTTAATAAATAGAATTTACGGTTGCAAAAAAAAAAAAGAGCTACCTCTCAATATACACCTGCCCTGTATGTATAACCCCCCCCCGCCCGCTATGTCTTTATGTTGCATATATTATTAAGTAAATTTTGCATATGAAATGTCATTAGTGCAAGTGGTAGTAAGGAGTGACATTTTCCAAATGTCATGTGTCCAGATTTACAATAATACATTTAGTTTTTCATATTTTTTCAAAAATACTAAATAAACCCGACCTAACCCGTGACTGTATAAAACCGCTACGGGCAGTGCAAATACCAAGTGGGTCGGTTAGGGTATGCTAAACTCTTGACCCATATCTAACTTTACAATTGCTATTGAACTTTTCTGGAATTCTTCAGTGGAAGGCATGGATTTTGTAGCTGGGAAGGTGGCTGAAGCATGTGCTCAACACATGGGTTACATAAAGGATCTCAAAAGGAATTTTGAACAGCTCAATGTGGAAGCACAACTTTGTATAGCAAGAAGGAAGATATGGAACGTGAGATAAACAGAGACCGAATCCGCAAGAGGCCCAAAAGTGAATGTCAAGATTGGCTCAAGAGAGTGGACGAGGTTCACAATAAAGTAGACGCCATTAAAGAAGAATATTCTCAAGAAGCCGAGAGATGTCAAGCACGGTGGTTTCCAGATATTCAATCACATTGGGAGCTTGGTCAACGCATTATGGAGATAACAAATCAGATTTCAAAACTTACTGAAGAGAAGTTTGAGGGAGTTGTTGTTGTTGATGCGTTGCCACAAATTGTCGAAGCAAAGCCTGTTCTGACAATTGAAGAGGGAACATCAACAGAACGCACTCTAAAAAAGATATTAAATAATGTGAGAGATCCAAGAAAACATAAGATTGGTATATGGGGTATGGGTGGTGTTGGGAAGACAACTGTGATGAGACTTTTGAACAACCTAGAAGAAATAAAACAGATGTTTGAGATCGTCATTTGGGTTACTGTTTCAAAGGACTACAGGACAAGAGAGCTACAAACTGAAATTGCACAGCGGTTGTCTTTGAAATTATCATATAATGACTCTGATGAGAGAGTTGCAAGTATATTGTTTCAGACTTTGACAAATATGAAATTCTTGCTTCTTATTGATGATTTGTGGGCCAAAGTAGATTTGCATGATATCGGAGTCCCTTCTCCAAACCAAAAGGAAGGAAGGAAAGTTGTCTTGACAACTAGATATCGGGATGTTTGTCACAAGATGGGAACTGATGAAGAAATTAGGGTGGAGCCATTTTCTGAGAAGGAAGCTTGGAGTTTATTCTGTGAAAAAGTAGGTGAAGTAGCTAATTCTCCTAGTATTCAACTATTAGCGAGACATGTAGTTGATGAATGTGATGGTTTACCGCTGGCCATTGATGTGATAGGCGCATCTTTGAGAAAGGAGGACAATGTTCATGTATGGGAAAATGCAGTGCAGGAGTTGAGCTCTCCGGATACATCTGATATTTACGATATGGAAGAACAAGTGTTTAGACGCTTGAAATTCAGTTTTGACAGATTGGAGGATGATAATGTTAGGAACTGCTTTTTATATGCGGCATTATATCCAGAAGATTCTCAAATCATTATTTCTGAACTGATAAAGTATTGGAGGGCTGAAGGCCTCATCCATTCTGGATCGACTTTGGCAAGTGTTAGAAACAAAGGGCATGCTATAGTGAAACGTCTTATTGATGCATCACTTCTTTTAAAAAGTGATGAGGGTAATCGTTGTGTCAAGATGCATGATGTCATCAGAGATTTAGCATTAAGAATTACATCTCGAATGGAATCAGGTTGTAGATTCTTGGTGAGAGCTAAGAAAATGATACGAGAGCATCCAAAGAATGAGGAATGGGAGAATGTCAATAGGATGTCTTTGATGGAAAACGAAATAGGCAGTCTACCAGTGAGGCCAGATTGTCCTCAGCTCTTGACATTGTTGCTTCAATGGAATCAACAGTTGACAACAATTCCAGAAGCATTCTTTGATCAAATGCATGCTCTTCGAGTTTTGGATCTTTCTTTCACTGGCATAAAGTCGTTACCACATTCCATATGCCATTTGGTCAACCTTCGAGGACTTTATTTAAACAATTGTCGATCCTTAAAAACTCTTCCACCCGAAATAGGGAAACTCACAAGAATTGAGGTGCTTGATGCTCGAGGGACAAGTATTAATAGTTTGTCCACTGAAATTGGGCAACTAAGTGTTCTCAAAGTCTTGCATGTGACATTCTCAATGGAAAGAGGCGAGAATGAAGAGGATGTGAAGGTCTTTGGTGGAACAATATCAAGGCTTTCTCAATTGGAGCAGCTGATTGTAGACCTAGGATTCAGTGAAATAGATTTCAGTCGATATGGGGATACATGTGCAGAGGCAGTGATGGAAGAAGTGCGTTGCTTGAAAGGATTGACGAGTCTTGAATTTGGGTTTCCTAAGATTGAATATCTTGAGTGCTTCCTTCAACGAAGTTATCCATGGAAAAAGGAAATAATCACGACATTCTACTTTATTGTTGGACAGTACCAATATCGAGATAGACCTTCTTCATGGTTTTTGTATTCCCCAGAACAAGAAGAACCAATAAATCGAATGTTGACATTTTGTGGCTATGATGGCATCCCTAATGCCATTGTTGAGGTACTCAGACATGCCAATTCTTTTCTCTTACTTGGCCATAAAAGTGTTCACAGTCTCTGTGAATTTGGGATGCAAAACATGAGCGGACTAATCAGGTGTAAAATATATGAATGTGATGCAATGGGGATCGTAGTGGATGGAAATCAGCTGGTAGAAGCTGCATTACCCAAGTTAGACTACTTGTATATATCTCATATGCCAAATTTGAGAAGCATTTGGGCGGGGTCTTTTCCACCTGGGAGCCTCAATTGTTTGAGGAGTCTGGAGTTGTCCAAGTGTGAAAAGTTGAAAAATATTTTCTCATGCGAAATCATTCAGCAACTTTCCAACTTAAAATATCTGACCATTCATCTTGTTTTGCACTAGAAGAGGTAATCTCTAATGAGGAAATTGGCGTTGAATCTGATTGTGTTCTCCCTAAATTGAAATGGTTATTACTGGATGACCTACCTTCATTGGTTAGGATTTTGAAATTAGGTCATCATTTGCTAAATTGCTCTTCCCTTGAGGAGATTTCGGCATTTGAGTGTCCTAATCTAAAGAGACTCCCTATCAGCGTCAGTAAAGCACCAAAGCTCAAAAGGATCGGTTGGAAAAGAGAGTTGTGGAATGATTTGGAGTGGGATGACAATGACGTCAAATTGCAACTTGAACCTCTTTTGTCCCTTTGGCCCGGTAAATCCCAACCGCATCTATACAGGTAACTCTATTTACATGTAAATATTGGTTCGTGTATCTATTTACAGCAACTAGTGAAATTTCTTTTCCCTTATCTTAGAAATAAATCAAATTAAATAGAGTTATAGATAATTAGACTTACATATGAACTACTTGCAGGCAACTGAGTTTCGAGGATCCAAACAAGGCCCTTGTTCTCGTATTTGTCATGACAGTTTGGTGACATTTAAACATCTTTCCAAGGTATTTTTTTATTATCGACAAACAATGGAATAATTGAATGATCAAAATAGTTTCTTGTTTACATAATGTTGTAGTGATTAATGAGTTATTATTACTATTTTCTTTTTAATAATGGCCTTCAAGAAACTAAAGACCGAAAAAATAACAAGACACTAATAATGTTAACATAATATAATTAGTGGTAGAGGTGTTCAAAGGCAAAGGCAAGGCCAAGCTATGGTGCCCATATATGTTATGGATACAGTAGGCACCATGAATATGTTATGGATACATATATATGTTCCATATACATATATACAGATATATATGTGGGTAGCTGAATGATATTTGAAAAGCATACTATTGCATGCACAAAAACATGTTTAATTTTATAGTGGGGCCAAATCCTATCAAAGAAAAATTTAAAGATACATTAAATTTTAACAGGTTTGATCACCGGTAGGTGGGCTCCGTGGTGATCGAGTTCCAGTTCCACACATCCCACACACCGGAAGCGTGTATTACGTACCACTTAGGGGATCAGGATTTAAAAAAAAAAAAAAAAAAAAAAAACGGTGTTGGTTTCTTTTGATAGCAAGTGCAAACCAACTACTACTTTGCTCCGATAGTCTGATGTTTCTCCAGCCAGGCCCAACAAACCGTTGAGTCCATCATGAGGCCCATAATGGGGTCCAGTGGAATCTACTTGGACATTCAGTGTATTTGTCAATTCTCCACCATCCTATCTTGTCCTTTTTTTTTTTTTTGGGTAGAATCTCCCTATCTTCTTGATAGAATGGGTGTTTAGTTTTGATGAATGCTAAGGTTCCCAGGATTTGACATCCAAGTAAAGATTTATTTATAGCTTTTATTTTCTAACTTCTTTATGTGTGTTTAGTTTTGCTCTCTTTGGTGGTGTGCAGATTGTCATGTCAATGTAACACTACGTTTGATGACGATCTATTCTGCTACTTATGAAATCCTGTGTGTATAACTGAACTAATTGTGGATTCTGTAAACTGTATTCTAAAGATAGGCTATGCAAACCAATACCTTTAATATATCAATGTAAGGCTACATTTGAAGACGATCTATTCTGCTACTTATGAAATCCTGTGTGTATAATTGAACTAATTGTGGATTCTATAATTTTAAGTTTGATTCAGTGTGGAAATGGGGAAGGAGAGAGTGTATAAATCCAGGGAAGGGAGAAAAAATCATATATTTAATCCTTATTCCTTGGACTCTAGATATGGTGATTTATGCGAACAAAAGGGATCCGCACTAGGGTGGAAATTGCTCTGACTCTCCATCCAACCCATTTTTCAATCATTTGGTGAATTTCTTCTTGAAAAGGAAGAAAATGAACTGATTTTATTCGATATAGTGGATTTTGATTTCCTATGTGAATGATAGGAGTGTTGAATTCTTCTCCCTCGAAGAAATGAAAATCCATGGAGAGCAGAATCCTATTGCCGCACAAATGCACCCTAAAATCCTTGAATTTTGGTCTGCAGCATAATCGCAATACATGTCAAATATTGGTTTTGCATATAATGGTGAAAATGTAATCTAACAAACGTGCTCAAAGTGGTGATCCTCGCTTCTCCTTTTTTTTCTTTCCTACTTTCTTCAATTTTAGATTTTCCCATTATCTAATGTTACATTATCTCCAATAGTCCTGCAATTGATTCAGGAAGATATATGTATATAATACTCTCACCTCACCCAATTATGTAATCACCAACTTCATTAGATGATTTCCGTTCTATGACTTTTCTTCTTCCATTCTCAAATTTACAATCTATATAATAAGAGAGCTCAGTCTTTAAATCCTTAAATATTTTGGACCCTTGGATTTATGTACATAAATCCTAGGGATATTTTGGATTTAAGAGGGGAATGCAAAAATGGCAGCAAGTTAGAGTTATTTACAAGTATTATCATCTCTTCTTCATTTAAAAGAAAATGGGCTAAAAGTTGGAGAAATTTACAAGTTTTTGCCATCCCCATCAAAAGCGAAAAGAGTCAGCAAGTTTGAGTTATTTACAGTATTGCCATCCCTTCTTCATTTAAAAAAAAAAAGCACTACTTCATTGATGATGAGATGGGACCAAGATAAGAAGATGAGATGAGCAAATTGGGTGAAAGATTTCATGATTTAATTTTGTTAAGAATAAATGAATGAATGGAATTTTATCATTTGGCAATCAATTAGATTTTTTTTTTGGTGGAATCCATTTTATGGTTGGACTTGCTTTCGAGATGCATGGAACCTGCGTTTCGGTCGGTCTGAGTCATATCCAGGTCCGGTGGTGCGCCATGCCTTCAGACACGAGGAATTTCTAGTTATTATATATTATAGAGGCTGAGTTTGACCACATCGATTTTAATTTTGACTCTTAAATTTCTATTTTGACTTAATGTGAAGCCCACATAAATAAAAAGCTAATGATATGTGTATATATGTTGAAGTTCTTAACGCTCAACGTATCACTTCCTAATGCTTATATATAAATTCTTAAAAAAAAAATAAAAATTCTAGCATATATAAAGAAGCGGCAGAGAGGCATTGTATATAAATTCTCCAACAAAAATGTCAAAAGTGGTTATAGACCGGCATGGGCTTTAGCTTCATAGATGAAAGATCCAATTCGTGTCACTGGTGCTATAGAAGAAAACATGTGCCATATCATTCCTCTTATATGTATGTCTACAAAATATAAGGATTCCAATGATTCAAAATAGTAGTAGAAAAACTTAACAAGGCTGATGATTTGATTTTATTCTAAATGCGTTTGTTAACTTAGTGGACTTGGCCTTAGTTTTATCCATCCTATTTTCATATTTTTTCTAACGTTTATTACATTTATATTCTAATACTTATAATTGTTGCTTGCTTTTGTGTATTTTAATTATGTTTTGCAAGAAATCAATCTAGTGGTGGGCTCAGTAGAACTGAAATTGTGGATTTGAGAACTTTTAATCTCTTGTATGCTCTTAATTTCTACCAATTGTTTGAAGAAAATAATCACTAAATTACAAGCAATCTGTATTCTGGCTGGATTTTTGCCTTTCTGTCGCATAATTTAAGCACGGCACAAATATTGAACGGATTTAGTTTATATGTCCAGGCCCGGCCCAATCGCCCAAAGCATACTGGGCATGGAGTGGGCCCAGTCTGACCCAGCCGATGAGCACCCCTAGTGAACTGTGGGTGGGTGTCAACATGCATGTTCGTTTCACCACTTTGTTGGGTTCTGCTGTGTATGCAGTGTTCGAATCATTAAGGCCCAAAATATTTCCATCATTAGGGCGTTGCAACCTAATTCAATTTTGATCATTTGAGTGGGGCTCAGCCAAAATAATATAGAAAGATGATGCACAGTTTTGAAATGGTTTTAAATAGGGTATTTTATTGTTTAAAGAATCTCTCAAAATAAATTTTACTAGGTCAAGGGGGTTTTAGAACATCTTATCATAAGATTTTAAGACTTTTACCATGATTTCTTAGGGTGTAAAAGGGAAGGGATACATGCAATGAGTGGAAACTAAGGAGAGAGAGAGAAAAAAAAAAAGAAAAAGAAACCAACAATATATCTCTCTGCAAATATGAGTTGGTACTCAATAGTTATTTTCTTCACATGGTATAAAACCTGGAAAAACAGGAGTTAGCCCTCCAAAGTATTGGATTTTGATAAGAGTTTAGTTTTCGTCTTAAAAGCCTGAGCTTAGTTATCTGGGTGATGACAATTTCCTCAAAAAATTTACATCCACTAGTAAGGTTATTGCTTTGGTGCAATGGTAAAACTTTCGAGTGCCATGTGTGATAACACAGGTTTGAAAACTGCAAGCAGCCGCTTAGTGCAGATTAAATTGCCTAAAGAGTCTCACATGGTTTAAAATTAACTCGTGGAAGCAGGTTTCTAGGACCATTCATTCTTTGCATTAGATGGATGTAAAGGTTCGTTAAGGGTTGACGGTGGCAAGATTAAAATATTCATGGGTTCCCTCCTTATCCTCCCAACTCAGAGAAGTAAACAAGAAAGAAAAGGATGGCATGCTGTTGTCATATAAGGTATATAATCATTGATGTCTTCTTGTGCCTTTTGTAGAATGTAGGCATTAGTTATTTATGAAACTAATGCTAAAAACCATACAGACTTGACATAAAATTTTGCCCACTAACCAATTTCTTTCACTCATGTTGCAAATGAATATGCAAATGAATACTTTTGGCACATTGCCTATGGACAACAGCAAAACATGGTAGTAAAAAAGGCTGCCATGTTATGATTTTAGATCTGAAACTTTTTTTTTTTTTTTTTTTGGTGTTATGGTTTAGAATATAACTTCATTTTTGTTTTTAATATTGTGACCTCACTAGAAACCATTAATTGAAAATTTCTATCAGATTTGGAGCTTTAAAGTACTAGAGCTTCTGATTGGGCGGCAATGGTTGGTGATAAGTAAGAAGGCCTAACCGATCTTCCTTGTGTCTCTATGGTTGCATGATCAAGAGCATATAAAAGAGGCCAAGGATTCAAGGATTGGTACACCCTCTTCTTCATTAAATAAGGAAAAAAATACATGGAAGGCCTAAAGAGTAAGCCCATTTCTTAAGGCCCAATCCACGCTTCCACTTCAAAGTTCAAAGCCCATCCGCCATTTGGTTTTGGAATAAATGAATTGAGAAACAAACAGACCTCTGTGTGTGTTCTTTTAACCGGAGTAATTTTTGGTTGAACACTCCCAACTGTAACGGGAACACAGTTTTATTCAAGTGAATAATAGGAAAAAAAAAAGAAGAAAAAAACCTAAAATTTTTATTTGATGTGGTTGAAAGATTAAATAGAAGAGGCTATGTTTAAAAAGTCGATGACCTTGTGACTGTTCTTGTCTTATTTATTTATTGTTGTTGTTATCATTATTTCTGTTAATTATTATTATAATTTATTATTTATAATTCGAAGACTTTGGAAGATTTTATGATATTTTATCAAAGGGGCTGAAATTAAAGGAGAATGGGTGACAGTTATTAATTTTCTACCATTTCGGCTGAAATGGCCAAAAAAACTTGTTTCGGTCAAGTGGCTGAAACGAAATTTCACATAAAACTTTTCATTTTAAATTTCGGCCAATGTATGCCGAGATTTTGGCCCAAATAACATTTTACATAAATAAATATTTTTTTTATTTTAAAAAAAAAAATTTATACATAAATACTTTGTATATCTTATACTTTCCCAAAATGCAGTTCCAAGAAATTTTACTAGAATGGATTAAATCCATATTTATTGGTTTCTTTTTATTTTTCAATTTTATATTTTTCCAAAATGTAATTTTAAAAAGTTTCGTCGATATTCTGAATTAGTCGAAACTTTTCATTTTGGATGCTGGACCGAACTGGGGTCTGAAACGATATTGATAACTATGGGTGAAGATCAACGGATGGGTATTTAACAAAGTTCGTTTTATTTTATTTTTTCACAAAAATGGAAAATGAAGTCTCGATAATTGCTTCACTCCACTTCTAACATTCCTTGACGGTGACTCACAGGCTATTTATACTTTTATCTTTAAATACTCTTTATCTTTAATTTGATATTTTTATCTTTATATACTCTTACCTTTCCAACAATTTTTAGATATACTCTTTATCTTTCCCAAGAAAAAAAAACTTACGGGCAACATTACTATTTATATTTGCTTCTCTCCACTTCTACTTTACTATTGGTGTTGTAGGTGACGGACCCACTCCCGATGAGCCCGAGATTGAGGCGATCCAAGAGGATTAGTCAAACAAGTTTGATTAGCGGAGTGGAGGTGGAGATGATGTAATATGAGTAGATTTGACTAGGTACCTTGAAGGGCTAAGATGCAAGGATCACTATAAAAATTAGAAAATGATTTTTCCGTTTCTCTAATAAACAAATATTTAAAGAGAAAAGTAGTACATGTCAAACTCCATAATGCAGTAATAAAAAAAATAAAAATCAAAAGGTCATTTTAGAAAATAAAAGTAGCACTTTCCATTTTTCGAGAATAATTATAAAAGAGAACCTTTCGTTTTGTTGAATAAATTTTGAATCGTTTAAAGTAGCAGTACTTGAGACCCTTAGATAGATTTCATTTTGTACATCGCCTATGTTTTTGGGGACGGCTTGTTGTAATTGCAACTTACTTTCATGTGTTTTGCAACTTTAACTTTATGCATCGAATGGAAATGATACCTTGCTTATTTTACTGCTTATATATTGCTACTACCGTCTGTATTTACTTGTATATGAAAGAGACGCTTTCTGAAGTGTATGTTTATACCTATAGAGGAAATGTCAGAGACTTCAATCCACATGGGGCCATGTTGATCGATAGTGTGTATAAAATGTTTGGAAACTTTTAATTGACCCCATAATTTAACTAATTCGCCTTACAGACTTTCCTATCACTACATAAAAAACGGGAAATTGGAACGGATTACCGTTCATAATTCGTGTATTCCTAATCCGTTCATCCGTTCCTAAACCGTTCCTAATCCGTTAATCCGTTCCCAAAATAAAAAATTGAAACTGATGAACGGATTAGAAACACACGGATTAGGAACGATAATCCGTTCAAATTTTTCATTTTTGATGTAGTGCATTGCTTTAGAATCCGGTCTGGGCGTTATAACTTTGGTGGTAAGAGGGAGGGCTTGTGCATAAATATCTCCTTAATTTTTCTGCAGGGGTACAGTATACATGTGAGAGAGAAGATTCCTTAAACTTTACTTCAGCTCACAGCCCAACACATTTTAACGAAAATATATACATGTTGGATGCCGTAAACGTTGTCATTAACATCAAATCCTTCTCGCAGTTATGTTGGGTCTACTACACAAATTTTATTTCTCCATTTCGATTTAATTTAACTTTATTTTTGCTTCACCCCTAAAAATAGACAGGCCTTAGCTTTATGTAGTGCCTTTACATATTAATCTAATTCATTTACTCGTTCTTTCTGAGTCACTTCATAAACAGTCGTCGACGTCTTGCAAACCTTTCCCATTACTTCCTTTTAGCTCTAAGTTGACTGTATCCCATATATGCCATCACTCAGATCCAATTCCAAATCTCTCTCACAAGCGGTGGTAAAAACAGCAATCAGGATCGAAGTTCTTAGTACCTCATCTTTGCTATATTCTGATCAGGTATATATGTACCATGTTTATTAATTTTCCTATTTCCCCCCATGATGAAGGTTTAGGGTTCGAGATCTCTAGATTGGTCCACTCAATCAATCAAACCACTGGTGTGCAAAAAATAATAATCTACGTAGCGGAAATAAAATCACAAGCACACACCACAAGGACACCAAATTTAAGGTGGAAAACCCTAACTGGGTAAAAAACCACCGATCCGTACTGGATCTAATCAAACACTATGAATCTCGTAATTACAAGAAACTCAGATTTCTTCCCTAGATATCCCCTATCTAAAGACTGAAGTTACCTTGTGTCGCATCACGCTTCAACGACATCACACCGTTGATTGCAACAGATCCAACGCTTGACTCCTCAAATCTTCTACGCAAGAAGATGATCTTCTACAAGGGATGCAGAAGAAACTTGTCTCTCTAGAGTACTTGGCAGCACAACTCTTCAAAAATCTCTAGAGAAAATTTCTCTCAATTTGATCACAAATTCAGAAATTGAGAGATGATCTGTGTCCTGTCTCTTCTTTTTTGGGTTGTGAGAAAACACCCAATATATAGCCCAAAATTCATGCTTAAGACTCCTTGTAATTATCCACTTAGAAAAGAAGTCCATCTCAAACACTTCATAAGAGTCCGGAATCAACTGGGCTCCCTGCGCTACCCTCGCTATAGCGAGGCATGATTCTGCCAGCAACGATTTTTGCAACTCTGCAGCCTTTGTCAGTAGCCTTTGTTGACTTTCTTCTTTCTTTTGAGGACTGACAACACTTTTATTCTAACAATCTCCCCCTTTTGGCAATTCGTGGACAAATCTCCTAGATTAATACAATAAGATCTACCCAAAAAAAAAATAACCAAAATACAATGAATTTTTAAAACAAAAAAATCAACACTGTAGATCTTGAATTGCCTTAGCTTGTAGAACTCTTCTGGGCTTTATACTTCTCCCCCTGAATTTGTCCATAATTGACAAACAAAAAATCATCATGCAGCTTCTATCAATCTTGATGCAGTAGCTCCCCCTCGATTTTGACTCCCCCTCAATATGATCTTCGTATCAGCACTGGGGATGTGGACTTGACCTCCTTGATCAGGGCTTTTTATGATTAGCCACCCACACTTTTGTAGTTTGAACTTTTAGCATAGTGTGAGTAAACCCCTTAGGCAAATCAGATTTTCTAACCCAAATTGGAGTAGTCTTGGGTGGAGAAAAATTCTTCCGCCATTGCTTGGTCTTTGGTAGACTTTGCAGCTTCTTGCAATGGGGACGAATGTGTCCTTTCTCTCCACAATGGTGACAAGTGGATGTGCGTGCAATGCGAGATACATTCTTTTTCTTGAAACTACTCGACACATTATTTGAAAGTGCAGTATGTGGAGTAGCATGTGCAACACTTGAAACAAAAATTGTTTTACCTTTATTTTTTGAAGTGGATGCACCATGATCATAACCGAGACCGCTTCTGTCAAACTGAGACTTCTGACTACACAAGATATTTGTAAGAGTCTTCGAACCAGTGTTCATCTTGTTTAGTGAAGCTTGTTTCACTTCTAACTCAGACAGAGTGATCTTCAGTCGTCCTTGCAAATCTTCTTTTTCAGATTTCACAATCACTATCTCTTTCTTCGGATTCACTATCTCTTGTTCAGCCTTTTCAAGTTTTTGACTCTCAGTGGTCAAATTTTCATCCGTGCAGATCTTCTGACTTTCCAAGAGATGAACCTTTTCAAGTGCTTGCTCTAATTCATTTTTCAATGCAAAAGTTTCTTCTTGAGCAGCTTTAAACTTGATAGAGATCTTGTAGCCATACTTGGACATCTTAACACAATCAGCATATGTTTTATGATACAATGCTTCAAAATCTTTCTCTTGATCTGACATCTCATCAGCATGATCTTCATCAGTATCATTGTCAGATAGAGAATTAACCATGAAAGCCACAAACTTGCCATTCACAGTTTCAGAAGTTTCAATTGAAGGATCTTGTTCTTCTTCTGATGACTGTTCCTCCCAAGTTGTGTTGAGAGCATTTCTCATTGCACCATTTTTCTTGTTGGCACACTCACTAGCATAGTGACCATAGCCATGGCACTCAAAACACTTAGTTCCTTTTGCAGAATTCTTTTTCGCAAAATTAGAACTCTTCCACTTGACTTGTTTTGACTTTATGTACTCCTTGAAGCAATTGAACATTTCAACCAAATCATCTTCAGCCTCAGAGTCAGAATCAGAAGCAATTTTCTTTTCAGGCTTCTTTCTTGATTCTGAGTTGGCTTTCAAAGAAACTACTGCGGCTTCGGCGGCTCCACCAGGTCGATCACCGTCTCTAATGAGCCAGCAGTACCGGCCGCGACCACAGCTTTATCTGACGCCTCACCAGTAGCAGGGGCAGAAGAGGCCTCGCCCTGGGGCACGGCCGGGGCATCGCTGGAAGCCGGGGCAGCTGGGGCAGCATCCGAGGCAGGGTCAGGTACGGGAGCGTCGACTGGGGCGCTTTTGCCCAAAGGAGCAGAGCTTGGCTCGGGGACTGGCTCCGAGTACTTCGGTAGGTTCCGATAGACCGGGTGGTCTTCGGGAACCCCCGCACGCCTCAGTGCGGCTAAGCACCCTTCCTCGAACAAGATGGAGGTAATTTCCTCCACCTGCCTCTCGTATTCTTCGGTGGCCTGGTCCACCCCCCTCTAGAAAGAGGATTGCGCCTCGGACAGCAGGGAAGCCTTTTCTTTCTTCAGCTCGGCGTTCCCCGATTTCAGCTTCTCAATCTCGGCACGACCAGCCAGCACCTCGCCACGCAGCCTCGTCGCCTCAGCCGCCGATTCAGACCTCGATTTGGTCAATTCCGACTCCAGCTCGGCAACCCTCTTGGTCCTCGTCCAGATATCACCTTTCAGCTGATGAGTCTGCGACGTGAGGTCAGTAACACTGACCAAGGTTGCCTCCAGCCGTGTGGTCGTCTCGGCGCTGCTCTTCCTTAGCTCTTCCAGTTCTTTCTTCAACCTCTCCCTCTCAGACTCCAGCTGGGTGACCTTGGCGACATTCCGATCACTCCTTTCCATTACTGACAGGAGCCTCTGCACATTCTGCGAAAGGGAAAGATGGGTCAAACAACAGCAGCCGGACTGAAGCACTTGAAGAAGAGCGTAGAAGATACTTACCAGAAGATTAGCCTGGATCGCCGAGGCCATCAGGCTATCGACGTCGTACCGCGCGTGCATTTCCATGTCACGCGGCAGGGCGCAAGCTTTCGCGAGGGCTCCAATGACATCACTATTCCCTATCAGCCGGTCCTCGACGTTTAGGGGCTTCCCGGGCTGCGTCTCCATCTTGGGCCGCCATGCCGCCGGGGCAGTACGAGGTCCGGAAGCCGATCCGGACCCTTGCCCCACCAAGACGGCGAGCTCGCGGGTCGCCCCGCCAGCCGCCTTGCTGACCGGCGCGCTCTTTTCAGCCGGAGCCTTACCTCCAGGGGCTCGCGCAGGGGTCTTGCCCTTCGGAGGCTGTTCAGCCCCCGAGTCCTTCTCGCCCGCCTTGGACCTCTTCCGGGGTGGGGACCCCTCCCGCAGACGATCCGGCGAGCGTCGCCGCGCTCCCTCGCTCGGTTTAAGGGCAGGAGTAGAAGTGGCGCCAGCGCCCCCCGAGCCCGAAGCCAAGCGGGTGCTGGCGGACGAAGGTGTCGAAGAAGAAGATCTCTGCCTAAACTTGGCGGCCAGATCTTTGGTACCAGGTACTCTTGAGCCTCCCTCCATTCTTCGATCCCGGTCAGATGAATAGGCGTCTATTATCTCCCTCAAGTTCGGCGACCCCGAGCTGGAAGACGTGGATGCCTCAACGCCAGACGCAGCTCGGCTCGCGGTAAGATCAGCTAAAGGGACCCCGGTAGGCACCGCCAAGGTGACACGTGGGCAATCAGGGTGCAGCTCGTCCTCAGAAGTTGTTCCTATCCTCATGTAATGGCCGCGGTACCTCGGCGTGTACCCTAACAGCTTCCAGGCCGATCTGGTCTCGTGCCCTTTATATCTCTCGACCTTCTTGTGGTCGTCGACGTTCTTTTTCCAGCCCTCGCTCACAGCCCGGCGTCGCCTAGCGTGCAGTTCTGCGCACAAACAGCAAAGAATGTCAGCTCGGCGATACAGTAGCAGAGTGAAATAAACAGGGAAAAGAAGCAGTATTTACTTGGGACGGCCCTGGGATGACGAGGGACCATCAGCCTCCTGCTCTCACCGGCGCCGAATTCCCAGTCCCCAGACACGCAGAAAAGGTCTTCCTCGGCGTTCTTACTGGAATCCTCCAGGGCCAGGACGAAGCCTATTCGACGCTGCTTCACCCGGAGGTAGTAATTACCTTCCCCGGCCTTGCAAATGTCATATACATCCTCGATGTCATGAACACCCAGGTCAGTCCCCAGAATCTCGTTCAGTTTCGCCGTGCCCATAATGACTTTGAAGCCATTGGGCATCAACTGGCACGGGGTAATCGACCACATGCTAAGGCAGGCCCTAAGGAGGGGGTGCAGAGGAAATCTAACCCCGCCTTCGATCATAGAGATCAGAGGAAACGGCATCCAGCCGCAGGACCAACCACCCGTGGCGTGGTCAGAAGGGTCCGCTGGCCTAAGGCGAACCCCCCTTGGGATGTTGTAAGCCGCCCTAAACCTAGCCATGCCCTCTTCTGTATCTAATCGAAATCTAGGGTTCCCCATGACTAAAAGAAGGAGGCGGCAGAAAGGCACCCTAGAGGTGAGGAAGCCCTAAAAACCAGACAGGGACACGGAGTTACTTATAGAAACAGAGGGGCGAGTCAAGAACGAATCTGGGCGCGTCCTACAGGCGTCCTCACCAGAGAAATCTCGAAGAACAGAAGCGGAAATCGGAAGCAGGGGCGAAGGAAATCATAAAGAAGAAAGAAGGAAGGCGACCCTATTTATGGAGAGGAAACCCTCTTTGGGCGCCACTTTCGAATTTGAAGAGACGGATTTCGTGATCCGAGCCTGTCCCATCAATAAGACAGCGCAATCAGTGAAGGGGCTACACGTGTGGCCGCCGGTTCGCTTCCCAGAACGGGCAAGACAGAGCATTTATTGCCTCAGGAAGGTTGAAGCGACACCAGGCAATGATCGCCGCTTTACCGGACAGGTTCTCTAGCTTTCGACCACTAAAGGCTAGGACGCTTGAGAGGTCAAAAGCTAAGGGGCAATTGTGTGGGGAGATTCCCAAAGCTCCAGGATTACGCTAATCACAGCCATCAAATGGGATTAAGCATCCTCACGTGCCGTCCGCATGCTAACCACGTGGCCTCAGACTCACCTCGGCTACCAGGATAGAGGCCTCAGCCGAAGTCAGGCGGATCTCGGCCGATAGCGCCGAGCTCGGCTATCCAGATGCCCGCCTCGGCTGAGAAGTCCACCTCGGCGGGAGATGTCGGGACGGAAGCTAAAGCAAAAAGATAATCTCCACTCGCGCCCATCACCCCCCACGCCATCAGACACGTGGGGATATGGGGGCGCGGGCCAGTGAGACAGATGCGACATCCAGCCGTCCACAATCTTCGCCGGATCACTGACAGTGCGACATCCAGCAGCTGAAGCCAAATCAGGGCGAGGCCCGAGGGTGGATCCGATGGTACCTCTACCGCCAAAGGCGCCCAACACGATCTGGCCCAACATGACATGCATTTAATGCGATGTGGGCTGATCCGACCAGCATTAAATGCAAAGTGGGCTGGAATGGACCGCATTGATTACTCTGTGGGCTGATGGTGACTTCCCTATCAAGTCACGGGACCCACGCCAGAATATCGTCCAAAGATATCACCCAACGTCTATAAATAGATCCTCATTTCACATGCAAGGTACGCACAATCCACATCTGAGAGCTGTTACTCTGCCTCTCTTCTTCATCTCCTTCCTTTGTTCCAGTTCCTTCACTGACTTAGGCATTGGAGAGCCTTGCGCCGCCCAGGCCAGGGTCCTCTGACCGTTTGCTCTTCCCTTTCAGGCTTTCAGGCGGCACGTCATCTTCTTTACCTTGGATAAGTCCTCTAAGGCACCCCGATTATTGTGGGTCATTATTTTTCTGCACCTACAATAACCAATTATATGCACATACGCTCATTGTCATTGTGATCGATATGGATTTAATGAAATAGGCCATGTATTGGTAAAAATAGATTTACGTACAATTATTCTCTCCCACTAAATGTAATTATTAATGTTACAAGCTTTAGAGAAAAAACAAGTCCAACCTTTTGAATTTAAGCATATAGGGATAAAGAAATGGGCAAAAGTGTCATTCCACTCTAAAGACTTTTTGGTGGTTAGAAGGCTACTGAGTTTGGGGACATGAAAGGTATTAAAATGAAAACGAAGCGGCTTATTTACAAATGCTAAAATCATAGATGCCTATTTACAAGTTGTAGGAACATTAGCGGGGTATATGCAAAAAGCTCAAAGAAAAAACACACTTCAAGGAATCATTTATTAGACAAAACAATATAACAGTTTCATTCAAACAAGGAGAGTACGAACTTTGATATGTAAAGCCGTCATGGGCTTAGGCCTGGGTACAAGTCTCTATAGGCAGGCTTGGGCATACTTTTAGGTCCAAAACAAAATTAGAACTCCACAATGGAGCTCACCTATAAAAAAAATCTAAACTACTCTAAATGAGAGCCACTTTTTTGTATGTTATATGGCCAAATCTTATCATTATATGAGTTGGTTGGACCATGAGATTTAGCATCTGTATATAAACATAAATCTTATCAAGAGACACGCTTGTGTAAAAGTAAAATCTGGCCACAACCTATAAATAGGATTTTTGTCATTTTGAGTCGTTTAAGTATGGATTCTCACTTGTCATGTTCTACTATAAGAGGTATCTCTCTTAGATTTCAACATATCAGTAGGTCCGCTAATGGCAAAGCGGATTGCCTAGCGAAGCAAGGGGTTGATGATCGATAATGCAATTTAAGTGCTCCCGTTATGTAAGGTGTTGTCATTTTCCGATTTACTTCTCTGAATGCAGTAGACTCTCTTCTGGAGCATCCTTTGTTGTTACTTCCTTTTTAATAAATAGAATTTACGGTTGCCAAAAAAAAAAAGAGGTACCTCTCAATATAAACCCGCCCTGTATGTATAACCCCCCGCCCGCTATGTCTTTATGTTGCATATATTATTAAGTAAATTTTGCATATGAAATGTCATTAGTGCAAGTGGTAGTAAGGAGTGACATTTTCCAAAATGTCATGTGTCCAGATTTACAATAATACATTTAGTTTTCATATTTTTCAAAAATACTAAATAAACCCGACCCAACCTGTGACTATATAAAACCCGCCACGGGCAGTGCAAATACCAAGTGGGTCGGTTAGGGTATGCTAAACTCTTAACCCATAGCTAACTTTACAATTGCTATTGAACTTTTCTGGAATTCTTCAGTGGAAGGCATGGATTTTGTAGCTGGGAAGGTGGCTGAAGCATGTGCTCAACACATGGGTTACATAAAGGATCTCAAAAGGAATCTTGAACAGCTCAATGAGGAAGCAACAACTTTGTATAGCAAGAAGGAAGATATGAAACGTGAGATAAACAGAGACCGAATCCGCAAAAGGGCCAAAAGTGAATGTCAAGATTGGCTCAAGAGAGTGGACGAGGTTCACAATAAAGTAGGCGCCATTAAAGAAGAATATTCTCAAGAAGCCGAGAAATATAAACTACTTGCAGGCAACTGTGTTCCGAGGAAAAATCTCTCAAAATAAATTTTACTAGGTCAAGGGGTTTTTAGAACATCTTATCAAAAGATTTTAAGACTTTTACCATGATCTCTCAGGGTGTAAAAAGGAAGGGATACATGCAATGAGTGGAACTAAGGCCAGTGATCAAAGCGCAGGATGCGCAGTATTGATTAGAGGCTATGAGAGATGAGATAGAATCAATTGAAAAGAAATCAATTGAAAAGAACCAAGTATGGCAATTAGTTGATCTTCCAAAAGATCGAAAAGTCATTAGATGTAAATAGGTTCTTAGAAAGAAACTAAAGTCGGATGGATCCTTAGATAAATATAAAGCACGACTAGTAATTAAGGGATTCATACAAGTGGAAGGAATAGATTACGAGGAGACATTTTAGGAGAGAAAAGAAAGAAACCAACAATATATCTCTCTGCAAATATGAGTTGGTACTCAATAGTTATCTTTCTTCACATGATATAAAACCTGGAAAAATAGGAGTTAGAAGTCTTGGATTTTGATAGAGTTTATTTTTCGTCTTAAAAGCCTGAGCTCGGTTATCTGGGTGATGACAATTTCCTCCAAAAATTTAGATCCACTAGTAGGGTTGTTGCTTTGGTGTAATGGTAAACCTCTCGGGTGCCATGTGTGATAATACAGATTCGAGAATTGCGAGCAGTTACTTTGTGAAAAATAGCCAAATGTTTGATCCGTCTCTAGCCTGCACCTTCACATAACCCTACTTCGACGGGACCTGCATTGAGTAGAGGTATAACGGTTCGGTTAACCGTATGTTTGGGGAACACCGTTAACCGAACCGTATTTTATGATTTTCGATTTGTAAAAACCATACCCTAAAAATTCATTAAAAAATTAAACCGCGGTTAACCGTATTAGACGGTTCGGTTACAATTAGTTGTCATTTAAAACACATATTTTTTTTTCAGAATGCAAAATACATGTTCAAAAGTAAAAACCAAATATCCTAGATAACAAATTACATAATTGCAAAATACTAAAGTAGCATTAAAACGTTCACATTTTATACTTTTGATATAACCCCTAGTCTTATCTTATCCACTCAAAGAAGGCTTTACTTTACTCCGTCTTACTTAGTGAAGTGGCCAAACAAGGGAGATGGGATTTGTTTGGCCAAGCCGGCCCTCTTTGAGGCCAACTAATCTTGGCGCGGCTCCCATTGATTTTGATCCTAAAACTCACCGACAAACTTTAAATTACTTCAGCTGCCGGCTGAATCACAGCCAAACGCGTTAGAAGGAAAATATAGTGCCATTACTTTTTAATAATTTAATCACTAATGCTGAACTCTGATCATTTACTTGTTCTTTCTGAGTCTCTTCATAAGCAGAGGTCAACACAAGTCTTGCAAACCTTTCCCAGTTGCTTCCTTCTAGCTCTAGCTTGACTGTATCTCATATATGCCATAACTCAGATTCGATTCATAATATCTCTCACAAGCGGTTTGGGAAAACAGCAATCCGAAGCAAAGTTCTGAGTACCTCCACTTTGCTAAATTCTGATCAGGTATGTACCATATTTCTAAATTTTCCTATTTCGTTACAGCCCATGAGAACTCAGTTTCTTTCTCTTTCTATTTTGTAGTACATGTATGAGGAATATGCAGTTCTTTATTCTCCTTTGTGTTTGAAAAATAGGATATTTGTTCTTAAGCTTGTTTCTTGATTGTCCCAAATCTGTAACTCAGCTAATAGGATATTTTCAAATTCAAAGTGCTGATTGATGTCATCTATTTCAGTTTCTTGGACATAAGATTAGAGAGACATATTTTCCAACTTCAACGTGTAAGAGAAATCTAATTGGATTTTAATAAACCCATCATTTTAAAATACCCTTTGAGTTTTTAACAACCATCCAAAGTGTAATATTTTAAGAAGTGAAATCGCTATAATTAAAACCCTCTGGGCTGGCACCCTTCTAGTCATCTTAACTTTAGAAGATCAAAATGAAAATGCAACAATGAAAGTAAAGTAGACAAGCAAATTATCTCATAAAAGAAAAGCAAGCCGGGACAACTTCACAAGACTTTTGTCATGATAAACACATCAAAGCAAGCCACACATAAAACCTTACTGTTTTTTTTTTTTTTTTTTTTTTGGTTTTAGCCCCTAAGCCGGAGCTTAGGTTTTTCAACTGCCAGTACCAAAAGAAAAGAGAAACCGCACTTCGATGAAGACAAAACAACATAACTGGACATGCAAACAATGAGAACGAGAGATTTCAAATGTAAAGCTGTCATGGGCCTAAATCAGGCCCCGGTACAGGTCTCTATCGGCAGGCTTCGGCAAACTTTTTGGTCAAACTGGACCAAGGTGGCCTCAAACGTTAACAGGCCAGTTTTGGGCCTAGGGTCTTACATCCATATATATATATATATATAAATATAATGCTCACTTTCTCATCCACCAAGAAATCATAACTTAGTCAACAAGAAAGTCACGGTATAACTACCAAAATACTCAAGACCCTGAACTCACTTGATCTGGACCCACTTGGCTAACAATCTTCCCTTCCATACCATGGGGAAGACACCTGTAAGCCCTCGTCACTAGGAGCTCAGTCTTGCCAACTCTGGACACAGCTCCGACTTTCCATTGAACACGGCCTTTGTCATCATGTCCAAGGAATTCTTGTCAATATGAATCTTCTCCAAGTTCATGAGATTCTTGTCAATGACATCACGAATCCAATGATTTCTCACATCTACGTGGTTCACGCGCGCATGATATGTAGCATTCTTGTTGAGATCCATAGCACTCTGACTACCACAATAGATTACATACTCTTCTTTTTTCAAACCCAGTTCTCGAAGAAAAATCTTCAACCAAAGGATCTCCTTCCCTAGTTCGTTAGCAGCTATGTATTCTGTTTAAATTGTAGACAATGTTGTAGACTTTTGCAACTTATATTGGCAGGAATAGCTCCCATGCAAAAGTAAAATAGTACCCCGAAGTCAACAACCGACGATCAAGATCGCCTGTAAAATCAGCATTTGTAAAACCTTCTGCCACTGGTTTTGAGCATCTGAAACACAAGCACAACTTGCACGTATGCATTTTTCTTCTTCAAAGAACTCATCTCATCTTGTATGGCTTTCATCCACTCATCTTTATCTTCATGAGCCTTTGCTTCTGACTTCCCTTCATCAGTAAGCAAAATATAATCAGCTGTAAGATACTTTGTTGATGGTTAATACTCTCGAGTAGACCTCCTAACCTGAGGTTCTGTGGTTTCCGACTGAGGAGTCCACTCCCCCTGCTCAACACTCTATTCACTTGGTAACACATGTTCCTCACAACGATCTAGATCATCTTGTCCACCTTCTCCACTTGTAGTCTGCACTTATGAAGGAATTGGTGTGAGATCAACTACTCCATCAACTTCTTTAGACTTTTTAGTACTCTCAACATCACCTAAGAACTGGTCTTCATGAAAAATCGCATCGTTACTTCTGATAATTCTTCTCTTCTCTAGATCCCAAAATCTATAGCCAACAACATCTCCACCATAGCCAATAAAGATGCAACATATTACCTTATCATCCAGTTTCAAGCGATGATCCTTTAGTACATGTGCACAAGCCTTGCACCCAAACACCTTAAAATGAGAATATGAAGCATCTTTACCTATCCATATCCTCTCTGGAAGTTCAAAATCGGAAGGAATTGAGGAGACCTGTTAACTAGGTAACCGGCAGTCATAACGGCTTCACCCTAAAATCGCAGTCTTAATCGTGCCACTCTCATCATGTATCTCATTCTTTCAAGAATAGTGCGATTCATTTTCTCTGCCACACCGTTGTGCTGTGGAGTACCAAGAATTGTCTTTTCATGTCGAATACCATGCTTCAAGCAATAGCCTTTAAACTGCTTGGATGTGTACTCACCACCATTATCCATGAAGAGACACTTTCAAGAGTTTTCTTATTTCTCTTTCAACCATGACATGAAACTACCGAAATATCTGGGAACACCAGGGTCCTTTGATTTCAACACATAAACCTAGACTTTCATGCATGCATCGTCAATAAACGTGAAAAAAAAACTTATTGCCATCCAAAGACCCTACGTCCATAGGACCACAAACATAAGAATATATCAAGTCCAACACATTAGATTTCAACGTTGATGTTTTAGAGAAAGAAACAATGTGTTATTTCCCAAACAAACAATAATCATAAGGGTCAAGGGATGTACTTTTGTAGTAATGAGCCAGCTCCTTCTTTGCCAATGATTGCAATCCTTTCTAACTCATATCACCTTGTCTCTTGTTGAAAAAAATCGGAGAGGACCTATCGTTAATAGCATTCAACACACCTTTACACAACTTCACATGTGTCTTGTAGAGCATATTATATACCTCTCCTCTCGTAATAACAATAGACTCTCTAGTGACCTTCCACTTGCCATTTCCGAAGTGACTCTATAACTTGCACGGTCCAATGAAGTCTATAGAATATTAGGAGATATCGCACATCTTTTAGCATCATTGTGCAACCAACATCGGTTTGACTGCTGACATCACCAATCACAACAATCTTCGAATGACACGTGTTACCCATTTTCACAGTACCAAAGTCCCATGCTTTGTACGTCGTGAGTAACTCCCTACAAGGACTCGCATGGTAGGATGACGCTATGTCAACAATCCACTCAACTTGATCATCTGCAACACTAAAACACTCTTCATCTTCATTGGCCAATATCATTACTTCGTTATTCAAAGTAGCTGTAGTGTTAGTGTCATTGTTCTTCTCATTGTTTGCTTTCTGTTCCTTCAAGACAAGATAATTCTTCTTGATGTGGCCCTCCTTGCCACAGTGAAAGCATTTCCCAAACTTTTTCCTACTTCGCGGCCCACCTCTAGACCTGCCACGACCGCCCTTTGGTCCCTCACTCTTACTCCTCCCCCTTTTCTCAATGACAGAGGCATGTGCATTATCTGTCCTTGTTGTTTTTCTTCTTGTTTCTTCATTCAACAAATTGTTGGTAACCTGCCTCATAGATAACACACCATCTGGAGTAGAGTTACTCACAGAAACAACTAACAGTTCCCATGTATCTTGTAAAGAACTTAGAAGCCACAATGATTATATCTCATCTTCAAAAAGCATCTTCATTGCGGCTAACTCATTCACAATACTTTGGAATTCATTTATGTTATCTTCAATTTTACAACGCTCGTTGAATTTCATATTCACAAGCTTTCTAATCAAAACAGTTTTGTTCACAGTAGTCTTTTTCTCATATCTTGATTCTAACTTTTTCCAAAGGGTACACACATTGGTTTCATTAGACACCTGGTGGATTATGTTGTTGTTCACCCACTGGATGTGACCAATAACCTTCCTATGCATTTTATTTCAATTTGCATCAGAGATATCTTTTGGTCGGGGTTCATCTCCTTCGATGGGATCATAGAGGTGCTTACAATAGAGAATATCTTCTATCTTAGGTTTTCAAATCAACCAATTGGTATGGTTATGTTCACAATGTTATTCACCATCAAAATTAAATAATCAAGAAAAAACAAACAACTTCCACTAACCTTAATTTATGCACCGCTTTGTAGATATCATCACCACGAGCATGCTGGAAGAAACGGATCTGAAATCCAACTTCGAATGGCTCCGATATCGCATAAATATTTCTCTGCGTTCCGATTAGTCAAACTCTCTTGTTGACCGCTAAACTGCCAATCTCCTTCCACAACTGTGTAAATCCGCTCGCAACGAGTCCCAGGTGCAAATGGATCTCTGATGGAACACCGACTGATCAAGATATCGTGGAAAGAAGCTTGACAGGTTGATGTGGTCAAACCCTTGTTAGACCGTACGAATGCTAACGTTAGTCATTGACATCACCTGCTGACGCCAGCATGCTGGCTTTGTTTTACAGGTCAGGCTGACCCGACCTAAACCCAAACTGACCTGGCCTATAAAACCCAAGCCTGACCTCCTCCTCCTCTCTCCTGTTCTACGATAGAACATAGAACCACGATGTCTCTGCTTCTTCCCCGGCCACGGCGAAGGCAGCGACGACGCACAGTGACCCTCCTTCGGCGACGGCGACGGCGACGGCGACGACAGCAGGGTCTTCTGCGACGACTGACTGGACCAGATCCTCTGTTTTGCTGAAACTCAACCGAGACAGTAAACAAAGGGCCTGTCTTCTACTCTGATGCAAATCTTCTCCGGTCACGTCGTGGGCAACAACACTGAAAGCAAATGATGATCCTCCTATTTTCTGTTCTCCATTCGGTTTTCTACAACATTTGCAAATCGAGTGCAACAGAAGACCAAGAACCCCCTTCCGCTCTTCCTCGAGCCCAGCATCATATCTAAGCACAACCGGTCGATTCCTTTATGAATTCCAGTGACGATATGCTATTCATGATTCATGTGGTCCACCGGAGATTACAGTCCGATCCCTTCTTTCTCTCTGTTTACCGTGCGGCGAGATCAAGAAACCCGGACGATCTCTTCTCCAGGACCCAAACCAATCTCGGTCGTCCATTGCGCACAAAATCCTGAACCCTAAGAAACCCCTGGCTCTAGCTCTGATACCACTTAAAGTTGGCAAGTGTGTGGAAGCGTGAATCATCGTGATTGAACCATCAATCAAATCATACAATAAAGACAAAATCACACAGGTTCGGTAAACTTGACTTTCTTTTTGGTTCATGCAAATAGGTTACACATTACATCCATATGCATAAACCCCACCATAAACCTATCTTAGTGAAGAAAAAAATCCAAGTACAATTAATAGAATACCCATGATCCTGAACAGTATAGTGGTAGAATAAACTGCTTTGGGAGGTAGTAACAAAATTTGGAGAATCTCCTTTTGAAGATGAACTGCTCGGAACATGTGTTATGTGTAGGTGAGGGGAAGAAGAGGTGGAAGCAATTAAAACACATTCACAGTTTGGAGAACTCATGACTTGTTGCAAAGGTGGATTTGGAATGGCTGACAGAGGTGGAGGCAGACTAGGAAGTGTTGGAGGGATTAGTGTGAGTGCTGATGATCTTGAAGAGGAAACTTTGGGAGATTTAAAAAATGATGGAAGGAGTTTTTTCACATTTTGCTCTTGGAATTCTTGATGTTAAGCAAATACTGACTCATGGCTGGAAGTCCTTGGAGAAACTCTGTGTTGTCCAAGGAAGGTGCTAATGACTCAATATTATAAATGCCATAAACCAGATAGAAGCGAGATACCATAGTATCTAAGAAATTATAAATGCAGTGAGAGGCAACAGTTGCATTGATACTATTTGGTAACATTTGCACATCTTTGATTTGAACACAAGTAATAAAAAGTGATGGTAGATGAGGGTCATTAAGAGAAAGGGTAAAATTTGGTTGGACCACATACAAACCATCTTTGCTCAATAATCCTTTGAACTGATAAGAGTAAAGCATCATGTCATGTCATTCTGGCGGACGGCCATCAATCAAAGAAATCAATATTTAGCATTAAGCTCATATATTTGAAATGAGGCTTAATGAGAAGGTAGATTTGACCGATATGAATAAATTTGTAACCTCTATGACGCCAACTTTCTATTTCCGTTTGAGAAAAGAATGATAGCAATAAGGGTCTAATGCCATTTCCTTGGACTCTAATACTAATCTCATTTTGTTTGATGGGTCGAAGCAGCCGAGACTTTGAAGGAGAAACCAGATAAAGATCTTTTTTTTTTTTAACTTGAGGAAGACTGACTTCTCCAGAAAAGGATATTTATGCTTCCTTTTCGAGAATAGAGCTATAGATGAGTGATAAAACGGGAGTATTATTGTCTACAGAGGCTGATTGATTACCCGCTTGAAATATTTTAATTTTAAACAGTTGTTGAAGGTTTTGCAGGACCCACTAGAATGAATGCTAGTCTATTTAACCAATTCAATACAGCGGATGTAGCTAGTCTAATTAATCAATATAATATAGCGGATGTAACCAATCACATAATATAGAACTAGCAAATAAATCTACCAAACAATCACCACAAGAAGGCAGACATAAATTTAACGTGGAAACCCTTTCCAGAGAGAAAAACTACGAACTAGAAATCAAGATTTCACCAATAGTTACAAGATATTCTAACAGGCTCCTTTACCTCAGTCTATACCTCGACCTAAGGACCGTAGTTGTTCTTGCACAGAATCCACTAACACGACTTCCAATATGCACCGTTCTCCTTACTTGATCTCCTCGCACCTTGTCAATCAAGATGAACTATCTTCTACAAGAAAGCAGAAGCAACAATGACCTTCTAGAGCAGCCCTTTAGAATGATCTCTCAATGGCTCTAGAGAATAATCTCTCTCTAAGATATCTCTGACTCAAATTAGTGAGAGTAGTGGTGTACTTTAGGGTTGAGAGTAATACCTTATTTATAGCCTCAAATTCGTGCATAAGACTTCTAATCATAATCCACTTAGAATAGCAAGCCTTTTTCAAACTCTTAAAACAGAGGACACTCAGCGCCATTCTTGCTATAGTGAGACACCTCTCTGCCTCTCTGTTGTTTTCTTCTGACAGACCTAACAATCTCCTCCTTTAGCAATTCTTAGAAAAAATCCCCTAGAAAAATACAATTTGAACTACCCAAAAGGAAAACCCAAAATACATTGAATTTTAAAAAAAAAATCCAGCACTGTAGATCTTGTATTGCCTTGGCTTCTAAAGCTCCCCTAACTCCATTCTTCTCCCCTGCATTTGTCCATAATTGACAAACAAATATCATCGTGCAGCTTCTGTCAATCCGAATGTAGTATCTCCCCCTCAATACTGACTCCCCCTCAATATGATCGTCGTATCAGCACTGGGGTGGGGGCTTGATCTTGCAGATCAGGGGTGATGAAGCTTAGGCACACACACTTGCAAATTTAAGTATTTCAGTAAAGTGTGTACCAATACAGAAGGTAAGTCTTCTTTCTTGACCCAAACAGCTTTGGTATTCTTGTTTTTCAGCTCAGCCTTCTGCGTTTTTCATTGCTTTTGATTCGATAAAGATCGCAGCTTATTGCAATGGGGTCGAATGTGTTCTTTAATTCCACAATGATGACAAGTGGGGACTCGTTCAGGACGTGACACATTATGCTTTTTTGGAGCTTTCTTTGCAACACTAACAACAGGATTAGTAATAACTGAATTTTTAACAAAATAGTTTGTACATTTGGCATTCGAAGTGGATGCTTCGTCAGAGTAGCCAATGCCATGCATGTTAGTGCGTGCCTTTTGACTGCACATGATGTCATCTAATTTTCTCGATCCAGTGTTCATCATATTCAATAAAGCTTTAGTAGTATTTAACTCAGATAGAACCATCTTGAGTCTTCCATTCAAATCAGAATTCTCTTCTTTCAAAGTCTTCATATCAGAATCAAGTAAGTCACACTTTTGTAATTCTGTAGTCAATTTGTTAGCCAACTTATTATTTTCATCCTCCAATTTTTGTACTTTAGCAAGTAAATCTGCAAGTTCAGCTTTCAAGGAGGCACTTTTCTCTTCAGACACTTGTCAGTTAATAGCAACTTTTTCATTCACCTTTACCATCTTCATGGTCTTCTTGAAAAGTATTTCATATTCAGCTTTCAAATCTAGTTCTTCCTCTGACTCAGTATCTTGATCAGTCTCAGCTTCGGAAGAAACATGGGAAGCAGTAATGTCAGAAGTTGCCATAAACGCAATAAACTTCCCCTTGCCAGTGTCAGGCTTGTCAGACTCAAGATTTTCATCATTCTCATTAGAAGTTTCATCTTCCCAAGTAGTATTCAAAGCCTTCTTTTTAGATTTTCTGTTTTCGCAGTCATTAGCAATGTGTCCATTGCCTTGACACGCATAGCATTGAATCACTTTAAAAGATTTATTATTTCCAGAATTTTAAGGGATCCTCAGTTCCTCACATTGGTTTTTTGCCGCTTCATAAAAAGATTGAATTGCTTCATGAATTATACAGCAACTTGGAGATCAATCTCCTCAGAATCAGAATTAGAATCACTAGCAATTTTCTTAAATGATTCTTTGGAGGTTTTCAAAGCAACACCTTTGGTTTTTGATTTACCATTAGTCCTTAGGTTTGCTTCAAAAGTCTAAAGGTTACCAACCAAATTATCAACTTTGACTCTATTCAGATTTTTATTCTCCTCTATCGCCACAACCTTTGCATCAAACCTTTCTGGAATAGACCGCAAGATCTTTTTCACAATTCTATTATCAGGAATTGGTTCTCTCAAAGCAAAGATATCGTTCACAATTGCATTCAGCTTTGAATTGAACTCATCAAAGATTTCATTATCTTCCATCTTGATGGTATTAAAAGCTGTATACAATTTATGAAGTTTCGACTGTTTGACAATATCAGTCCCTTCATGCACAGTCTGCAGAATATCCCAAGCTTCTTTCGCAATAGTATATATAGAAATTCTACGAAACTCAGACATATTAACTCCATTATAAATAGCATTCAAAGCTTTAGAGTTACAAGTGACAGCCAACTCTTCTTCCTTAGTCCACTTATCTTCAGGTTTGAGACCAGTTACCCCATCAGCAGTAATAGTGGGCAAGAAATTTTCCAAAAATTTTAAAAGTTAAAAGTTTGCCTAAAATTGGAAAAATCACCTAAAATTGGACAAGTGTGCTTGTTCCCACCCCCAAAACTAAACTAAATATCGTCCTCGATGTCATGCTAAAAATGATAATATAACATGAGGAAAAATAAATTGTAGGAGGTAAAGGGAAGAAGTTACCTGATAATTTTGCATGGCGCTCCCTGTCCAAGGTGAGTCAAAGCAATGAAAAAAGATAAACTAAACTAATAATAATATATAAAAAAATAAAGAAAAAGAAACTACCCTATTTGACAACTAACATGGCATCCACCTGGATCCCAAACAAACTTATCTTCCAAAATTGAGGTCAAGATCTCTCGCTTAGGTCGCCACCTATTCTTTTCCATGAATGGGGCAGAATCTAGCAGTGCATTCACCTTTTCAATGTGGCCATCTATATCAAAAATCACTACCAAAATGTGCTAGACAACCCTCCGATGGATCCTCACAGCCTAACTGGGGAGCAACATTTCCAACCAACTCTTGTAAGTAGCTGACCTTACCAATCTCATCATCCTCATCTTGAGGTTGCTTACTCACATTAAAGATGTTTAGTTGAACTGTCATGGTGCCAAACGAAACTTGCATCACTCCATTCCTACAATTAATCAAAGCATTGGATGTTGCTAGGAATGGTCGTCCTAAAATGATTGGTATTTTAGCCACAGTTCTTGTTGGTTGATCATATACAAGACAACAAAGTCTACAAGGGACGCGAACTCTTCTACTTTGATCAGGACATCCTCCACTACCCCCTTTGGGTATCGAATTGAAGCATCAGCCAACTGGATAGTCACCTGAGTTTCTTTAAACTCCCCCAAACCTAGTTCTTCGTATAAGGAATACGAAAGTAGGTTGACACTCGCACCCAAGTCTAGTAAAGCATGCTAAATATGATGGTCCCCTATCTGGCATGATATGGTAGGACACCCTAGGTCCTTGTATTTGATTAGGGTTGGACATGAAATAACAGAGCTAGCTTGCTGAGCTAGGAAGGCTTTCTTGGAAACATTGGTGATTCCCTTGAAGGTGCAAAGGTCCTTCAGGAACTTGGCATAAGCAAGAACTTGTTGGAGATGTTAATCCTCACTTGTATGAACACTTCAAGCATTTTGTCCAACTAGGCATTTGATTTTGCTGGGCCTAGCCTTTGAGGGTATGCGGCTTTAGGAGTGTAAGTTCTAGGAGGTGGGTCACTAGGTGATGGGTCTCCTACTGTAGTGTTTGTTTCTCTAATAAATTCTTGTTCCTTTAGTTCCTTTTCTACTGAAGGCTCATCCCTCCCCAAATCCTCAGTTGTTTTTGGACCCTTTACTTTGTTGTCAACCTGTCGGCCTGACCTAAGTGTAGTTATGGCTTTAACTTGCTCATGGCCCTTCCCTTTTATGTCATGAGTCTCAAATTGGCCCTTTTGAACTTGGCCTTTGGGGCTGGCTTCGTGTTGACTGGGAAAGGTTCCCTTGTCCCTAGCACTCAATGAATTAGCCAACTGGCTCACTGTGTATTCCGATTTTACAATTGATTGTGTGTTAGCATTCAAGCTCTGAACAGTGCTTTGCTGGAACTAGAGGGTATTATGAGCTAACAGTTTCATGTTTTCCTCAAGAGAATCTATACGCTGATTTTGCGAACTGGGGGTGAAATTTTGCATAGGTGGTTTTTGGAACCCTGGAGGTGGCATGGCCTGAGATGGGCCGGCCTAGTGTGGACCCTTAGACCAAGAGAAATTTGGGTTGTCCTTCCATCCCAGATTGTAAGTGTTTTAATAAAGGTTGTACCTCTACCTATTCTCTCCCTGACCCCAATTTGGTGACTCAAGACTACCCCCCACGGCTTGACTATATTTTAGGGACTCAAATGTGTCTGAAATAGGCATCTGGATTTCCTGATTAAGTTCTAGGGCTTCTAACCGTTTCATCATTGTAGCCAACTTGGCCTTTGTCTTAAACTTAGGTTCAACACTATGAATGCCCCTCTTTCTGCAATATTTTGTCTTTTGGGCTCCTCTTTGATGGGTGCCCACCGCAATGTGTTTTCAGCGACCTCTTCCAAATATGTCCATGCTTGGTTCGCTGTTTTCTGTGTGATTGCACCATTTCAACAAGATTCCACCATGGTTTTGGTAGGGTAATCCATCCCCTCATATAAAATTTGAACCAATCGAATCTTTTCAAAACCGTGGTGGGGATATTGGATTAACAAATCTTTGAACCGCTCCAAGTAATTGTACATGGTCTCCCCTTCCAATTGATGGAAACTGTTTAGGGCTTGTCTAATCGAGGCTGTTTTCTGTTTGGAGTATAACTTTTTTCTAAAAACCTCAACTAATGCGGCCCACGTGGTTATGGAACCTGCCTGTAAGGCATAAAGCCATGCTTTAGCCTTTTCTTTTAGAGAGAATGGGAACAACCTAAGTTTAAGGGATCCTTCGGTCATAGGATTGTATTTCATGGTCACACATATGTCCTCGAATTCCCTAACGTGTTCGTATGGCTTCCCCTGGTCCATCCCACGAAATACGGGGAGCATTTGGATCAAACCAGATTTCAGCTCGAAGGTAGCAAGTAGGGTGATGCATGATGGTTGGGTGGTTCGGGTGGGGTACATATAATCCAGGGTAACAGGTTGGGGTTCTTCCGTCATTGTTTGAAAAATCTCTTCAAAAATGGAAGATCGTCCTACTACCGTCAAGGGTAGATTTGGCTCTAATCGGTTTAAACGCCGTTTTTCACGTACCCAATGTTTTTCTGATTGATTTTTCTTTGATCGCATACACTGGGTTCACCCTAATGCAACCATAGCCTAAAATGATGCACATGCAATCAAGCAAAGATTAAGGCACCAAAAAAATCTAATGGGGTCACCTAATTAACAAGAAAGCTCCTAACTGGTTGAAGAGTACACCTAGGCCTCCAATCTGGTCTTATGAAACCTTAGTTGATAGACTAGCCCCCAGGTAAGGGTAGGATTACTTAATGAACCGATTTTAAGGACCCGTGCTTCGAACATTCTAGCTGTCTCCACCCTCTGGACAATGCTTTTCTTAGATCAACTTTAGTCAAAGAACGCAATTGGTGCAACCTTAGTGGTCTTCGTCCGAGTGAGCTCGAGTTCCTAGGGTCTCGTTCCTAGTTGATTTTAATTATGGTTTAGTGCCTATGTGGGGAATGATTAAACCTAGTGGGCAAGAATCCGGTGATTATCTTTTTAGGGTCGATCACCCTTAACTAAGTGTGTGTATCCAATTCGATGGTGTGTCAATCAAGCATTCACACTTTGCAAAAATTAAATCATCCAAGCCCACTTGCAAGTAAAAGATTCGCAGGGTAAGCTTAACCTGTATTTTTTTTATAGCAATTTTAGAATTCTGAGAACAATTTTAGCAATTCTGAGAGTAACTTGTTTGCTTAAAAGCAATCCCGGTGATTTTCTTCCTTTTAAGTCCTTCAAAACTCAGATTGTAACCTCAAAGAAAACAAGTAAAGTGTTAGATCTAAATAAACTACTAAAAATAGCTAACAATTGTTAATAAAATTCCTAAATTGAAAAATCAACCTAATCTAAATTTCACAATCCTAAATTATTGCAATTTGAATGAAAGATGCACTTCTAAAACCCCTAATGCAGTCCTAAGTTAAATGGACACCTTGCTGTCAAATGATGAAAAAATTCCAAGTTTTGGAACCTGTTGGATAAGCCCAAGTTTACAGATCTGTACGACCAACATTTATTAATCAAAACCAAAAAACAATGACTGGGATGTAATCTCCTATATGCAAGAATAAAAAAAAAAAAAAAAAAAACAGAGACTAAAAAGGATAAATAACAAAGAAGTTGACTACTTGAACCAGTTTTTCTGCTGATTGCAGAATCTGCCTGACTGACTGGCTTAGTTCACGGCACTAAAAGTATAACTTTCAGAACGTATTTTTCTCTGAAATTTTTAGGGTTCAAAATATACATGTTAAAGTCCAATCCAGAAAATTTTCAAGTCAAAATGAGTCCTTTTGACTGGTTTTCAAAGTACGAACTTTTGGGCAAAAACCAGGCCAAATCTGTCAAAAAAATTAGTGCTGAAATTTGTCTTTATGTAACCACTTGAAATCAATCTGAAATTTAATTAAAGATTAGCAGGAAAAACTTGAAAAACAGTAACCACAATCTTTAAGAAATACAAAAATTAAACCTAATGCAAGTTATGAATTCAACTAACTACAAAAATATGCCATGATATGCAAAAATAATGCTAGGAATCCTAACTAAATGGTTCTTTTCGATTGGCTCCCCGGCAACGGCACCAAAAACTTGATGTGATCAATATCGATCATAAAATACCACAAGTGTACGGGTGTCTAGATGAGACAATGGCAAGAACGGTAAAAAAAACTTTTAGATTAAAAAACTAATTAACTAACAATCAAGGAAAGTTTTAAGTATTTAGAAATAAAAGCAAGCAACCAATTTAAAAATATGAAACCTACCAATTAATGAAAGTGATTAGAGCATATAAATCCAATAAGCATCCACCAATTATTTATCAAGTAACCCTAACTTGTTCCAATTTTTACTTCAAACCAAAGACAAACAAATATTTTTGACTTGGAAAGTCTAACTTTAAAACCCCTTTTTAATTATAGAACTCAAAACCTAAGACTTCATTCACCTCATAAAAGAATAAAAATAATCTAAGCACTACCATCAAAAGTAAGCATAAACCATAAAAAATATCTAAGTCCTAAGCATGGCCTATCAAACCTAAGTATGAGTAGTCAAAAATTAATTTTTATTTTTAGAAATAAAAAATAGAGATTTGCCTAGGGCACGAAGACAAGTCTATTAATCATTAAGCATATAAACATGGAACTAAATTGGAATTACTAAATAAATAAAGGGCAGTCACTTATCTTTATCCATAGCTCTAATCAAAATTAGCCCACTACTGCAAAGAAGTCTTTTTGATTTTTCATTAAAGATTGCATCTTTACAACTTCTCCTTCAAGTACTTGCTTGGACAAGGCCCAAAGCTACCCAAAATAAAAAAATATGGAGAACTAGAACTAGAAGAGGGGAAAGAAGAAAAGGGAAGAAGGGAGAGAGAATGGCTTGGCCACTTTTTTTTAAGGAGAATAGGCTTCCCATGTCCTACACTAGTAGCCTCCTTTTATAGTTGTGCACACTTCCTTTTGTTAAGAGTTGTTTCCTTCTTGAGATGATTCTTGGCTTAGGCAACAATTTGAATTGGAGAGGATTTGTTACTAAGTGTGGTCTCTTGGGCTCCAAGTCTTGCCAAACTGAACTCCTCAAAGATCTCTCATGTTGCCAATTTTGAAAACTTTTTGCAATTCCTGCATAGAATTATAACAGCTAACTTCCCAACATCATATCTCCCTCAATATAGCTCCGGTTTATGAAATATTGGATCCACAGATATTTAATCGAAAAGATCTTCCCAACGGTGGGTAGATTGCACCAATCTGATACTCGATTTGAGAGTTATGGCCATTTCAATTTGCTTTACCTGAAAATTCCTAGAATAATGGTGCAATTAAAGGAACTTCCATGTTAGCATGCTATGGGGTGTGTGGGACCCATGTTGGACGTCCAAGGCATGCTTGGACTCTTTATTTGCTTGCTTATTTGATTCTCTTTCTATATTTGGCATGCTTCTTTACTTGCAAATTTGACTAATAAACTCCCCTTGTAAAGTTTCTAATTTTCTCTCTCTTTCTTGATTTTGGTTTCCAAATTTAGCAAGTCAACACCATCTTTCCAAATTTGAGTTTCTTTTTTTTTCTTTGAAAATTTTCAAGCTTTCCAACTCCACCAAGATGCCAAGATATGTGGGCCCACATGAAGGGTGTTCCACCTTTGATCTTTCTCAAATTTCACCAATGCAGGTCCCACTCTTGATTTCCCCTACAAAAATAAAATTAAATAATGTCAATAATAATCAAGTGTGAGGAATCTAGATGGATTATGCATGGGACCCTACATGCCTACTTAATGCACCAAAAATACCTAACTTTCCAAAAAAAAGCACATGGTGTCAAAATTAACAGGTTTGAATTAGTGAAGCTAAAAAACTAATTTTGAGTGATAAATGAGATGAAAATCCCTAATTTCACAAAATTCAGGCAATGTAATGAATTCTGACCAAGATTCCAACTTTGATGCTCAAATGCATGAAATCATGAAATTAAGTGTAATTCTATGCAATTAACCTAATTAGGGTCCACAAATGCATATAAAATGATGAATGAAATCTACAATTTTGTGGTCTTATCAATAGGTGCCTCCCATTGAATATTACACACAATATATTCTTATTGCATGTTCTCTAGAAAACTAATTTATTTGGCACTCCTTTTGGGTTTGCATGTAGTGGGCCCACTTTTGGTCAATCCAATCATTGATCCCCTCGAATTGCCATTGATCCTAATTTCAAACTATTTGATCATTCACCAAATAGATTTTATAACAATAGTTTTTATGTATGGTTATTAAACTTTGTTGACCTAAAACCAAGGTCCAGGATCATTTGATTGGTCATACTTTATATTCCTTTAATCCACGGTCCAAACCTTTCCATTATTGGGCCTTCCTTGGTTTCATGCAATCCAGGTAAGCCCCAGTCCAAAATGGGCATTGAAAAATGGGTTATTTGGAGAATTACACGTGCACATGCACAATCACAAACACAAGCGCATATTGAAATGAAAACAATCTGCACAATTCCTATTGAGCAGTCCTCTTATTTCTAGGTCAATTGGCTCACTCATCCAATTGTTATCACCATTGGATTGAACTAAAATTCATGCCTTCTAAAATCTTTAAACTTGAGGGAATACAGATCAAGTGGTTATGCAAAACTCTTGACCCATAGCTAACTTTACATTTGCTATTGTACTTTTCTGGAATTTTTCAGTGGAAGGCATGGATTTTGTAGCTGGGAAGGTGGCTGAAGTATGTGCTCAACACGTGGGTTACATAAAGGATCTCAAAAGGAATTTTGAACAGCTCAATGAGGAAGCAACGACTTTGTATAGCAAAAAGGAAGATATGAAACGTGAGATAAACAGAGACCGAATCTGCAAGAGGCCCAAAAGTGAATGTCAAGATTGGCTCAAGAGAGTGGATGAGGTTCACAATAAAGTAGACGCCATTAAAGAAGAATATTCTCAAGAAGCCGAGAGATCTCAAACACGGTCCTGTCCAGATATTCAATCACATTGGAAGCTTGGTCAACGCATTGTGGAGATAACAAATCAGATTTCAAAACTTACTGAAGAGTTTACTAAGTTTGAGGGAGTTGTTGTTGTTGATGCGTTGCCACAAACTGTCGAAGCAAAGCCTGTTCTAACAATTAAAGAGGGAACATCAATAGAACGCACTCTACAAAAGATATTAAATAATGTGAGAGATCCAAGAAAACATAAGATTGGTATATGGGGTATGGGTGGTGTTGGGAAGACAACTGTGATGAGACTTTTGAACAACCTAGAAGAAATAAAACAGATGTTTGAGATCGTTATTTGGGTTACTGTTTCAAAGGAATGTAGCATAAAAATGCTACAAACTGAAATTGCACAGCGCTTGTCATTGAGTTTATCATATAATGACTCTGATGAGAGAGTTGCAAGTAGATTGTTTCAGACTTTGACTAATATGAAATTCTTACTTCTTATGGATGATTTGTGGGCCAAAGTAGATTTGCAAGATATCGGAGTCCCTTCTCCAAACCATGAGAAAGGAAGAAAAGTAGTCTTGACAACTAGATATCGGGATGTTTGTCACAAGATGGGAACAGATGAAGAAATTAGGGTGGAGCCATTTTCTGAGAAGGAAGCTTGGAGTTTATTCCTTGAAAAAGTAGGTGAAGTAGTTGATTCTCCTAATATTCAACCATTAGCGAGACATGTAGTTGATGAATGTGATGGTTTACCGCTGGCCATTGTTGTAATAGGCGCATCCTTGAGAAAGGAGGACAACATTCTCATATGGGAGAATGCAGTGCAAGAGTTGAGCGCTCCGGCTACATCTGATATTTGCGATATGGAAGAACAAGTGTTCAGACGCTTGAAATTCAGTTTTGACAAATTGGAGAAAGATGTAAAGGACTGTTTTCTATATGCGGCATTATATCCAGAAGATCACAAAATCAAAATTTTTGAACTAATAGAGTACTGGAGAGCTGAAGGCCTCATCCATTCTGGATCGACTTTGGCAAGTGTTAGAAACAAAGGGCATGCTATCATGAAACGTCTTATTGATGCATCACTTTTTTACAAAGTGATTGTTGACACCAAAAATGTCACTTTGCCTTTCCAAGATCCAAAGAGCTACATGAAGTCGCAACCTGCCATAAATAGGCAATGCTGCTTCCAAAAATAAAATCTTGTCAGAATCAAACAAAAACTGCAAGATTCTTCCAGACAGCCAAAAGAGGAGTACACAAGAAGTTTCAAGCCATTTCAAGATCATTTGGCCTAACTTCGCTTCTCCGACAGCCAAATCAAGCCTCTCGGCGGTAAAGCTCTCCGGGACCATGATTTCCAAGACAGAACCTATGGATCATCTTAAAATGACTCCAATAGGTTCCCTGTCAAATTTCAAGTCAATCGGACATCGGTTGACCGCACATCAAACCGCGACATCTTCATCGCGACAAAAAGCAAGTCTACAGGTGATAGGACCCCAAACGGCTTCAAAACTCAAACAAAAGCCTATGGTTGGTCTTATTTATTGCTCAGCAGACTTCACACCAAATTTCAGGTCATTCCGACATCGTTTGACCCAGTTTCAGCTTTTGACAGAAAATCGGCAGCTCTGCGCGACAAAGTCTTCGGCTTTCTCAGGAAATTGGAAACTTTGCAAAATAAAATGCAAGGATTCTCATCAGGTTTCCTACAAAGAAATCAGGCCAATAAATGATCAAAATGTCAAAGAAAAGTACAGAAGAAAAAAGAATCAGAAAAAAGCAAAAACGGACGCAAAACGGGACCAGAAAGGGGGAAAACCCCCCCCAGGGTCGCAGACCCCTGCGACCCTGGGCCAGGGTCGCCGGCGACCATGGACCCCGGGGTCGCCGGGAAAGCCCCGGAAACCCCGGTTTTCGCCGTTTTTTCGCGATTCGAGAAGCCCAGCCTCTGGTACTTTCCAAAATTCATGCTTTTGAGACACCAAGTCCTCTGATATCCGTCCAAAACACGGGTAAATCATCAAGAGTATCAAAGACAGTATTGATCGCCACCCGGTCAACCAAGAAAAAGTGTGCTTTCCACCCGACCGATCGAGAAATCGACAGGACAGATGGCACCGACCCGCTGTTGGCAACAAACACCTGAAATTACATGGTCATCTGATGTCGATCTACATGAAGATCCATCGATGATCATCGACAGAAGAATTCCAAAAGACGTGGCACGGCCCGCGACTCTTCAGCTGCTCGGCGACCACTTAATGCGATTAATTGACTAGCTTTATTACAGTCATTAATCCATTTCTTTGGACGGCCCAATCAGAAGCAAGCATTCGGGAGTTACAAGTCAAGAAATTCATGGCATTTAACCCATGAAACTCCTCCCATCATGGCGATTAAAGGCGATTAAATGCCCTTAATCTCCTCCGGCCAATCAGAAGCCAAGAAAAAGGAGTTACAAAATAAACAATTCAATTTTGTAACTCCTCCCATTATGCGGCTTAATGACATTAAAAGCCCATAAACTCTCCTAAATGGCTACCAAGAGCCTATAAATAGAAGAGCACTCCAAAGGAATCCAGATCGGAAAAACACACAACAAACATCAGACAGCAGTCAGAAATCCAGAGAAAAGAAAAAGAGAGAAAACTCTGCGGAAGTTCTACACCGGCCACCGCAACAAGGTGATAAAAGTCCCTTGGGGGGTACCCCCCCAAGGTCCTTGCCTTCTCCTCCTGCCTCCAATGGCTTAGATATGGCTTTTCAGCCCGTCTACTCGGTTTTTTATTGGACATAGGACCTTCCTTTGGTCTTTGTCTTCTAAAAACCCGAGGTTATAGCCAAGCCAAGCGAATCAATAGCATCCTCTGTTCTCATCTGCATGGATGATGGCGAAGCCCACATATGGCTTGCGACCGTCAATCTAAACGAGTCCCCCACAATCTCCTGAGAAGTTAGATCCTCCTTTTCTTGCTTTTCATTGTAGTTTGTATTTTTTTCAAAAGAGACAAAAATCACAATTCTTGTCTTTCATTATTGATAAGGATTGTAAATCGGCTATAAACGCCAAAATCGGCTATAAACGCTAAAAATCGGCTATAAACGCCAAAATCGGCTATAAATGCCAAAAAAATCGCCTTTCACGGCAAATTAAGAAAAATGTCTCTTTTCTTAAATATATGTGCAATGGAAAACTTGAAAGAAGTTGATTTCCTTTTTACTTGCGAAGGTTGATCCCCGGATCACCACTTGCAATTCCAAGTAAAATAGAAAATCTGGCACACCCACAAAAAAAGAAATGTTGATGCACGCCCTTGCCCCCCGGTTACGAAAGGGTCGGAACCGACGGACTCCCACGTCCGCCGACCTCGGTAGAACCAAGCAGGAGCGCGGTCCATCAAGCTGGCATCACCCGGTGGGACTCGTTTATTTGAGAACACGATGCTAGAAATGAAATATTTGCATATCATATATTTTGCTCTATGCTTATATTTCTTTTCTCGATTCCTTGGCTACTTTATAATTGGTGGCCTATGTTGAATTCTGCAAAAAAAAAATGAGATGAGATTTTTTGTTTGGAAATTTCTAATTCTTTGAATTTATTTCCATTCTTTCTCTTTTAAAAAAAAAAATTTTTAAAAAAAAAAAACAAAAAAATCAGATTTGTCATTTTTGGATTCAAAATTGAGAAACCTTGATCCGTTCCTATCGTTCATCGCGCTTGCAGAAATGTTGAGCCTGTTCGACTAAGGTTTTGGGCCATGGTTTCTCTTCGATGAGTTCATCAAAAAAATATATATATATATATAAAAAAAAAAAAAATTTTAGATTTCTCAATTTGGATTCAAAATTGAGAAACCTTGATCTGTTCCTATCGTTCATCGCGCTTGCAGAAATGTTGAGCCTGTTCGACTAAGGTTTTGGGCCATGGTTTCTCTTCGATGAGTTCATCAAAAAAAATATATATATATATATATAAAAAAAAAAAAAAATTTAGATTTCTCAATTTGGATTCAAAATTGAGAAACCTTGATCCGTTCCTATCGTTCATCGCGCTTGCAGAAATGTTGAGCCTGTTCGACTAAGGTTTTGGGCCATGGTTTCTCTTCGATGAGTTCATCAAAAAAAAATATATATATATATATATAAAAAAAAAATTTAGATTTCTCAATTTGGATTCAAAATTGAGAAACCTTGATCTGTTCCTATCGTTCATCGCGCTTGCAGAAATGTTGAGCCTGTTCGACTAAGGTTTTGGGCCATGGTTTCTCTTCGATGAGTTCATCAAAAAAATATATATATATAAAAAAAAAAAATTTTAGATTTCTCAATTTGGATTCAAAATTGAGAAACCTTGATCTGTTCCTATCGTTCATCGCGCTTGCAGAAATGTTGAGCCTGTTCGACTAAGGTTTTGGGCCATGGTTTCTCTTCGATGAATTCATAAAAATAAAAATAAAAAAAAATATATAAAAAAAAAAAGACATAGACCACTAAGGTTAAACCAACTGTGTTCTTTGATCATGGTTGATTCAAAGAAAAGCCTTGTCCAGAGTGTGGAGACAGCTTGACTGTTCTAGGCAAGGGTCCTCCAAACGGGTTCATTAAGTAATCCTACCCTTACCTGGGGGCAATTCTATCAATCAAGATTTCATAAGACCGGGTTAGGAGGCCTATGTGTACTCTCTCGTCTTTTAAATAAAAAAATATAAAAAAAAAAATATAAAAATTTTAAAATAAAAAATAAAAAATAAAAAAAATTTTCAAAAAAAAAAATCTTAAAAAAAAAATTAATAAAAATAAATAAAAAAAATAATAAAAAAAAAAGATTTTTTTTAAAAAAAAAAAAAAAAAAAAAATCTTCAAAAAAAAAAAAAAAAAAAACTTCCGTCATTTTGGGTTTAGATTGGAGAAATCTTGGTCTTCTTCTTTCTGAGCACTGGCGCTCGCGGAAATCGCTGAGCCCGTGTTCAGATTGGAGTGCCTTTTGCTCTCTTTGATGAACCCGATATTGGCCTTTCAAAAGAAAACTCGTCATTTTTAGATTCAGATCCGAGAAATCATGGTTCATTTCTTTCTGAGCACTGGCGCTCGCGGAAATCGCTGAGCCCGTGTTCAGATTGGAATACCATCTGCTCTCTTTGATGAATCCAATCTTGACCTTTCAAAATAGGGAATCTCATCTCATAGATGCGGTCTCAAAACATTTGTGTCTAGCGGTACTAGTACGCCCTTTCAGGGTCTACTGTATTGCGACCGGCACATCTGTAACTCCAACTTTATATTCTTCTTACCTTGAGCAAGCTCTGCTTCTCGATAAGTCGAATTTAAGTTCACAATTGCTTCTAGCAGTCACCGGGATGCCCATTCCGGGCTTACCACACCTGCGATCAGAACAATTGTACCCTCTATGGCATTTTGCCTTCCTCATATTGTTTGGGTCATCTACCTCGAGCAATTTGAAAAGACGAAACCATAGAACTTCCCATTTATGATCATTATATTCTTGTGATTACTAATGGATGTGGTCTTGTTTCAGAAATTTTCGAAAAAAAACTAACAATGGCAGCTTCACTAACCATTACTTTCGACGAAAGCAAGCACCAACTCATGCTTCAACAGAAGCAAACCACGCGCACCTACAAGCGCCCCATCAGCTGCCGAAGTGTCAACTCCCTCGGCAACTCTGTGAACTCTGGGTCGACCTCGACTCCCCGGACTATCGTCTTCGGGACGCTGGGACCATTCCCACTTCCTGAGGAACAAGCTGCTCCCTCCAAGAAGCAGAAACTCGCCTCTCAACGTGTCACTACCGTGACACCAAAGGCGAGTACAAGAAGGCCTGAAGCCCGTGGCAGCCCCACGAAGCCTCAACCTGCAAACAACCAGGTCTACCCCAAGACTTGGTCCCCAAGACCTTCACCAAAACAAAGAAGGTCCCAGGCATCCACTATGCCAGCATTCCTGGCCCCACTCAAGGAGAACCAGTTCTATCCTCTTGCTTACATGAAAGAGGAGAGACCCATCTCCAACCTGACTTCAAAGTCATCCCAGCATGAGCCGGCTTGTTCCTACAAGCCCAAAATCAAGTCATGCATCACAAGGCCTCCACAAGCACCTGCTAAGGCCTACAAATCTGCAGTTCGAACCTTCATTTCTACAGGGGCCGAACTTCACAAATTCAAAGCTTCGCTGCAACAGGCGAAGGATAGGGTTCGCATCCTGTCCTTGCCCAGCTACAAAGAAGACAGACTCGGCTGCTGCGCCCGAGGGAGCACATCCTTCATTGTCAAAGCCCAGTCAGAGCTGACCGAAGCTCAAATTGCTCGTCGTATACGCCGCCGCGCGTCGTACCGACAAAAGAGACTACAGAAGCAAAGGACCCAGCCTCCCACACTTCAAGTCTCTCCCAAATGGGTCGAAAAAGAAAGACCCAACCAAGTTGCTGCCGTCCATATGGTTGGAAAAACCAGAAGGCGCCAAAAATCAGCAACAAAAATCCATGTCCGACGTCCAATGACCCGCAGCGTCTCAAGGACAAGAAGATATTCAGAAGAATCCCCTGTTCCTTCAAGCAAAGGACAGCAGAGTGATCCTTCCTCAAGCTCCTCTTCAAAAAGAATGAGCCCCAGCTCAGTCACCAGGACAGTTTCTTCGTTCGAGTCACGAAGGATGAATGTCTTGGCTACAAATTCTGAGCCACCACCCCACAGTCCACCTCCAGAAGATGCGATTACCCGCATCCAGCAGTTGGAATAGGGCCAGCAGAGGATTGAAACTCTGATGGAAAACCTTCTCCTCGCCTTCCAAAATCAGGCGAACAATGAACCTCCTCCGAATCATCAAGACGACGAGGTAAATAGAGAAGAAAATGAATCACGCGCCCTTACTAAAAGGACGTAGACGGTATCCTCGCCAAAGCAAAAGAAGAGGATATACTCAAGGAGCATGGGATCAAGCCACCATATCCCTTATGGATGGACTCGGTCCCGTTCCCCACCAAATTCAAGCATCCTACTCTCCAAACATATACGGGGAAAGGATCAGCCAGACAGCACGTCATCCACTTCAAGATCCTGACGGGAGCTATCGCGGATCAAGATGCACTCAAGATCCGCCTCTTTGCAAGTACCCCTAAAAGGTACGGCCTTCGATTGGTACTCCACTCTGCCGGAGGACTCAATCCAAAATTGGGCCATGCTAGAGACACGCTTCCTGACTCACTTCAAAGGTGAGGATCATCCTGCTACTATGGCTCAGCTGTGCAGCCTAAAACAGGGGGAGAATGAATCAACATATGACTTCATTCACAAGTGGAAAGCAATGGCATACAAATGCTCTGATGTATTGCCACAAGCGTCGCTAGTCGACATCTGCCGAAACAACATGAGAGCCAGAATCCGCTCCATGATCATCGGCAACAAATCAAAAAACCTGGGGAGAACTCCTAGAAGCTTCCATGGAAGCTGAAACGGTGATATTAAAGACCTCAACAGTCAGAAATCATCAAGAAAATGAGCCAACCGCCATTGCAACCTCTAAACCAAAGAAGAAAGAGGTCCTCAATGTGCAGACCAAGCCAGCTCCTCAGCCACCAAAGAAAGCTGAAAACAAAGCTGCTGGTAAGAGACCTGAACTCTCTGATGCCTTCAAAGAACGAGTAGAGAAGAAATACCCGTTTGATGAAGATGTTGATGAAATCTCGGGGCTCTTGTGGCAAATGGCAAGCTCACCTTGCCTAAACCAAAAAGACCGGGTGATGTGGCAAACCAACGATCCTCGGTACTGTCAATACCACCAGATTCTCGCATCCTCTCAATCAATGCTTCGTTGTGAGAGAGAAAATAAATGAGATGTGGAAAAACGGAGTCATCACCTTTGACAAAAACTGGGTCTGCCTCCGTCAACATGGTGACATGTGGACAAACATCAAGATCACCGAAGAAGAAGATCACTACTTCCTTCAAGGTGATAAACTCAATCGAAACGTCAAGGAACTGGTTCCTTACCCGACACCAGACGGACAACCGATATGGGTACATCCCGATCTCCTGGAAGATGAAAATTGGGAGGTCGTGAAAATAAAGCCTACAGCTCGACAGCGAAGGCAGGTAGGAAACATCTCCTCAAGCTCAAACGGCAAAGAGAAGACCCAGCCAAATAGAGGTCAAAGAAAAGGCAGAGGCTTCCTCTACCGCTTCACTGGAGGTAACAAAAACATCCCTTCCAGAGACTTCAAAGGGGGTAAGGAAATTCACTCTCAGTGATTTCATGCACCTCAATTCAAGAAGCCATGCAGGAGGCATCAACTCTTGCAATTCGTAGTAGTGGATTCTCCATTGAGGATACGAGTCCAGCGACACCGATGATGGATTCGAACCCAACTACACAGATGAGTGGGAGGAGTCCCTTGAAACAGGAGAATCTCTCCGATGAAGAATGTGGTTCCTGAGTCTCATCTTATGCCAGTAATCTGGTATAACCCCCTACAGCCACAAGGATCCTGGTCTGATGATGAAGAAGACCAAGAGGCTGTACAAAGAAAATGCTGCTGACCCAGCACCTCTCATCACTCCAGTGGAAATCAACAATATTGAGCCACAAAGAGATGATTAAGAAGAAGATCCGGCTCCCATGCCTGATCTTGAAGATTATGCAAGGATCTTGCAGCGACTCGCTCTAGAACAAGAGCAAGATCGCGTCAACGAGCCTCCTCGCAATCCAGAGCCTGAAGTCCCTGAAGACCATCAGGGTATATCAAGGAAATCCTATGCATAGAGTTCAGATCGACCCAGGTTCTGCACTCAACCTTATCTCCACATCGGCTCTTGAAGAGTTGGGCATCCCACCCAGCAAACTGAGCCACACATCTGTATCTATCTTTGGATACGATGGGAGTACTCAAAGGCCTATCGGCAAAATCAGGTTCAAATTGCAGATCGGTGATCTTATCTCGAGGTCACAGT